>CM024764.1:72332929-72421526 GCA_014218235.1 Colocasia esculenta | reverse complement strand
CTATGGCATTCCCTTCCTCAACCTTTCTGAGCACCTAAACATTGTTCTTCCTCTTACCCAGTTATCCCACTCTCAAAAATCCAAAATCCTTGAGGGGACTGAGTTCAAGACTGAAGATCAGTGGGCAAATGTCAAGGGCACAAGCTCAATACAACCAGTTCTTGACTGCCAGGGCCGAATCCATTACACATGGAGCTCATTCTCTCACTCTCTCTGAGTGGTTCTTTCTCAAGCATAAGAATTTGTGGGGTCCTTTCATCCTGAAAGAGATCCGCATTGCCAAAAGCTTCCAGCAGTACAGTGACTTCTGCTTCCTGAACAAACTGCCAGAAGTCCAATTCTCTCAATTCCACTCAGCTATAGTGATGTTAAGATCCGAACGTCCAGTGAATATTCCCCTAACAGTGAATTTTGCTGATATCCGAGTTGCCACTTCAGTCCTTCTGCCAAAGCTGCACTCCCTAGTGTTTGATTCAGATGCAGGATCCCATGCATTTGACATGTTTGCCAAGCAAATGGGTAGAATGTCAGCCAAGCAAAGCAGACTGCCCTCCTTCCTGCGGTTCATCTTCAGAGAATACCACTCTGGCCGTATCTCCTCTCAGGTTTTGGCTCCACTCATTTCTGAGTGTGAAAGGCTTACTCCCTCCGTTTGGGCAATCATCTACAAGGACACCAACCTTCAGTTAGAGGCCATCAACAGTTCCTTGTTTCATCAAGATAAGCCCTCTCTCTCAGCTGAAGCCTTCATGGATCTCAACTCCATAAATCCTATTCAAGAGATCTATGTTCAGTGGGCAGCTAGATATACAGCTTTCTTCACTCTGAAGCAAGATCTGATAGATCAGAAGATCTTCTATCCAATCTCTATAGATAGATTTCTCCATCGTGCTAGCTTCGGAAAAAGTACTTACTTTAGATTCATTCTGGATCCAGTTCAGTATGCCGAATTCCTGGATCAGCAACGGTCTTTGTACATTCAAAGGGGCACCCAATCCATGGGTCCCAATTTCTCAGTTGCTTCTGGGGTTTTCCAACAGCTGTTTGAAGACCTTGAGATCAAGGCATGGGCTGTCATCTCACAGCATGCCTCCTTGTTATCTCCCTTGTACTACCTTTCTCATACTTAATACAGTGATCTCTCTTCTTTATCTTTTTGCTTCAAGGAGTGTACAACTGTGAGAAGAACCTTCACGCCACAAACACTCAGAGAAGAGAGAAGAGCTCGAGCCAAAATCTACAGAAGCTTTCAAGCAGAAGTCTTCATCGCCTTCAAGCCTTCTTCTCTTCCATTCTCCCTATGCTCTTGTAATCTTGAGGGAGAGTCTGTGACTGTGAGCTAAGTCCATAGTGTCATCTTGTATTAGCTCTCAGTCTTGTTCTTTCTTTTCTAAGAAAGACCCTTGTCCAGCTGTAGGACTGTATACAGTGTGTAACCTAGCTAGAGGTTAGTGTCTAGCAGAACCTTGTTGGAGTTTGTACCAACAGGACCTAGCTGGGGTTTTGATGACCAAACTGTCCCCATAATAAATATTTCATTTATTTATATATTAATTTTGATGATTAACAAAATAGTACTAATGGATTACTTGAGCCTTGAGAACAGGAAATAAAAGAAAAATGAAAGTTCAAGACAATCAGGTAAGTCTCATCTCACATTTCTCCAAGTCTTTGTATCGACTTCTTTGATAAGCAGAACGATTTCCTCTTTGACTGGAAAATTCAAAACAAATCGATATCGCAACGATTCTTTAAAACATCGCAACGATTTCTTTAGAACCCAACGACTTGACTGTCGAACGTTTTCTTTAGACCTCGTAACGATTTCTTTAGAACTCGCAACGACTCTCTAGCAGTAATGATTTCTTTAGACGTCGTAACGATTTCTTTAGAACTCGCAACGACTCTCTAGCCGTAACGATTTCTTTAGAACTCGCAACGACTCTCTAGCCGTAACGATTTCTTTAGACCTCGTAACGATTTCTTTAGAACTCACAACGACTCTCTAGCCGTAACGATTCCTTTACAGATCATAACGACTTGATAGTCATAACGATTTCCTTTACAGATCATAACGACTTGATAGTCATAACGATTTCCTTTACAGATCATAACGACTTGATAAGCGCTCATAACGACTTGCTATAACTCATAACGATTTCATCATTATAAGTTGATAATGCTCTGTCATAACGATTTGTCTGTTATCGCATAACGATTTCATAAGTTATGAAGGCATCGAGATTGTTTTTATCGAATTTCTTGCTGTATCAGTATAATGCTGTTTAATAGCGTTGAAAAGTCAAAGTCATATCTTGTCTGTTGACTGCTACGAATTAAATGCTCTCTGATCGTATCTCCCATGCATGCAGACAATATCTTCCATTTCTATGCTACTCTGTCTACGTACTTTTTAGACAGAAAGGAGCGTTGCTATATATTGCAATATCTGTTCCATCTACAACTAACAATCGACGGCAGTCTTAGCTGTCCTCTATTTATTGTTGATATGCTTACAGATATCTGACAAGACTCATCTGTACAACGTTGGACACAAGATACAAAATTCTAAAACATTTCTCTGGCGTGTACTAAAGGATAAAAGACTGACGATCAGAAGCTTCCTTAGTGACCAGTCTAACGTACACCAGGATAAGAGACAACGGACACTTCAACGTTCAAATTTGAATCAGAAGTATAAATAAAAGACTCAAGACGGAGAAGAGAGGTGTAGAGAGGATCAACAACGCTTGCAATTTGAAAAGAAAGAAATCCATCTCTTCGAGTCTTTAGAAGATTGAAACAAGAGCGAAGCTTCCACTCCAACCTTGTTCTTAGCTCTTAGCTCTTAGCTCTCTGTGATCAAAAAGAGTTTTTATTTTGTGAGAGCTTGTGTAGTCCTTGGAGAGAAAACCTTGTTAAATCTCTTTCTCTCTCGGGCCTTGGTAGCTTCAGTGTGTAGTTGGTCAAGCTAGAGTCTGAAGCCTGTCCCCACACCTTTTCTTCTTTAGTTGTGTTCCCTTCTGGACGAAGGAAGACCTGGTGGTATCCAGGGTGGTTGTTTTTCCCTTCAGGTAGAAGGAAGACCAGTTGAGGCTGGGTGTAAGGATCCTTAAGGGGGATTGTACCCTTGGTAGTGAAATCCTGAGGTATTGCTCAGGGACTGGACGTAGGTCTCCTGTGGAGAGGAGTTCCGACCAGGATAAAAATCCTTGTGTCTTGTGGATGTTGTTTTGTGTGATTGTTGTCTTAGTTGCTCTAACTCTAACCTTGTTTTTAAGTTGTGAATCCTTTCAGTAAACAGGTTTTAATCAGAGATCGAAGTTTTAATAACCCATTCACCCCCCCTCTGGGCTAGCTAGCTGGGCAACAGGTTAAGTCTAGCAGAACCGTACTGGGGTTTGTTCTAGGAGGTTTACTTCTGAACCTGTAAAAGAGTAGTTTTGCTTCTGAGCCTAGAAAAGAGTGGGCTGCCTTCTTGCCCGGAAAGAGAAGAAGACCTGGTGGGTATCCAGGGTTTTTAGTGTCCTTGAGGGGGATTGTACCTTCGGTTAGTGAAATCCCAAGAGGTTGCTTGGGGACTGGACGTAGGACTTCCATGTGGGAAGGCCGAACCAGGATAAATCATTGTGTCCTTTGTGTGATTGTTTATTTGCTTCCGCACTGCTACTCTTTATCACACCAAACTAACCAAACTTCAAGTGTTAATTTCTGTGTTTAAGTTTCTATTTCAGATTTCGAAAAACCTATTCACCCCCCCTCTAGGTTGCTTGCTGCCGTACCAAAAGGGCCAACAAGTGGTATCAGAGCGGGTCTCTGATCAGTCAAAGAAGATCCACGATCTTAGAGTAAAGATCCATGGCAGCTCAAGGATATGTTGAAGGTCAATCAGTCACCAGACCTCCATTCTTTGATGGAGAGGACTATCAATACTGGAAGATGAGAATGGAATGCTTCATTCGAGGCACAGACTTTGATCTGTGGCAGGTAATAGAGGTAGGTGACTTTGTTGTTATTCCTGCAAAAGGCACCACTGTCATTACTACAGATGATAAAAATAAATTATCATTAAACTTTAAAGTAAAAAACTATTTATGTTGTTCTTTATCTAAAATAGAATTTAGTAAAGTATCCGCATGTATATCTGCTAAAGATATGTGGGACAAATTGAAGCTCACATATGAAGGAATACCACAACGCATGAAATACCTACTGATGCTCAAGTGTTTAAAGACAAGACAGGAAGCTATAACTCCATCATCTCCAACTGTCGCCATTCAAGGGGAGCAACAGAAGCACCTCAGGAAGTTATCCTTCCACATGAAGAAGAAGAGGTAAAGAGGAACCTCAGATTGAGAGGGAGCCTCATATCTTTTTCAAAAAGATATTTTTGAAGAAATAAGCGTTGAAGAAGCTTCTGATGAAGAAAAATTTGAGGACAAGGCTCATAAAATCCAAGTAACTCCTCAGGAGACACCTTCAGTAAACAACTCCTCAGGTAGCTTCAACATTAAAGAAGAAAATGTCTATCTACTCTTGATGAACAAAAGGAAAAGGCATTCAATGGGTATGGTTAGAGGATGTTTAAAAACATCCAATTGGTGACTACCAACTCTTCACTTCATTCCAATCTGAAGAGGAAGTAGTCATCCTTTAGTTTTAGTTTTCTGTTTTTAAACTTACATTTCTGATTGATTCAGTAAACTACAATTTACTGACAATGTTTGCAAGTTTTTTTTTTAGATAAATGCAGGCAATAATTCTGAAGACTTGACAAACACATGTCAAAAGTCAAGAGCAACAAGATCTGACTTGCCTCACATTAAAGGGGAGTCTCTCATTCAGGGGAGCACAGACTATGGGGGTTATTAATTTATGTCAATCATTGTTGAACCCCTCAATGGTAAGAATTTCTTTCACAAAGGGAGAGAATACAATGGTAAGAATCTTCCTTTTTGGTTTGTGACAAAAGGGGGAGAGTATGCATGGTATACATTATCTGTGAATTTTCGTAACCCTCTATACTTTATATATTTTTATCAGAAAATTTGCATAATTTTGTCATCACCAAAAAGGGGGAGATTGTTGAACCACTTTATAGTTGTCCTTGTATTTTGGTGATAACAAAACTTATGATGATTTCAAGTATATCTTTGTTGATTAAATGTTATTGAATATTTTGTTTCATCTGTGTCGCATCAATCTCATAGCAAAATGCTAAGTCTCTCATTGATGCAATAAGGCGCACTATAATGATAAAGTCGATGTTTAATTCATATACATCGATTTCAGTTTTAAGTGCCATAGTAACAAGCGCTATAACGATTTGATCTGATTTCATATAGTGCTACAACGATTTGTTAAGTGAGCGCATCGATTTGTTAAGAAATCGATCTCACAACGATTCGCTAAGTGGCCGTAACGATTTCTTAAGTGAGAACAACAATTTGATTCTCACATCGATTCATTAAGGCTCATAACGATTTGATAAGTGAGTGCAACGATTTGCCCTCACATCGATTTGCCTTCGCAACGATTTGCTTGGATAACGATTTCATAAGTGATCACATCGATTTCTTTATTGATCATAACGATTTCTTCAGGAGATCATAACGATTTGCTTGGATAACGATTTCATAATCATCATGTCACATCATTTGTTCAACGATTTGTTTACAAATGAGCAACGACTCTTCACATAACGATTTCATAAGTCATGCTCATAACGATTTCTTCATGGATTCTGTTCAAGCACAGATTGCCTTTATATTCAAATATGCTTGGCGCTTAAATAAAAAGTCAAAATGTCTTCTGACAAAAAGCTGCATGCATATTTCAGAGTCTGTCAAATAGATATGAACTACTATTTTCAGAATGTTAGCAGAAACACAGTAGCATGTACTGATATCTTATAAACACTCTCTTATGCTAACACTCTCTTCTATGCTGACAGATCTCGAAGACCACCAGAGTCTGATTAAGACAAATGAAGAGAAAGATCAGCAACGACTAGAAGAGCTCCAACGGATCTCTTCAACGGATCTATTCTAAAGCTGCTCATATAAAAGATGGAGCATTGCTGAAGAACAAAAAAGAGCCTTCCTGAAAATCCTTCAAGGAGTGTACAACTGTGAGAAGAACCTTCACGCCCACAACACTCAGAGAAAGAGAGAAGAGCTCGAGTCAAAATCTACAGAAGCTTTCAAGCAGAAGTCTTCATCGCCTTCAAGCCTTCTTCTCTTCCATTCTCCCTATGCTCATTGTAATCTTGAGGAGAGTCTGTGACTGTGAGCTAAGTCCATAGTGTTCATCTTGTATTAGCTCTCAGTCTTGTTCTTTCTTTTCTAAGAAAGACCCTTGTCCAGCTGTAGGACTGTATACAGTGTGTAACCTAGCTAGAGGTTAGTGTCTAGTAGAACCTTGTTGGGGTTTGTACCAACAGGACCTAGCTGGGGGTTTAAGTCTAGCAAACCGCACTGGGGTTTGTTCCAGGAGGTTTACTTCTGAACCTGTAAAAGAAGTAGGTTTGCTTCTGAGCCTAGAAAAGAAGTGGGCTGCCTTCTTGCCCGGGAAGAGAAGAAGACCTGGTGGGGTATCCAGGGTGTTGTAGTGTCCTTGAGGGGGATTGTACCTTCGGTTAGTGAAATCCCAAGAGGTTGCTTGGGGACTGGACGTAGGACTTCCATGTGGGAAGGGCCGAACCAGGATAAATTCCTTGTGTCCTTTGTGTGATTGTTTATTTGCTTCCGCACTGCTACTCTTTATCACACCAAACTAACCAAACCTTCAAGTGTTAATTTCTGTGTTTAAGTTTCTATTTCAGATTTCAGAAAAATCTATTCACCCCCCCTCTAGGTTAGCTTGCTGCCGTACCAAAAGGCCAACAAGTGGAGAGCTATGGGAGGAGCTTCGGTAGGGTTTGGTTGGGTATTGTAAGGGTGAGGAACTTAGGGTTCATTTGTTTCCCCATAAAACCACCCACAATAAAATATTTTCCAAACAAATCTAAAAAAATGGTCATTTGGTTGTCCAAAAAATAGATCCATGAAAACAATTCCTTAAAAATCTCAAATTTTGGCATCCGATGAGAGATTACGGACGCCGTTTTCACACAGTTCGCAAGCAGCAATGCCAGCAAGCGCAACCTCCTCCGCCCACCCTGTCCAACCTCAAACCTCTCCTTGATGTACGCTGCGGCGGCCGACGAGGCCATCTCTCGCACCTCTGCTAGTTGATTTTGCTGACGTTATCTCTCTTGCCGCATCCACCCACTTGTCTGTTGCGGGTTTTCCCTAGCTGCGGCATGCCCCCACCCCACCGGGTCATCTCTCTCGCCCAGCTGCAAGAGGATCTCCTCGGGTCCGCTGCTTTCGAGCTTGGTTTCTTCCACCTCACCGACCACGGCGTGCCCTTTCACATCCCCGCTGCAGTTCCAGACCCACCCCTAGGACCCGAGCTGGACAACTCTGACGCCTCACGCTGACTCCATCTTCGTCGCAGTCGGCAATGATAACGGGCTTCGAGGTCCTGCCGCTGGAGGACCCAACCTTCTCGACGATGCGGACGACGTCCACACCCTCCACTGCCGGGTCGAAGATGAGGTGCTTCCCGTCCAGTCATGCGGTCTTCTCTGTGCAGATAAAGAAGTGGGAGCCATTAGTCCATGGCCCGACATTGGCCATGGACAGCACCCCAGGGCCAGTGTGCTTCTTCACCCCACACCCTTCTCCCTGGTGCACAGTGTCTGGAATCTCTCAGCCATCTTGGGGGTGACGTCGGTGAAGAGCTCCATCACAATCCGGCTAGTCGGGGCGCCGCCGATGCTCATGTCGAGGAAGACCTTCAAGTTGGGTGCCATCGCCTTGATCTGGTTCGTTGCCTGTAAGGAAGAAGATGATCGAGAGAAGCCAAACAGAGCATGGAAGGGAGCGCTGTTGCGCCACCATTTGGTTATTTTATCGGAAAACAAACATTAGAAAAAATTTTAAGGGAAAATATTTACGTGCCCAATAGAATGATATGTTTTTTATTTTTCTATAAACATTTTTTCGGGAAAAACTTTTTTCCTTCTGAGCACATTTTACAAGGAACCAATGCACCCTTACAGTTGCAGTGACGGGAGATGACGTACAACAGGACAATTTCTTCCTTTCGTGGGCAAAGCTTGTTGCCCAGTTAGGTAGCCCAGAGGGGGGGTGAATGGGTCTTTAAAATTTATCAGCTAATACCTGTTCACTAAAAATGTTCACTAAGAAATACACTTTGAAGATTGTTAGTGTTAGTAAGAGAAACAACACATCCACGAAGACAATCACACAACACAAGATGTATCTTGGTTCAGATCTCCTCTCCACAGGAGTCCTACGTCCAGTCCCTGAGCAACAACTCAGGATTTCACTAACTAGGGTACAGTCCCCCTATGGACACTACAACACCCAGCCCAGTTGGTCTTCTCTTCACAACCCGAAGAGGAACAACCCCTGGATACCCCACCAGGTCTTCCTTCTCAACAGAAGGAACACACAACAGAAATAAGTAGGCAGGAGATTAAGCCCCTAGATCAAGCTTTGATAAGCCAAGATCTAAAGCAGGGGACTGAGAGCAATGAGATCTATAAACAAAAGCTCACTCTCAGAACCAAACAAGCTCTCTCGAAAATCTACAAACAATGCAGAGAGCAAAGAGCTAATCTAATGGGATGAGGCTTAGCTCTTTCTTAAGAACTCACAGAAGACTTGATGATCAGAGAGTTTTCTATGACTGTCGTTCTCTGTCTATATGTGTATCTACTTTTGGAGCTCCTTTCTCCATATATAGCTTCAATTTGAAATCTAAACGTTGAAGTATCCGTGCCTCTAGATTTTGGTGGACGGTAGATGAGGGCACTTGGAAGCTTCCAGTCAATAGTCCTTATCCATTGTGCACGCAAAGAGATAGGATCTTATGAAGTGTCCTTTGGCTTCACAAGGTCCAATTGTTGTGAGATGAATAGTTGACCAGGACCTGCACACAAAGCAAGCTAGAATGATAGACAGCTGAACTGTCTCTGTTGTCAGTCAACGTTAGTGTGAATATTCATCAAAATAGTAATGCTATTCTGCTGTTCTAAAAGATGCATAAAGAATAGACACGATAATGGACGATATCGTCTGTATGCATGCAGAGATACATTCAGTCTTCATTAAATGCACAGCTGACAGAAGAATATGTGCGAAGACTTTGACTATTCAACCCGTTGAAGGATAAGTCATATGTCAAGTTGATTGATATGAAATCAATGCATTTATGACTTATGAAATCGTTATGCAACCAAACAGCAAATCATTGTGAGATATGAAAGAATCGTTGTGATCATTAAGGAAATCATTATGATTACTTAAGAAGTCGATGCGCAAAGCAAATCGTTATGAGAACCAAAGAAATCGATTGTGATTACTTAAGCAGCGATGCGCAAAGCAAATCGTTATGAGAACCAAAAGAGATCGTTACGATTACTTAAGAAGTTGATGCCAAAGCAAATCGTACGATAACTAAAGGAATCGTTATGATAGCAAATCGTTACGATAGCAAATCATTGCGACGTATGCAAGAAATCGTTGCGATAAGCAAATCGTTACGATAACTAAAGGAATCGTTACGATAGGGCGATGACTAAAGGAATCGTTACGAAAGCAAGTCGTTACGATGACTAAAGGAATCGTTACGAAAGCAAGTCGTTACGATGAAACATAATCATACGAAAGCAAGTCGTTGTGAGAACAATTTTTTAATTCAAACGATGTTTCATTCTATGAAGAAATCGATAAGGCACTTATGAAACCGTTATGAGGAAATCGTTACAGTTCTACTGTAGTCGTCATAATTTATAAAAGAAACCTATGTGTACTTAGAGAAATATCATACTCGATCTTAATGTTGCTTCAGTAAGAATAATACTTACCAATTTGGCTTGATTTTCCTTGTTATATTTCCTGTGCTCAAGACTTATAGAAAATAGGTTAGTGACCTTAATCAAGGGTTTGATAATTATCAACATAACATGGTTTTGTTAATCACCAAAATAGAAATGAGATTAAATTAAATACATGGGGATAGACTGTTCATCAATCTCCCCCTTTTTGGTGATGACAAAACTTCAATAAACTTCAGTAAATAGCACAGATAAGTTTACATTTAAATTCTGAAATTGTTTGCAATAGCTCACCATATGTATTTCAGAGCTTGCAATAGTTCTCCCCCTTTTTGTCATAAGCAAAAAAAAATAGGACTGAGACAAAGAAGAGGAACAAGAAAAAGTAAAGAGCACACAAAGAGAGTATGGTATTAATTTTGAGAAGGTACAGAGAGATAATGAGCAGGGGACAAGAGAGAGGCATAATGAGAAATTATCTCCCAGGCCTGCTCTTCCTGCTTCTCAAAAAATGGCTTGAAAACCCCAAGAGATACGGAATAGGTTGGTCCCATAGAGGGAGCCATCCTACGGAGATGAAGGGCCAACTGCTTCTCAAGGAAATCTGCATAGGAATCACGATCCAAATCCATTTTAAAGAAGCTGACTTTTGCAAAACTGGCACAAGCAAGAAACTGATCTAGAGTGACAGGGTAGAATATCTGCTTGTGCTTCATATCCTGGCGCATGGCTACATAAACCTTGTACCTTTCAACCCAAGTGAGATAGGGATCATTGACAAGGTATATGGAGTTCATATCCAGGAAAGTAGCTTCTGAGATGAGAGGTTCACCAACCCTGGCACGAGATTCATTCAGATCAGAAAGTTGCTGTGCGGAGAGAGGATAGAATCTGATCCAATCTTTAGGGTTCAATCTTTCACATTCTGACAGGGCAGGAGCAAGAACTTCAGCACTGACATGGCCCTGGTGATACTCTCGAAACAGGAATCTGTGGAAAGCCACCAGATACCCCTTCTGGACCTTAATTCTGCCCATGACTCTGGCAAAACGCTAAAAATGATTGAGCCTACAAGGAATCCATTATTAGAGAGTGGAGAGGGGGAAGGAAGGTAGCCTCAGGCAATTGAAGAGTGGCAAAGTCTACTTGGATAGCTTCAGTGCTACGAGAGGAGCCAAGACTTGGATGGCCTGCCGGAACTGACCCAACTGGACTTCAGGCAACGATGAAGATATCGATAATCATTAAACATCTTGAAGTGCCTGATCAGCTTTATCTCCTTCTGAATGAACGGGGCCCAGGAGTCCTTGTGGTGGATCAGGAACCATTCAGACAAGGTTAGGGTATGGTCCCTAGGAGGGAATCTGGCAGATTTGGCAAGTAAAAACTTATTGTAGAGAGCTTTATTTGAGCGACCCCATTTTCTTCAGTTTGGGATTCAGCTGAAGAAAAGATTTTAGTTTTGAGGAATTTGGAAAGAGAAGTGTAAGGTAAGATGGTGTTTAGATAGTCTGTGAGATTCTGATGAGGAAGATTGAAGATAGAAGCAAAAAACACCTTAGAGAGGAATCCCTGTAAAGAGGTCTATTCTTGGTGACCTCTGTCAGTGAAAACCATAGAGGAGGATACAAAACTGAAGAGGAGTTAGAAAAAGAGGAGGTTTTTCTTTTCTTATGGACAGGACTAGAAGAGTCTGTCCCATGAATATGTTCTCCAACCTTGAGGACAGATCGGAGAATGGCTTCCTCAAACTCATCCTTGATGGCCCTAAGGTAGGGACCATCAATCTGAGCTCCTCTGGAATGATTGTAATGAAGGAGGGAGGAGGATTAGGATGAAGGAGAGAATGTGGGTTGGAAGAGGTAGGTTCAGAGGGTCCAAAGAATGAGGGACCAGAGGAGGAGGAGGCTCCAGCTGAAGATGCTGGAGGAACCTCACTAAGAGGAGGAGGTGGAGAAATGTGAGAGACAGGAGGTGAAGAGGAATGTGTGGGAAATGGGGTAGGAGAGGAGATGGTTCTGGGTTGAGGTTGCTTGAAGGGTTGAGGAGCAGTGGAGCAGTGGAGGCCGAAGGTGGAGAGGAAGGAGGGTGTCTGAGTAGGTGAGGAGTTGGGGAAGCGACTGCTGCTTCTTCTGCCAAAATTTGCTCAGACCCAACTGGCCCTGATCCTTGATCTGATGGCCCTGAAGGCCCAGACTCCACGGCTGCTGCGGAGAAACAATTTCCGGCCCTGATGGGCCAGACTCTACAGCTGCGCTGAGAGAAACAATTTCTGGCCTGAAGGCCCAGACTCTTGATCTATGGCCCTGATGGCCTGGCAACCTCTTCTTCATTTCCTTTAGAAGGCTGAGCTGGAGGGGGAGGAGGAGCTTGAGCTCCAACTACCTTCAAAATCTCAGAGAGCATGGACTTCATGCTTCCCATTTCCTTGTTGAACCATTTCATAGCATTTCTTACTTGGGATAGCTCTTTGGTGGCTGATGCCTGGCTCATGAATATGGAGTTTACATCAGATTGCAATGAGCATAAGATTTCTCCTTGAGCATCCAACCTCTCTATCACAGGCTTCAAATGTATTACAATTTTTGACTCCGGGACCTCTGATATGGAGTATCCGCAAGGAGAGGAACTTCCTTTCCTTTCTCCCTTGCTTGGTCCACAGGTGCCTGAAGATCACCATCATCATCTTCAGAGTCTGAGGAGCTTGCAGTTTCTCCTTCTCTGAACTGATTTTCTGGGGGTTTTCATTTCCCTCCCCCTGAGTCTCACTGCCCTTTTCAACACTAACTTCTTCTTCTTCAGCCACAACTCCATAGGAACATTGGGTTGAGCTGCTGCTGCTGCTTCGGATTGGACTGGGAGGTCTTCTGAAGGAACTTCAGTGTGGCCTGATGCCACAACACTTTCTCCCTGAATATCCTCTGCTACTGAATGCTCCCCCTCAATGGGAGCATCTTCCATTACTGCATCTACTTGAACTGATACGTGCTCCTGCTGGCTTGGAGCTTCTTCTATGACCATTTCTTCAGTGTGGCCTTCTGCCACAGATTCTGCTACAAGAGATTCACTTGCAACTTGCTCCTCCTGAGAAATGGAGTCCAGTGCATTCCTAAGTAGAGTGGCTACTTGGGAAGATGGAAGAGGATCCTCTGGAGATTGCCCAAAGGGCTCAATGAAGTCAGAAGGAATGTCCTCAATCCTTCTGCTGGCTTCTTCCTCTACTGTTGCTGTCACTGCTGCTGCTGGAACTGCTTGATCAATGGCTGCTTCTTCTGGCTCAACACTGCTGCTGCTTCTGCTACTGGTTCTAGGTCCTCTTGGGCTTCACCAATGATGGCTTCACCCTCAACCGCACCAGTCTTTGACCATACATATTCACAACTGAAAATCACTTTTCTCAAATTTCTGGACCTGATGGCTTGGCCCATTTTCTCAGAAACATCACCAACTACGCTAATGCCAAAATGCTGGAAAATTCTTGTCAAGAGATGGGCATAAGGTAGTGAGATATTCAATTACTCTTGGTGTCCCACACCTGAGAACTGGCAAACTTCATCCTCTCAATTATTAATTCTGCAGTGTTAATTTCCTGGTTCTGGATGGCCCAGAACATCAGGTCAGAATCTGCCCTGGCGCAGGTAGAGAAAGATGCACTCCTAGGAACAATAATCTGACAAATAATGAAGTGCAATAAACGATTAAACGCACTAAGCTGGTTGATATCCAGCTTCCCATCCTTCAGCCTGAAATCTGACCAATAATCCTAGCCCCTTGACTTGAGTGTCCACAGAGTGGACTCCACTGTGACCAGTGGTGGAGACTTCAAACAGAGAGGCTAACAAATCCCTGGTGATCCTGATCTGGGTACCCTTGACCATGGATGTCAAGGTCCCATCCGCCTCAGTCTTCAAACAAACATAAAAGGCTTTCACAAGATACAGATAACTTACTTCAGACAGGGTTGCAATCTTCGTCCATTTTAACTTCTGCAGAGCTTCAACTAAACTGCCCATGCCATTCTTCTCCAGGTCTGCCAAATCTACTGCCTTGTGACCACAAAGCTTAGCCTTGACTGACGCGAACCTAGCTTGCTGATCTGCGGTGAGGAACGCAGCTCCGTAGCCCCCAACGGTGCCAGAAATGGTTGTAGAGGCCATGGAATCTAGCAGGGAAAGGTTTTGAAGGACTGGAAGGGTGATTGAGGAAGAACCCCTCAAGAAATTTTTGGCGGGAGAGGTTGAAGGCTTCAAATCTGAGGAAAGTCGATGCCGGGGTCGATAGGGTATCGCCTTAGGCAAGAGGACGAAAGAGATAAAGAGGGAAGAGGAATCGTTCCCACACAGATTCCGGATTTGTGAAATAAAGAATAAAAGCTTTTTCGAAATGGGATGTACCTTTATGGCGGAAAATTAATATCTCAGGTTAGAAATAAATCTTTCACAATTTGACACATGCCCAATTCCCTTTGAGAGAAGTAAACCTCTCTTAGGTAAGGCTTTTGTGAAGATGTCTGCTAACTGATTATTTGTATCAATGAAAGAAATTCTATATTACCATTAGCTACATGATCACGAATAAAATGATATCTAACCTCAATGTGTTTGGTCCTTGAGTGTTGTACTGGATTCTGGTTAAGTTTATAGCACTTGTGTTGTCACATAGCAGTGGGATTGACTTGATGTGTAGCCCTAGTCCTCAAGTTGTTGCTTTATCCATAGGAGTTGTGTACAACAACTTCCAGCAGCAACATACTCAGCTTCAGCTGTCGATAGTGCTACTGAATTCTGCTTCTTGGAGGACCAGGATATCAGACATCCTGCAAGGAATTGACAACAACCACTGGTGCTTTTTCTATCTATTTTGCATCCAGCATAGTCAGCATCAGAGTATCCTACTAAATTGACTTCACATGATTTTGGATACCATATACCTAGATCATGAGTTCTGGATAAGTATCTAAAGATTCTTTTAACTGAAATTAGATGAGATTCTTTAGGATCTGCTTGGTATCTAGCACACATACATACACTAAATAAAATATCAGGCTGCTAGCTGTTAAGTAAAGTAAAGAACCTATCATACCTCTGTAGATCTTTTGATCTACTTTCTTACCATCCTTGTCACTGTCCATCCTTGTTGATGTACTCATAGGTGTTGACAGTGGCTTGGCATTTTCGAATCCAAACTTTTTAAGAGCTCCTTGGTGTATTTGGCTTGACAGATGTGGGTGCCATCTTTTCCTTGCTTAATTTGTAGTCCAAGGAAATAGTTGAGCTCCCCCATCATGCTCATTTCGAATTCTCCCTGCATTAACTTTTCAAAATACTTGCAAAGAGATTCATCAGTAGATCCAAAAATTATATCATCTACATAAATTTGCACAAGTAATATGTGTTTAACTTTGGATTTGATGAACAATGTACTATCTACTTGACCTCTAGTGAAACCATGGTTCAGTAAAAATGAGCTAAGCCTTTCATACCAGGCCCTAGGTGCTTGTTTCAAACCATATAAAGCTTTATGTAATCTAAAGACATGATTAGGAAATTCTGTGTCATCAAAACCCGGAGGTTGTTCCACATAAACTTCCTCTTTAATAAAGCCATTTAAAAATGTGGATTTGACATCCATTTGAAATAATTTTAAATCTAGAGCAGATGCATATGCAAGTAAGATTCTAATAGCCTCAAGTCTAGCTACAGGTGCATAGGTTTCATCGAAATCTATGCCTTCCTCTTGGGAATAGCCTTGAGCTACCAACTGGCCTTATTTCTTAAGATCACACCAGCTTCATCCAATTTATTTCTGAACACCCATTTGGTGCCAATAACTGGATGATCTGATGGTCTAGGAACAAGTGACCATACATGGTTTCTCTTGAACTGATTCAGTTCATCTTGCATGGCTAAAATCCAAGATTCATCAGTAAGAGCTTCATTGACTGTCCTAGGCTCTATTTGAGAAACAAAAGCTAGGTAATCACAAGGAATTACATACCTCTTGTTCTTACCCCTACAGTTGGATCACCAATGATGTTTTCAAGTGGGTGATCTTTCTTGTATCTCCATTCCTTGGAAGATTTTCATGTTCAATGTCTGTTTGTTGCAGGTCTTCCAGAGGTGGATCTTCCTTGTCCTCAATTGATGTGTTCTTTAACTTCTTGGACAAATCATCTGCATCATCACGTCACTATCTCTTCCTTTCTCAAGGAAGGGTTAGTTTCATCAAAGATAATGTGCACAGATTGCTCTATCAATAGTGTACGCTTATTAAATACTCTATAACCTTTAGGTTTAGAAGTACCCCATGAAGATGCCTTCATCTGATTTGCATCCAACTTACTAATGTCTCTTTTGCCGTTGTTGTGAATGAAGCATGGACATCCAAAAGTTCTGAAGTGATTGATCTTTGGCTTCTTTCCCTTGTACAACTCATAGGCAGTCTTCTTTAGGATTGGCCTGATCATCACCCTGTTGATGATATAGCTTGCTGTATTCACTGCTTCGGCCCAAAAATATCTTGGCAAATCATATTCTGACAGCATTTTCTTGCCATGTCCAATAAAGTTCTGTTCTTTCTTTCAGCAACTCCGTTCTGCTGTGGTGTCCTTGGTGCTGAGAAGTTGTGCTCAATCCCTGGTCATCACAGAATTTTGCAAATTTGTCATTCTGGAATTCTCCTCCATGATCTGACCGGATTTCAACATGCAGTACTTCTTGTCTCTTTGCACCTTTCTGCTGAAACTTACAAAACTGTCAAATGTGTCATCTTTGTGTTCCAAGAATGACACCCATGTGAATCTGGAGTAATCATCCACTATTACGAAACCGAAACTCTTTCCTCCAAGACTTGTGGTCCTCATTGGCCCAAACAAATCCATGTGAAGGAGTTCTAAGGGTTTAGAGGTGGTTACCACAGTCTTTGACTTGAAGGAACTCTTAGTGTGCTTCCCTTTTGCACACGGTCTGCAGATACCATCCATTTTAGTGCTGACCTTTGGCAGACCTTCCACAAGACTTCTCTTTCTGAGCTTGTTCATGCCATCCAAACTGCAGTGCCAATCTTCTGTGCCATAGCTCAGTTGACTGCTCTTTGCTGGCTGCTAAACAAACGTCTTGATCTTTGAGTTCTTCAAGGTACAGTACATATAGATTCTTTTCTCTGTTAGCTTCAAAGATAACTGCTCCATCCTTCATAATGCTGCACTTGGATTCTTGAAATTTGATTTGGTGTCCCTTGTCACATAGTTGGCTGATATATAAGTTATGCTTCAGACCTTTGACACATAGAACATCTTCAATAATAGTTTTGATGTTGCTGCCAACAGATCCACTCCCAATAACAGTCCCTTTCCCATTGTCTCCATAGGTGACTGTTCCTTCTTCAGCTTCTAGATGAGAGAATAATCTTTTATTTCCTGACATGTGCCTTGAGCACCCACTATCCAAATACCATTTGGATGCTCGAAGGTTACCCTGAAATGAAAACATTAAGTTTTAGGTACCCAAATTCTTTTGGGTCCTTGTTGGTTAGTGTCATCAATTTTTCCTTTTATTACCCATTTCTGTTCTTAGTTGGACATGTTATTTTTGTGTGTCCTAATTGTTTAGTGGCTCAACATGTTACTCTAGTTACTTTTTCATATGAAGCGTATTTAAAGTTAGATTTATATGATGTCTCTTGTTCAGTTACAAATTTAGGGGTTGGATATATTTTCGGATAAATAATGGTTTCTTCATTGTCTGGAGGGGTGTATCCTATTCCTTGTTTCTTCCCTGATCGTCTAGCACCTTTTATACTAAGAATTTTTACCATTAGTAAATTTCTCCAGTGTCTTTGACAGTTTGTCATTTTCTTCACTTAAGGCTTTGATTTCTATTCTTAGTTCATCTGATTTCTCCTGTTTTTCTAATCTGATTATTTGTATTCTTATCTTTTAGATCTTCACACAATAGATCATTTCTTCTTTTCAGTTCAGATACTTATTTTTCTAATTGTTCATTTTCTGATTTTAAATCTGAGTTTGTGTTTTCTAGACAGGCAATACTCTTCTTACTAGCTTTTAGTAACTTAGATACATTTTATATTTATCATACAGTTCATTAAATGCTTCTTCTAAATTGTCTGAATCAGAATCATTGCAAGAGTCAAAAGAGGAGTCAGAGGTTACCTTTTCGTCTGTATTGGCCATGAAAGCCAAGTTGGCTTCTTCTTCTTTCTCACTGCTCTGGGTTGACTCACTGTCAGAGTCACTGCTGTTCTCCCACGCAGCTGTCATTGCTTTCTTTTTGTACTTTCTGAATTTTCTGAAGTTGTCCTTCTTCTTGTATTCACCTTTCTTGAGCTTTGGACATTCTGCCTTGATATGTCCGGGCTTCTTACACTCATAACATATCGGCTCGGTCTTCTTCTGATCTTTTCCTTCTGATTTCTTGAACTCCTTGTGTTTCTTGAAGTGTCTTCTACCAGATTGGAACTTCTTCTTCTTTGCTAGGATGCGTTGTAATCTCCTGGACAACATTGCTTCTTCATCTTCACTGTCCTTGCTGCTTTCATTGTTATCTGAGAGTTCATCTGATGAGTCTTCTTCAGCTTTAAGGGCATTTGAGTGCTTCTTTCTGCTCGAGGACTCTCCCAACCTTTCCATGTTGATCTCATGGGCCATAAGGGACCCAATGAGCTTCTCCAACGACATATTTTTCAAGTCGTTGGCTTCCTCAACGGCTGTTCCTTTGGGGTCCATGAGGGTGGTAGGGATCTGAGAATCTTCCTAACCATATCTCCAATTTCATATGTCTTCCCAAGTCCAGCTAAGCCGTTTGTAATGTCTGTAAATCTACTGAACATTTGAGTTATGGATTCACCTAGTTGCATATGAAATCTTTCATACTGTGTTACAAGAATGTCAATCCTTGTCTCTTTCACTTTGTTTGTCCCTTCATACGTGATTATGAGCTTTTCCCACATCTCCATTGCAGATTTGCAGGCTGAAACTCTGTTGAATTCCTTCTTACTGAGAGCACAACACAGAATGCTCTTAGCTTTACAGTTGAGGGAGATCTTCTTCCTATCATCGTCTGTCCAGTTCTGCCTTGAGTTCAGGATACGAGATCTCCTTCTTCTATAATTGACCAGATCTGATAGTCGAATCCTTGCAGAAAATACTCCATTCTGGTCTTCCAGTAAGTGTAGTCTTCACCATCGAAGAGAGGGGGTCGGTTGACAGACTGACCTTCAATGTTTCCTTGGGCTGCCATGGATCTTTACTCTTCAGATCGTTGGATCTTCTTCTTTGTCGAAGAGACTCTCTCTGATACCACTTGTTGCCCAGTTAGGTAGCCCAGAGAGGGGGGTGAATGGGTCTTTAAAATTTATCAGCTAATACATGTTCACTAAAAATGTTCACAGAGAAATACACTTTGAAGATTGTTAGTGTTAGTAAAGAGAAACAACAATCACACGAAGACAATCACACAACACAAGATGTATCCTGGTTTGGATCTCCTCTCCACAGGAGTCCTACGTCCAGTCCCTGAGCAACAACTCAGGATTTCACTAACTAGGGTACAGTCCCCCTATGGACACTACAACACCCAGCCCAGCTGGTCTTCTCTTCACAGCCCGAAGAGGAACAACACCCTGGATACCCCACCAGGTCTTCCTTCTCAACAGAAGGGAACACACAACGAAACAAGTAGGCAGGAGATTAAGCCCCTAGATCAAGCTTTGATAAGCGAAGATCTGAAGCAAGGGACTGAGAGCAATGAGATCTATAAACAAAAGCTCACTCTCAGAACCAAACAAGCTCTCTCGAAAATCTACAAACAATGCAGAGAGCAAAGAGCTAATCTAATGGAATGAGGCTTGGCTCTTTCTTAAGAACTCGCAGAAGACTTGATGATCAGAGAGTTTTCTAGACTGTCGTTCTCTGTCTATATGTGTATCTACTTCTGGAGCTCCTTTCTTCAATATATAGCTTCAATTTGAAATCTAAACGTTGAAGTATCTGTTGCCTCTAGCTTTTGGTGGACGTTAGACTGAGTGGCACTTGGAAGCTTCCTGTGACGGACCGGGGTATTTATGCCCATTAAGGCTCCATATCCAGATCCGCCTCCCGCGAACGGACCGAAGTCTCGCAAGGGATATCTCACACACATGTCCAGTAAGAGTATACAAGACAAACCACAAGAATATAAGACACAAGAAAGTACATGTGCTCATATCTATTCACAAATTTGTACAACTGTCCCATTACATTAATACATGTCCAATTAAAAAGAGTACAACTACCTGGGGCATACCCCGAGGGAGCACAAGCTCACACAACGCTAACTACTACACAACTGCTGGTGGTACAAGTCTGTCATAACACCGCTGCAAGCCAAACACACAGCAAGCCCTGAAAAGAACTGTAGGGGAGTGAGCCTCAACAAGTCACTGGCTCAGTAGGGGCTACCCATAACAACATTGTAACCACAAACACCTCAACCCCAATGGGTCCCACTGGCAACAACAACAGCCAAACCATTTCATGCTCACATCATTACAATAAATAACAATTGAACATACTCATGATAATAACATAAAGTCCTCAGAAGAAAAGTAGGACTACAGGACTAACATAATATCATTAGTCAGTCCAACTACTAAAGTGCCTAAACCACAGTCTCACTGGCACACTGCTGCAACAACTGGTTGCCTAAGCTATAAGCCACACAGGCAAGTCACTGCACAGGCTACAAGCTTCACAGGCGAATCTCAAACACTTGAGTAACAGGACTGCTAACAAAGAGCTGGTCCTTTATACTCCAAACCTCACTACGTCAGAAACTACACACAAGGTAACAGGACTGGCTATCACGAAGCCAATCCATAACACACTAAAACTATAATTGGAATCATACCCAAGAAGAGTAAAACTCAACAAGTGGAAGGTCTCACACGGCATCCATGGAGCACAGCTCTACTAAACACAATATGCCTAGGCCACAAGCCTCATCGGCAAATTACCCACAATGTAACATAATTAATAATCACAAACTAATCCACAATAAATTATAAACAAAGATCTACTTAAAATAGATAAGATACAACAAGTGGCAGGTCAAACCACAAGACCTCCACAACACACAAGTACCCGGAAAGGTTGGTACACAATGTACCACCACAAAACTACAAAGTAACCCACAAAGGGAACAAGTACCTGCTACTTTGAGGTACCACAACACAAACACCCGAACAAGGGTACAAGTAGGTGATAAACACCACACTGAACCACAATAATATTATGCCTTTATTTAGACACAATATTACAAGTGAAACCTTAATCGATAAGTCACACAAACCATAACTCAGCCACAACTGTGCCAACACCAGGCACACCTCGAAAAGGTCAAACCTCGACCACGAGTCACAAACTCACAAACCACGACAAGTAGCAAAGCACGAGTCGGAAGGGAACGACGCCACCACATGGGAACGGTCTACTAGCTGATCAGGCCAGTATCCAACCCGGACAAGACAACACAAGAACAACCTCTCAGCCTCGCAGTCACGGACGAAAGGTCCAACTGCCGCTCCACAAGGAAGAAGTCAAACAACTGTGGAGACCAACCAACACCACACCTGCAGACACACAGCTACATGCCCATGCCTGGCACCTCTAGAGTCTCTGGCCGGAGCACCCTAAAGTGAGGCACTGGAAAATAGGACTAGCTGGGGACCAGTGTCGACTACTGGTGTCCGTACCCCCAACTACGAGCGCGCTACAAGCGACTACACACCCACAAACACAAGCCGCTGCCCTACTGTCGTCTTTCCCTCAGCCGGACGTACAACTCAAGCACAAGAGTGAGGGTGTCCAGGAAGACGACACATACCTCAACAGTACAACAAAGTACCGGGACAAAACCCCGAGCACAACAAACACACGTGCTTGGCTCACAAAGAACCTGGGGTACCCGACTAGAGAGGCATTCCGGAATAGGCGCCAGACCACCACACTCGGCAAGCTCAAACCACGATACTAACACATATAGCCTTTACTTATAATTCACAATATACAAGTGTTAGGATTAGCTTAACATCGGTCATCATGTGACCCCAAAGCTATCCTACACCAACACATACCTGAACCACAAACTTGCCTATCTTCGGTCACCTCGTGACCTCCGTGGCAACACACACCACTTAATACATAAATCAATATAATATTATTCGAAAGACAACAACGAACCAGGGCTAGATCGGTGTGGACCTTCCCTGCCCAAACACCACAAAGTCATGGCTAGGCTCACACAAGAACCTCACTGCCCAGTTACTATGACAAATCATAAGAATTACATTACGACAAAGTGTGTAGTATACACACACTCAAACCACGTAGACAACACGTGTATAATACACCCTGGTTGGTGTACCACATGTCAGTCATGAATACCTCATGTCCAACACATGGACAACATATTCACAAACTTAAACCACTACGTACATTACACAACATTCACGTAAAACATGCCCATTACATGAGCAGTATGCTCCAAGAGCATAACAAGTGCACTGGCTCACACCGGTCATCGCCATGCACACACAAACACGCATTATTCATAACCAGAAAAGCTACGTAAACCACACTGCATGAATACATGCACAAGTTGGCGGCAACATCGACTGCCGCTTATAGGAAGTAGACGGCAAGCGATCTAGCCGTTTATATCCCGGCTGATGAGCTTGGCGGCAAGCGATGTTGACGCCAAGTTCTTCGGCCACTAACCCTGCAGAAACCCTAAACTGAATCTACAGGTTTTCCAACCGTTTAAACCATGGTAAAACATACAGTAATAATTCCTCTAACATCCATGCACCATATTTAAACCAAAACAACATGTTTTACTACCTAAATTCATCAAACCACCCATTATCCCCGCATGGTACATCTTAATCCGAAAATACATTAAACATGCTGATTCATGTGGTTAAGTCATGTTTTAATGATCCTAAGGAGTTAACAGGGTTCATCCCCTACCTCAGAACACGCTCAAACCCTCCGAATTCTCCCGAACCACGCTGAACCCTCCGCGAGCTCCCACGGAAATTGCACCATGCCACGGCGTTTCCTCGCGCAAATTGGCGATGCCAAGCGTCGTACGATCCTCCAACCAGCCTTCAGTACTGTTAGAAGCTTTAGAAACACGGGGACAACAAGCTGGGGCAAGGGGAAGAGAGAACCAAGTGGAAAACCTGCTCTCGGGTGACCCTATAACCTGCAGAATTCTCAGGTTGGCGTCAACCCCTCTGCCGCCAAAGACAACCGCCACACTAAACGTTCATATCTAATGCCGCCAAGATCATGCAGTCAACGGCCACTTACCTGGACGCCAACAAGTCAACGACCACCCCTGGCAGCCAACTCCTACTCAACTGCAGCAGGTCCTATTTCATTTCGGGACCTAACCTGCACCACACTACACACACACCACGCGACTACACCACACTGGCCTTACAACAGCCATCACAACCACAACATACACGATCCAAAAGGATCCGAAAATAAGCGACGTTACACTTCCAGTCAACAGTCCTTTATCCATTTGTGCACGCAAAGAGATAGGATCTTCTGAAGTGTCCTTTGGCTTCTACAAGGTCCAATTGTTGTGAGATGAATAGCTGACCAGGACCTGCACACAAAGCAAGCTAGAATGATAGACAGCTGAACTGTCTCTTGTTGTCAGTCAACGTTAGTGTGAATATTCATCAAAATAGTAATGCTATTCTGATGTTCTAAAAGATGCATAAAGAATAGACACGATAATGGACGATATCGTCTACATGCATGCAGAGATACGTTCAGTCTTCTTTAAATGCACAGCTGACAGAAGAATATGTGCGAAGACTTTGACTATTCAACCCGTTGAAAGGATAAGTCATATGTCAAGTTGATTGATATGAAATCGATGCATTTATGACTTATGAAATTGTTATGCAACCAAACAACAAATCGTTGAGATATGAAAGAATCATTGTGATCATTAAGGAAATCATTATGATTACTTAAGAAGTCGATGCGCAAAGCAAATCGTTATGAGAACCAAAGAAATCAATGTGATTACTTAAGCAGTCGATGCGCAAAGCAAATCGTTATGAGAACCAAAGAGATCGTTACGATTACTTAAGAAGTCGATGCTCAAAGCAAATCGTTATAATATCTGAAGCAATCGTTGCGATAAGCAAATCGTTACAACGTCTGAAGAAATCGTTGCGATAAGCAAATCGTTACGATAACTAAAGGAATCGTTATGATAGCAAATCGTTGTGATAACTAAAGGAATCGTTACGATAGCAAATCATTGTGACGTCTGAAGAAATCGTTGTGATAAGCAAATCGTTACGATAACTAAAGAAATCGTTACGATAGCAAATCGTTGCGATGACTAAAGGAATCGTTATGAAAGTAAGTCGTTACGATGACTAAAGGAATCGTTACGAAAGAAGTCGTTACGATGACTAAAGGAATCGTTACGAAAGTAAGTCGTTACGATGACTAAAGGATCGTTACGAAAGCAAGTCGTTGTGAGAACGATTTCTTTTGAATTCAAACGATGTTTCATTCTATGAAGAAATCGATAAGGCACTTATGAAACCGTTATGAGGAAATCGTTACAATTCTACTGTAGTCGTCATAATTTATAAAAGAAACCGATGTGTACTTAGAGAAATATCATACTTGATATTAATGTTGCTTCAGTAAGAATAATACTTACCAATTTGGCTTGATTTTCCTTGTTATATTTTCTGTGCTCAAGACTTATAGAAAATAGGTTAGTGACCTTAATCAAGGGTTTGATAATTATCAACATAACATGGTTTTGTTAATCACCAAAATAGAAATGAGATTAAATTAAATTACATGGGGATAGACTGTTCATCAAAGCTGGTCTAAGAAGAGTACAACATAGTGTAAAGGAACTCATTGTGCTACCTTCCCTGGATGGTCGCACCGCAAGTTCCGATCGACGATGCACCAGCTGTGCCGGAATCACCTCCCGTCGATCCTTTGCGAATTCCCCAGCTGGAGACCTGAGTGATGGATCCTCCAACATTAATTAGCGAGGTAAAGCACGGTATATATGTGACATTAACGGGGAAAGTTTTATATTGCGAAAATCCTTGTAGCTATCCATATTCGATCACTGCCTGTTATGTTTCCACCACATCACCGATGGCTCCTCGACCCTGCACCTTCATTGGGTCCTTCTCGGGGGTGGTATTCCGACTCCGATGTGACTCACCATGTGATGCCAACTACATGCAGCTTGTCAACACCACCTCCTACACAACTACACTGGCATGGACACGGTGCAGATCGATAACATACGGTATAGGTTTGCGTATTCTTAGCCTAGGTAATGTTGCGCTCACCATCCTTCCCACCCTCTTCATTGACAAAAGTCTTGCATGTTCTAGATATCATAAAGACATAAAGAGCCTTCTTTATGTTCATCAATTAACCAAAGACAATAATGTTTTCTTTAAATTTCACCTATTTGATTGTGTTGTGAAGGATCGACATTTGGGGACGGTTTTGCTTCGTGCGAAGCTTAAGAACAGATTCTACTGGTTTTTCCCTCCCGTTGGCATCCACAGGCGCCCTATCACTTTTGTTGGTGAACGCATCTCTTCCACTTCATGGCATGCGCGGTTTGGCTACCCTACCTTGAAGACGGTTAACTACCACCATCTTGTCTACATTTAATCTTCCTACTTTTTGAAGTTCCTCTGCCTTCTATTCTGTTTGCATGCAGTTAAGAGTCATAAACTCCCCTCTATGTCTTCCTTCTTTCTGTCCTCTTCACCCCTTGAGTTAGTTTCCTCTGATGTTTGGGACCGTACACCTATTCTGGCTTCAAATATTATGTTATTTCTATTGATGCCTTTAGCCAGTATACATGCTTATTTCTTATGCGTAATAAGTCAGATCTTCTTGATACTTTTTTGTCACTTTCAACGCCATGTCGAGCACTTTTTTAATGTGAAGATTCAAATGTTTCAATCTGATTGGGGTAGGAATATATATCAAGCTCTTCATCATTACCTCAACTCCATAGGCATTATTGATCATGTTTCATGTCCATGTACTCTCGAGCAAAATGGGATCGTAGAACGTAGACATCAACATATTGTTGAAACTGCCCTCGTCCTCCTTCATCATGCCTCCATGCCACATTAGTACGGGGATGATTTTGTATCTACCATCATCTTTCTCCTTAATCGTCTCCCCACACCACTCCTTCACAATGATTCTTCACTCCACAAACTCTTTGGCCTAACTCCTGACAACCGTCAGTAACCATTGACATGTTCTTCATATGTCAGTAGTTAACAGGGCTGACATATATTAGATATCTTAACGGATTAAATCCGTTGACATATATAACATATGTCAGCGGCTTTTGGTTGCTGAAATATGAAGAATATGTCAACAGCTTCTTCCAACCGCTAACAAAGATCTATTTAAAATAAAAAAATTGTCGCCTCCTCCGCCCCTGCAACCCCCCTTCCATGGCCCCCCGGTCCGATTGGAGAACTTGAAGATGCCCTGTCCACCACCGTCGTGTCGTACCAGGACACCCCCCAGGCCATCCTCGCCACCTGGGCCCACCTGTCTGCCTCTCGGGTCATAGCTCTCCACTGTACGGATGACATCGTCCCTGCCGTCGTCGCCGCTACCACCCATTCTGCCGGTCGCGTGTCCCCCCGCCACGAAGATCTTCCCCCCGATGCACCCGACGACGAAGAAAGAGTGTGGGGTCCACATCGGGGCGGCCACAGACCACGAGTTGGTGGAGGCCCTGTAGGACCAGCGTCTGCAATGATGTTGGGTGTCCGACCGCATGCCCCCCAGTACGAACTGTAACATCGTGAACTTTCGGATTGTCATTTAATTGTTATGGTGACCAGTGTATGGCCTATTAGTTGTATTGTTGTTGCTTGAGCAGGTTTTGAGGGGTTGGGGGTCAGAAATCCGAGCCCAACCAGACTTTGGTGCGCTTTCCATAAACGCGACTATGAGGACACGATCTTTTCGGATCCATGTTTATTGGTTTTGGAGTGGTGCTCATGACCAAGAGGTGGTCATTGGACCTTAGACGTGGTTTCCGTGCGTTATGTGGGCGTTGTGGGCTGAGAGTTCTAGCCCAAATAGCCCGTTGGTTCACTGGTTGTGAACGCGACGGAGGAAGCTGTCGTGATTCACAGATCCGCCTTTGTGTTTTAGCGGCGCTTTGGGCTTCGAATGGCGACGGTTAGGGTCGTCACGTTTAACTCTTAAACGCGACGTCTGCCTACGTCGCGATTTCGACTAAGGTTTAAATGTTCTGTTTCGGCCAGACAGAGCAGAAAAGCTCTGTCCGGTGATGGGGGAGGCTGCTGCGGCGTCTTCTGTGGCGTTTTTCGACGTCTGGTGGTTCGTGCAGTGTGGGGTCTATGCGAGGATGGTGTCCGGAGCGTGGGTGCACCGACAACGAGGTGTTCTTCACGTTCTTCAGGCTCGTTCAGTTGGTAGGGAGACTTCCCCTCTTATTTAATTTGTTGTAAATGATTAAGGGGTGGAATTCATGTTAAGGGTGGTGTGCTATAATGTGTTCTTACTGTTTAATTGCTTTAATGGTAATTGAGAAGGTTTGCATGAGTGTATGGTGTATGTGGATTGTGTTTGGAGAAGGAAACAGGGTTCAGTCGTCTGCCTGAGAAGGCGACGGACTGAACCGTCGCGTTTTAGTTTTGAACGTGACGCTCTATGTCATCGCGTTCTTGTACACCGATTATGCTATATCGACTCCCTTGGACGCGACCACTCAACCCGTCGCGTTCTTGCAGAACACGTCGTTGTGGTCTGTCGCGATTCTGTTTAATAATTAGTGTAGTCCTTATTGCGACATATCGTTCTGTCTCGATTAGGATGTTGACTGTCTGTGTTGACCGGTTGAGCTTGAAGGCGACGACATGGGCCGTTGCGATTTGAACTCCGACTGTCAGTTTTGCTTAAAGGCGACACCTGTGTCCGTCACGTTTTAGCTTCTGTGGATAGTTTGTATGGTTGGGCAGTGAGGTTCCAGTGTGAACCTAGCCTTGGCCTTTTGGCTGTCTTTAAGTGTTGCTTAAGATGGTTAAATTAGTAAAGCATGTGTAAGGTTGATATGAGTAGTTAGTGAGTTGTGTAACTCATCTTACGTTTGTTATTATATTTAATTATGTGGTTAACGAGTAAGCTATGGTGTGTTGCCGTAGAGGTCATGAGATGACCAATGACAGGGAAGGTTATTACACATTATTGAGGTTCATGTATGTATCGGTGTAGGATGGTGGAAGGTCACATGGTGACCGATGACAAGCTAATCCTAACACTTGTATACCGTGGTTTATTAATAAAGGTTATATAAGTATTTATGATGGTTTGTGCGGTTATCGAGTCTGGTGGTCCGGTGCCTATTCCGGAATACATCTTCAGTCGGGTACCCCAGGTTCCTTGGTGAGCCAGGCACGTGTGTTGTGCTAGGGGTGTGTCCCGGTACGGTGTGTACCTTTGAGGTCTGAGTCGTCTTCCTGGACACCCTCACTCATGTGCTTGAGTTGTACGTCCGGCTGAGGGAAAGACGATTGTGGGCAGTGACTTATGTTTGTGGGTGTGCAGTCACTTGTCGCACGCTCGTGATTGGGAGACGAACACCAGTAGACGTCACTGGTCCCTAGCTAGTGCTGTGTTTCCAGTGCCTCACTTTAGGGAGCTCAGGCCAGAGTCCCTAAAGGTGTTAGTCATGGTCCTGCAGCTGTGTAGTCTGCAGGTGTGGTGTTGGTTGGTCTCTATTGTTCTTTGGCTTGTGCTTGTGGAGTGGCAGTTGGACCTTTCATCTGTGACTACGAGACTGAGAGGTGATTTTTGTGCTATGTTGTCTGGGTTGGATACTGGCGTCATGAACCAGTAGTCCGTTCCCATGTGGTGGCGTCGTTCCTTTCCGACTCGTGGTTTGCCACTGGTTGTGGTTTGTGTGTTGTGACTCACTGGATAAGGTTTTACCCGTTGAGATGTGTCATGGTAGTGGCACAGTTGTGATTGTGGTTAGGTACCTGTACCCTTCGTGGGTAGCTTTGTGTTGTGATACGACGTGTACCAGTCTCCTCAAGTGTCGAGGTGGACTTGTGTTCCGTGTAGTGTGACCTTCCACCCGTTGTGTTTTACCCTTCTTCGGGTAAGTTACCGATTATGGTTTTATTGTGTGGTGGATTGGCTTTCTGATGCCAGTCCTGTTACCCTACGTGGGTAGGATTGCCTGTGAAGCTTGCAGCCTAGGCAGTGATTTGCCTGTGAGGCATGTGGCTAGGCATTTCAGTTGTTGAGGTCTCTTGTGCTTTGGGTGTTGTTTTTGGGAGGTCCCTACTGAGCCAGCGACTTGTTGAGGCTCACTCCCTTACAATTCTTTTCAGGAGTTTGCTGTTTGTGTGGCTTGTGGAGACATTGTGGCAGACTTGTACCACCAGCAGTAGAGTTAGTCATATTATGTGAGCTTGTGCTCCCTCGGGGTATGCCCCAGGTAGTTGTACTCTTTTATTGGACATGTAATAATGTATTGGGACAGTTGTACATTGTTGTATACAGATATGAGCACATGTACTTTCTTGTATCTTATACTGTTGTTGTTGTCTTTTATATTCTTACTGGACACTTGTGCACGTTATCCTTGCGAGACTTCGATCCGATCACGGGAGGCGGACTTGGATATGGAGCCTTATTGGGCATAAGCATCCAGGGCCGTTACAATTGAGGTTACAATGTCCCAAGACATAGTTTAATGTCCACTGCTGGTAGTAAGTCTACGATTTTATGTGGTTTAAAGTGGTTTTCACATGAGTTTATGGCATGTGAATTGTGTGTCTATGATTGTTAAACTGGCAGTTGTTAGTAATGGCAGAGAAATGGTAAGGCTAGTGGTATAAGTTGAGTGGTTTTACTAGTGTGCCAGTTTGCAGTTAAAGTGTAGTTGTTTAATGGTTTTCAGTTATAGAAATTGAAGGGATTAGTGAATTCAGATATGGAATTTAGTAAAGGTGTTTCAGTGAGGTACAGAGTTGGCAGAGACAGGTATAAGATAATGGTGTGATGGAATAGCAGAGGGAGCAACGTTATAATGAGGAATAGAACAGTGTGTGATAAGGATTGTAAGTGTGTGAATTGTGGTTGAGAACCTTAGCAGAAGTAATCGTTGTGTTTGAGATCTGTATTAATAAGTGTTAAGAAGCAGCTTGGGTAATAATGTGATTAGTGATATGGAAGATTTGGAATAATTAAGTGAGGCAGCTCAGCTTGAGGTGAGGTACTGGTAAACAGAGGAGCAGTGATTTATGACAGTCAGATTAAATGTGCTTTGAGATTAGAGATGAGTGCAGTAAAGAGCTTAGGAGTGTTGCCTTTTGGTATGGCAGCAAGCTAACCTAGAGGAGGGGGGGGGTGAATAGGTTTTTCTGAAATCTTAAACAGAAACTTAAACATAGAAAATTATCACTTGAAAGTTTGGTTAGTTTAGTGTGATAAAGAGTAGTAGTGCGGAAGTAAATAAACAATCACACAAATAACACAAGAGATTTATCGTGGTTTGGCCCTTCCCACATGGAAGTCCTACGTCCAGTCCCCAAGCAACCTCTTGGGATTTTACTAACCAAGGTACAGTCCCTCAAGGACAATACAACACCCAGCACCCCAGCTGGTCTTCTTCTCTTTCCCGGGCAAGAAGGCAGCCCACTTCTTTTACAGGTCAAGAAGCCAACCTCCTGGTACAAACCCCAGTGCGGTTCTGCTAGACTTAAACCCCCAGCTAGGTTCTACACTGTATACAGTCCTACAGCTGAACAAAGATCTTTCTTAGAAAAGAAAGAACAAAGCTGGGAGTTGGAACAGATGAACACCAACTAAAAGAAACTCTCAGCGAAAAGACTCTCTCCCCAGATTCCAAAGATGCACACAGAGAGAGTGAAGAGAGGAAAAGGAGCTTGAAGCTTGTGGACTTCAGATGTTTGAACACTTCTTCTTGGACTCGGGCTCTTTCTCTCTTTTCCTTTGAGTGTATATGGAGTTGAGGTTCCTCACAGGATGTACACTCTTAAAAAATCTTCAGGAAAGCTCATCTATCTTCTTCAGCCTTGCTTCATCTTTTATATGAGCAGCTTTGAACAAATCCGTTGGAGTTCTAGCCGTTGCTCATCTTCTCTTTCTTCTGATATTTTGTGGTCTACGAGGTCTGCAAGCATAGAAGAAAGTGTTTAGATAAAAGAGTGTTTCTATCAAAAAGGTTCATATCTCTGTGTTTCCTGTTGTCGTCCAGAAGTGGTAGGTAAGCCCTTTTTGACTGACAGGAGTGAAGAGATCCTATGAGACAAAAAGATCTTCTGTCAAAAGGATAGAAGATTACGTAAACAAAATATATTTGACTTTTCATTAGGCGCCAAAGTATTTGAAACATCAGAGTATAAAGGAAATCAATGTTTAAGTTGAAATCGTTGCTGGGCTCAAATCGATCTTTAAGTAGAGGCAAATTGTTGTTTGATCAAGTCGTTGTTTGAAAGCAAATCGTTGTTTGCCTTATGAAATCGTTACAACGATCAAATCGTTGTGTGACTAAGACAAATCATTGTTTAAGAGCAAATCGTTGTTTGACTAAGGCAAGTCGTTGTTTAAGAGTAAATCATTATTTTCACTTATGAAATCGATATGAGTCCAAAATCGTTATGCTCACTTATCAAATCGTTATAAGATGAAGTCGTTGAGCGATCAAATCGTTGTTTCACTTAACGAATCGTTACATGATCAAATCGTTACACGATCAAATCGGTATGAGTGCGAAATCGATGTTTCACTTACGAAATCGTTGTGAGAGTAAAATCGATGTTTCACTTACGAAATTGTTGTGAGAGTGAAATCGATGTGGCACTGTGAACAGAAATCGATGTATATTGAATGGACATCAATTTAGTTTTTTAGTGCAAAACGCACAGCGATAATTCCATAAATTTATATTATTAGGAAAAACATGATATTAAATTTATTTAATAATATTTAATTAATCATAATTTTTGTTATCACCAAAATACCATAAATTTATATTTCACTTGGAAAACATGATATTAAATATATTTAATAATTTTTAATTAATCATAAATTTTGTTATCACCAAAATATAAGGGTAAAATATAGAGTGGTTCAACAAGGAGTAGTGCCGTTATGAGTAATGATGATAATAAGAAGTTTGATATAGAGATTTATGTAAGTACATGCCGAGGTGACCAGTTAGGTAAAGAAAGAGTAAAGGAAGATCAGTGTATAGCTAGAGTTTTCTGAGAATTTTAGAAGAAAGATATTCACTTGGCAAGTGGCAGTTTGTGAGGACTTCGCAGAATGATCTGTTAACAATTGCAGTGTTACAGATAAGGTTAGTGATGTTTAGCAGTTGGGTATGGTCTGTGGAAAAAGATTAAGGTTAAGGTTAAGCATGTTTGGAATGAGTTAGAGTGATGTGAGTCAGAATAGAAGAGAAGAATCAATTGAGAAGCAATTAAGGAATATCAAGTTAAGAGGAAAAGCAAGGCAGATTGTGAAATGATATTAGTGAGTGTGCTGTAATAGTGGTATTTCAGCATTAGAGAATAAAGCAGCAACGTAGAATAAAGGAATCAGGTAGAGCAAGTTATTGTAATTAAAGAGATCAGTTCTAGGTTCTGGCTATGGCAGTATTTTAATGAAGGATGATTGTACATTAGCGGGAGTTACAATATGAATGGTACAAAGAGATTAGCCAGATAGCAGAATAATTAAGAGAAATATCTTGCAGAAATAATATCGTGGTTAGTGCAGTTGGAAGTACAGATCAGGTTGAGTGTTATTGATCAGAGAAAGAAAGCGTATAGCAGATTATGAAATGGATATAATCAGATGGTTCAGGAAATGTTTAGTAAGAGTTTGCATGCCAGTGCACAGAAAGTGATTCTGTTGAGTAGAAGTGGACTTTAATAAAGGTATTCCTCAATTTGATTTGAGAGCAAAAGCAGATAAGTTAAAGAATATTTTGAAAAGTTGTGGATATAATGTGATTAGCCAGCCAAGGAAAATGTTATTTGAAGCCAGGAAGGTATATGAAGAGCAAGGTATGTCAGTAGTAGTATGGTAGAATTCGAAATTGAAGGTTGTGGCACAACCATAATTGAAATATAAAGAAAGCAAATCAAAAATTCAGGTGTTTTCTTCTAGTGTTAAATGATTGAGGAAGATGAATTAAGAAGTAAATAAAGTTAGAATTGAGTCCAACTGGAAATAGAGTAATAGTGAAAGTGGAAAGTAAATGAAAGCGATAGTGGAAGCATAGTTTATAGAATATTTTGCCAAGTATCCGGTGTAATCAGAGTGGCGCAGCGGAAGCATGAAAGATTTAATATTTGTAGGTTACTAGAGATTTGGTTTATTAAAAGAAAGTTTAAGATTTTTGTACAGTTGGGCAAGAGGCAAAGATTTTTAGTCAGATATGAGCTAAAGCAATATGAACAGAATGGTATAAAGAGGCACAAAATTCAAAGATGGTAATTGGTTCTCTTTGAGAAAGCTGGCAATTGAGATTATGAATGAAGATGAAGCAGAGTAACAGTTGGCAGTAATAGGCAGATAATGGAAAGGCACCAGAAAATTTGAAAATTTAAAGATGGTTTTATATGGCAGAATATTTGAGGGTGGCACTTTCTAATAAAGAGATTCAAGTAAGAGAAGTAGCACAGAATAAAATGTTGCAAACACAGCCAGGGAAATGTGGAAGCAGGTTGAGTCCAAGGAGATAAAGCGCCAACAGCAAGGTAGAATTGTTTACAGTTGAAAGATAAAGAAAAAGCAGATTGCAGTAATCGGGCAGAACAGTTATGAAAGGAACTAAAGAGAAAGGAAAGCGGACCAGGCAAGAAAAGAGCAGATTAAGTCAGTGCAAGATGGTTTGAAAGGCAAGTGCAGAGAAAGTGTATCCTACTTGTTCTGTATATGGCTTTATTCTTTTTTAGGTGTTAGTCTGGCTTGCCGCGGTTTCGTCCTGAATGTTGAGGATGACATTTCTTTTTAGGTGTTACTAATGTGAGGACACGATCTTTTCGGATCCGTGTTTATTGGTTTTGGAGTGGTGCTCATGACCAAGAGGTGGTCATTGGGCCTTAGACATGGTTTCCGTGCGTTATGTGGGCATTGTGGGCCGAGAGTTCTAGCCCAAACAGCCCGTTGGTTCACTGGTTGTGAATGCGACGGAGGAAGCCGTTGTGATTTGAAACGCGACGGGCTCTCCCATCGCGATTCACAGAACCACCTTTATGTTTTAGCTGCGCTTTGGACTTCGAATGGCGACGGTTAGGGTCGTCGTGTTTAACTCTTAAACGCGACATCTGCCTACGTCGCGATTTCGACTAAGGTTTAAATGTTCTGTTTCGGCCAGACAGAGCAGAAAAGCTCTGTCCAGTGATGGGGGAGGCTGCTGCGGCGTCTTCTGTGGCATTTTCCGGTGTCTAGTGGTTCGTGCAGCGCGGGGTCCACGCAAGGATGGCGTCCGGAGCGTGGGTGCACTGGCAATGAGGTGTTCTTTGCGTTCTTTGGGCTCGTTCAGTTGGTAGGGAGACTTCCCCTCTTGTTTAATTTGTTGTAAATGATTAAGGGGTGGAATTCATGTTAAGGGTGGTGTGCTATAATGTGTTCTTACTGTTTAATTGCTTTAATGGTAATTGAGAAGGGTTTGCATGAGTGTATGGTGTGTGTGGACTATTTTCTGGAGAAGGAAACATGGTTCAGTCGTCTGCCTAAGAAGGTGACGGACTGAACCGTCGCGTTTTAGTTTTGAACTCGACGCTCTGTGTCGTCGCGTTCTTGTACACCGATTATGCTATATCGACACCCTTGGACGCGACCACTCGACCAGTCGCGTTCTTGCTAAACGCGTCAGTGTGGTCCGTCTCGATTCGGTTTAATGATTAGTGTGGTCCTTATCGCGACATATCGTTCCATCGCGATTAGGATGTTGATTGTCAGTGTTGACTAGTTGAGCTTGAAGGCGACGCCATAGGCTGTCACGATTTGAACTCCGACTATCGGTTTGGCTTAAAGGCGACGCCTGTGTCCGTCGCGTTTTAGCTTCTGTGGACAGTTTGTATGGTTGGGAAGTGAGGTTCCAGTGTGAACCTAGCCTTGGCCTTTTGGCTATCTTTAAGTGTTGCTTAAGATGGTTAAACTAGTAAAGCATGTGTAAGGTTGATATATGAGTAGTTAGTGAGTTGTGTAACTCATGTTACGTTAGTTATTATATTTAATTATGTGGTTAACGAGTAAGCTATGGTGTGTTGTCGCGGAGGTCATGAGATGACCAATGACAGGCAAGGTTATTACACGTTATTGAGGTTCATGTATGTATCGGTGTAGGATGGCTGGAAGGTCACATGGTGACCGGTGACAAGCTAATCCTAACACTTGTATACCGTGGTTTATTAATAAAGGTTATCTAAGTATTTATGATGGTTTGTGCGGTTACCGAGTCTGGTGGTCCGGCGCTTATTCTGAAATACCTCTTCAGTCGGGTACCCCAGGTTCCTTGGTGAGCCAAGCACATGTGTTGTGCTCGGGGTGTAGCGGTCCTCGTCGTTCAAACCCGTTAACCTAATAACGAGCCTGATCCGACTCCACCTCCCGCGAACGAGCCGAAGTCTCGCAAGGGATACCATTCACAAGTCTGTAGAAATATAAAGGAAACTGCTCAAATATATATAAGATTGCCATCTCACAAATATTTACATGAAATATACATAGTCATTCCTCAACAGTAACTAGACACAACTACAACAACAACTTGGGGCATACCCCGAGGTGTACAAAGTAAGAAAATTACACTGCTGGTGGTGCAGACCCAACTTCGCTACGACATTGCTCAGAACTAGATGAAGGGCGAGAAGCCTCCTGCTCTCCCTCACCTGAAAGGAGTAGGAGTGAGCCTCACGAGTCACTGGCTCAGTAGGGAAACTCCCCCAAAAGTCGAACAAAACCAAACTCACAAGTAGCAAAGCAGGAAGCTACGCTAGCAATTTATAGAACTAACTAAGCAGGATATTAAGCTGTAAATCCTACTTATCACATGCCATTAACAGAAATCATCCTTTTATAAATAAACGGCAAACCTTTCCAAGTGTACTTGCTAAAGTAGGAAGACGCCACACTCGAGTCACGAAGACTGGTTCACGACACCAGCAACCGACCCGGACAAACCACACAGGAATACCTCTCAGTCTCGTAGCCACGGACTAAAGGTCTAGCTGCCGCTCCACTAGAACAAGTCAAGAAACTGTGGAGATCAACCAACACCACTCCTGCAGACCACGCTGCTGCAGGCTCATGCCTGACACCTTAGGGACTCCGGCCCGAACTCCCTAAAGTGAGGCACTGGAAAACATGACTAGTTGGGGCCCAGTACGTCTACTGGTGTCCGTAACCCCCAACCACGAGCACGCTACAAGCGACAAACACAAACTCTCACAAGTCGCTGTCTGTAAGGTCTCGGGTCTTTAGTGGATCCTTATTGGGTCTGTAGAGGTCCTGTGTGGTTGACGGCCAGGGCTTGCCGTTGAGTCAGAGTCAGCGTCCAGAGATGTGGACGTCTGATGTTGAACTCAACGACATGGGATCTGGATGTTAGTCTGTAGGCGGTTCAGTTGGCGGCCAGTGATGTTGACGTCGACTAACCAGTCCTGTTGAAATAGGGCAGCCCGAAAGCAGAGCTTCTTCTTCTCCTTTCCTCTCCCTTCTTCCACCTTTGCCTTTCTTGATTCCCGCAGCTTCTGTTGGGTGATTTGAGCTCGTGGGAAGGCCTTGGATCGTGTGGCGTTGCTAGATCGGGCGGGAAACGCGAGGTTTTGGCGTACAGACTTGAGCTTCCATCAGAGTTGGCAGCAGCGCACGACGTGTTCCACGTGTCGATGCTTCGGAGGTACCTTTCTGACGAGTCTCACGTTCTGCAGAGTGCAGAGTGGTCTGAGGTGACTCCAGTGTTGACTGTACCAGAGTTTTCGTTGCACATTGAGGATCGCCGAGTTCAGAGGTTGAGGAACAAGGCATCCCTTTAGTTCGTGTTGCGTGGCAGTGGCACTCCGGTGGTGAGTCGACATGGAGCGGGAGGACGAAATGCGCGAGCAGTTTCCGTACCTCTTTGGTGAGTCTTCTTTCCTTGTGTTATTTGAATTTTGAGGGCAAAATTCCTTAAGGGGGGAGAGCTGTAAGGTCTTGGGTCTTTAGTGGATCCTTATTGGGTCTGTAGAGGTCCTGGTAGTTGACGGCCAGGGCTTTCCGTTGAGTCAGAGTCAGCGTCCAGAGATGTGGACGTCTGATGTTGAACTCAACGACATGGGATCTAGACGTTAGTCTGTAGGCGGTTCAGTTGGCGGCCAGTGATGTTGACATCGACTAACCAGTCCTGTTGAAATAGGGCAGCCCGAGAGCAGAGCTTCTTCTTCTCCTTTCCTCTCCCTTCTTCCACCTTTGCCTTTCTTGATTCCTGCAGCTTCTGTTGGTGATTTGAGCTCGTGGGAAGGCCCTGGATCGTGTGGCGTTGCTAGATCGGGCGGGAAACGCGAGGTTTTGGCGTGATTCGTGCGGAGTCTTCGGGGAGATCCGGCGCGATTGGTGGCTGTTTGGGGATTGATTAAGCGTTCTGAGGTAGGGACTTAACCCCTATAACCCTCCCCAGCAAACTAGCATGCCCAATTAAGTGAATTGGAATGCAATTTATGGTTTAGGGTTTGGGTTGTATCATGTCGGGATTTGGATAAATTAGACAATCTAAGTGTTAGACTGTTTAGTTTAGATTTCTGGTAGTGTAGATTGATGAGAGGAAGTGTTTCCCTCCATCAGTCAGAATGTTATTTAGTGTTTCTACCCATTGGGACTGATTCGGTTCAGTTCTGGGTATGGGGGACTGAAGATATCAACGTCCACATCTGTAGACGTTGAGATCTTCAGGGGTGATTTAAACGACAAGGTCGATTGCCGTTTAGTTATTGTTGACGGCATAGGGGCTGCCATTTATCTCTGATTGGCGGCAATCGATGTGGCCGTTTATATTCTGTGTCCCAGCAGACTTAAGTTGTGTGATTAGAGGCGATTGACATGTGATGTCCGCCCTAATAGCACAAGTGGTCCAGGCTTAGAGTGTGACTCCACCTGTGAATAGGAGTAGTTGTTTGTGGCACGAGGTGTTTACTACTGTACGGGGTTTCAGACGTTGAGTGTGTTATGTCTGTTGTACGCGCGTTGCGTTACCGTGTACCCGTTTCTGTTGTGTTACCTAGGCGTGGGTGCGACTCCGTCTAGACGACTAGCGTGTGGTTGTCCTCTGCTAGTGAGCCAGGACGCCGAGTGCGACTCTGTCCTGTGCGTACTCCTTTTGGTGGTTTTGAGCCGGTCTCCGTGGAGCCCCTTCTCTACCGCTAGGGTCAAGCGTAGGGGAAAAACCGGTCGTGGACCAGACGCGAGAGAGAGCGTCTGTAGTGTGCACACGTGGCTGGGGTTGAGAGCCTCTGTGGTGATGGGACGCCGAGCCACAGACCCTAGCTGAGTCCTACTTGCTATGTGTGTGAGTGTGTGTTACTGAGCCACGTGGTTTACAGTTTTGTGTTGTGGTGCGACGTGTACTTACTTTCAGTTTTTACTTTCCGCACTTTAGTTTAGTTGCCGGTGGGGTTACTTTCCCTACTGGGTCTCTTTTCTTGAGACTCACTCCCTTCCCTTTCAGGTGGGTCTTTGTCGACTCCCGTTCCAGGCGAGTCTAGCCACTCCGGTGTTGGTGCTCCCTAGCTGCAGAGAGTAGTACCTTTTTGTTGTACTTCTGTACTTTGTACTTTGCTCAGACTCTGAGGTTGTATATGATATGTTCATATAGTGGAATTTTACTGCTTTGCATGGTGTGTATCTTCTTACATATAGTCTCCTCGGACTTTCACTTCCTACCCTTCCGAGCTTGTCTCGTGGGTTAGCGGGTCAGAATTCGGGTTACTGGTTGTTACTAGTAATGCGGATTCTGGGTCGTTACACTGTCCCACTACATCTTTCCCTTAGCCGAACGTACAACTCTACACAAGAGCAAGGGTGTCCAGAAGATGACAGACCTCGACGGTACACAAGTACCAGGACAAGCTCTGAGCACTCACGTGCCTGGCTCACACAAAACTTGGGGCTCCCAACTGAAGAGGTAACCACGGTAGGCATCGTACTACTCGCCACGCATACACAAACCACGTGCACACTGCTCAAACCACGTGAACACCATGTCAACCGCGTGAACAACACGCACCTCGAGCACTACACATGCCAATGCACCACTTACCAATGCCATGCACAACACACATCGATAATCCGATAACAACATAACCATGCACAAGCATACACCCCTCGGGACCCTTAATACTACAGGGTCCTCAGTCGCCTTCTGAACGCGAAGCAGAACGCGACGGGTCGGGCTGTCGCGTTCAGACGTGACACCCTGGTCCGTCGCTTTCATAGGTAAAACCCTAATCCAGAAACCCATCTCCAGATCTCCCATGCAAACCATATAAAAAGCTGTAACAACCCATTATTCATGCCTTACTTGATACCCTAGCATGGTATCTAACATCTATAAAGCGAATAACACACTAAACATGCAACACATGCAATCCACGCAGTAAAACGAGGTGGAATCTCCCTACCTTCACGAAGAACGTGAAGAACGACAGCCACCCAGCGTTTCCCCCGCTCCGTGCGACGTCCTCGCGGTGAGACCACGTCGAAAAACACCCCAAAATGTCAGATCGCCCAAAAGCCACCGCAAAACCTCCTCCCTGACAGAGTAGAGCTTGCTGGAGCTCTGTTTGGCCAACTTTGGTTGAAAACGCATCACAGTTGGGAATGCGACGCAGCCTTCTGTCGCGACATGAACGCGACGCAGGAGGCCGTCACCTTCCCACTGTCGACGTCAGCAAGCCCGCCCGACGCGCGACACGCGGTGGACATGCAGACGAAGACCTTAAACGGTGGTAAACAGAACGCGACACCTTAGGACGTCGCATTCAGAACGCGACGTTCCTCACTGTCGCGTTCATAGACAGTGAACCAGCGGGTGCTTTGGGCCCGAACTGCTGGCCCACAAAGCCCCGAACATTTGCGTAAACATCTATTACTCACGTCATTGGCCACACACTGGCCTCCACAACCACTAAGCTACGATCCGAACGGTCAATACGCTACATTACTATCACCTAAAAGATATTTCATCCTCGAAATTAAGGAAGAAACTCAATACCAAATTTTTTAATTAAACAAGCATGGTACTATCACCTAAAAGAATTAATGGCTTACTCAAACAAGTATGGATACACATTCATCATTTCTTCGGCTAATTCCCACGTATCCTCTCTGCCCTGTCTGTTGTCCCATCTAACTTTCACTAACTCAATTTCTTTATTTTTGAGCTTTTGACTTCTGTGATCTGTGATATGTGATTTGCACTGGATATTCTGGTATAGTCATATCTGGCTTCAAATCATCTCTTTGATAACTGACCACCTGGGATGGATCTCAGATATATCTTCTGAGCATAGAAACATGAAACACATCATGAGCATCCGTGAAATCTGCTGGAAAATCTGTTGTTTCACCGATCCTTTCTAATATCTGAAATGGGCCAACATATCTTGGATTTAATTTTCCTTTCTTACTGAATCTGAGCACACCCTTGGTAGGAGAAACCTTTAGAAAGACGTAATCACCTACTTCAAATTGCAGTGGCCTGCGTCTGGTGTCTGCATAGCTCTTCTGACGACTCTGTACTGTTTGAAGCTTTTCTTTAATAAATTTAACCATTTTTGCACATTACTGAATCAACTCTGGACCCATAACTTGTCTCTCGCCTACCTCATGCCAATTCAGTGGTGTCCTACATGGTCTGCCATACAATTCTTCATAAGGCGCCATTCTAATACTCGCATGATGACTATTATTATATGCAAATTCTACCATACCCAAGTGATGCTCCCATGTACCTCCCCATACTAAACAATAAGCTCTCAACATGTCTTCTATAGTCTGAATAGTTCTTTCTATTTGCCCATCTATATGTGGATGATAAGCTGAACTGTACCTCAATTCTGTACCAATCACTCTATGCAAACTCCTCTAGAAACCTGAAGTGAACCTAGGATCTCGATCTGAAACAATGGTGACTGGAATCCCAAGAAAATGTACTATTCTTTCTACATATAACTTAGCTAATCTATCCACTGACCATGACATACTTACTGACAATAATCTGCAAACCTTGGTCAATCTGTCTATAAAAACACAAATACCATTATGACCTGCTGAAGTCCTGAAAATACAACTGACAGCAACCATGGCAATATCATCTCATTTCCATTGGAATGGATAATGGATGCAACAATCCTCCTGGCCTCTGGTGCTATGCCTTCACTTTCTGACACACTACACATCTTGCTATGAATTCTGCAATCTGTTTCTTCATATTAGCCACCAGAAGTGCTTCGTTAAATCTTGATACATTTTCGTACTTCCTGGATAGATGGTTGTATCTGGACTTGTGAGTTTCTTCTAACACTTTTTGCTTGACCTCAGCATCTGCTAGAACATACAACCGACCCTTGAGTCTGACCACACTATCATCATCAAGAGTCACCTCTTCCATTCTCACAATATCAACTAAACTGTCATATGTTCTCTATGCTTCTACTATCTGCCAGTATATAGAAGGTTCCACTGCACTGCTTGCTAATATTGCTCGCCGCTGACTATTTGGCACATATAATGAAGTCTCTGCTACATTTTCGTACAATTTCCATTCTCTGATCATAAGTTGATTCATAACTGCCTTTCTGCTTAGTGCATCTGCTACCACATTAGCTCTGCATGGATGATATGCCAAACTGAAGTCATAATCTTTCAAATATTCCATCCACCTATGCTACCTTAAATTTAGATCTTTCTGGGAAAAGATGTACTTTAAGCTCTTATGATCAGTGAATATCTCAAACCTCTCACCATACAAATAATGCCGCCAAATCTTCAATGCAAACACAACTACTGCCAGCTCTAAATCATGTGTCGTATAATTTTCTTCATGCTTCTTTAATTGTCTGGATGAATAGGCTACCACCTTCCATGTTGCATTAACATTGCTCTCAAACCTCACCTCGATGCATCTGTATACAATACAAATCCACCGCTGCCAGATGGAATCTCTAATATGGGTGTTGTGGTAAGCTTCTATTTCAATTCTGCAAAACTACGCCTGCAATCTGAAGACCATACAAATGGTACTCCTTTTCTTGTTAACCTTGTCATTGGTGTTGCAATCTTCGAGAAATCTTGGATGAACCATCTATAATATCCTGCCAAACCCAGAAAACTTCTGATCTCTGTCACTGTCTTCGGTTCTTCCCATTTCATCACTGCCTCTACCTTGGCCAGATCAACTGCAACACCTTCTCCAGAAATCACATGACCCAGAAACTGAATTTATTTTAGCCAAAACTCACATTTACTAAACTTGGCATACAGCTAATGATCTCGCAAAGTCTGCAATGTGACCCTCAAGTGTGCTCGCATGCTCTTCTTCTGATGCTGAATATACCAATATATCATCAATAAAGACCATAATGAACTGATCCAGATACGAGTGAAATATCATGTTCATCAAATTCATGAATGCTGCTGGCGCATTAGTCAACCCAAATGGCATAACAACAAACTCATAATGCCCATATCTGGTCTTGAAAGCTGTATTGTCAATGTCTTCTTCCTTGATCCTCAGCTGATGATATCCTGACCTTACATCAATCTTGGAAAATACCTTAGCCGACTGGAGTTGATCAAACAAATCATCTATTCTGGGAAGTGGATATTTATTCTTGATTGTAACTTTATTCAGCTACCTGTAATCAATACACATTCTCAGAATGCCATCCTTCTTTCTGACAAACAACACTGGTACTCCCCATGGCGAATGGCTGGGTCTGATGAAACCTTTCTCTAACAGTTCTTGCAATTGTTTCTTTAATTCCTTCAACTCTGTCGGTGCCATTCTGTAAGGTGCCTTTGAAATCGGCATACTGTCTGGCTGCAACTCAACTGTAAAATCCACCTCCTTGTGTGGAGCTAACCCTGGCAAATCTTCTGAAAACACATCTGCAAATTTTTTGACTACCGGTACCGAATCTACAGCCTTATTGGACTCAACTAAACTAACTGAAGCAAGATACGCTACACACCCTACATTAATCAACCTTCTAACCCTAAGTGTAGAAATAATAAACTTGGGAGTGTAAAATGGCATATCTTGAAATTCAAACACTGCTCCACCAGGCCTACAAAATCTGACCTTCTTCTTCCTACAATCCACCAGTGCCCCATAGGTTTCTAACCAATCCATTCCCAAAATCACATCATATTCTTTCAATGACAGAGCATACAATCTTGCTGGCAATTGGTTCCCCTGAATCACTATCGGAACTTCATCTAGGAAACAATAAGTGAGCATAAAACCTCATGAGGGAACCTCTACTATCAATTCACATTGCCTTTCTTCTAGGGGATGTACCATGCTATCCAGAAAATCCTCGAAAATAAATGAATGCGAAGCACCCAGATCAATCAACACTCTAGCAGAAAAATCAAAAAGAGGTAATATACCTTCAATTAGATTGGATGCCTCCGCCTGAGCTCTGGTGACTGTCATAACTCGACCCCGTCCTCCTCTCTGATATGGTGCACCTCTGCCTCACTCTGCTGGCTGCTGGAATGGCTGCTGCTGCTGAGTCCCTCTACCATAACTGTACTCCCGAGGAAGTGGACAATTTCTATCTAAATGCTCCGGCTGCCCACAATATAACACCGAAAACCTAGAAAAGCTGCGGGCTGCCCTGCCGTACTCTGCTGCGACTCCTCTGGTGCTGACCTAACACCTCGGCCCTGCTGAAAACCCGGCTGAAAGCCCTACTGCTTGCCACCACCTCTTCCTCTAAACATCTTCTTTATTTTACCACCCCACTTCGCAAACCCTAATGATGACGATGCTCCTGAGGGTGCCTTGCCCTTACTAATACTTGCAGACTACTGCGGAAGCCGAAAGCTACCTATCCATACTTCCCCGGACTGTCTAGCCTGCACAGTCCTCTCCAGAATTGCTGCTCTCTGTGCTGCTTCTTCCACTATTCTGCACATCAAGAGGATTACTGCATCCTAAAGCTCTGGTCGCAATCCTCGAATAAAATACTCCACCATCATTGTGTTATCAATAACCACATATGGAGCATACCTACTCAATGCCATAAACCTCATCTGATATTCCAGTACTGATAAATTCCCTTGCTGCAATGTCTAGAACTGCTCCCTCTTCGCCTGCTGTATCTGAACTGGGAAAAAAGTATCATTGAAGACCATCAAAAACCCTGGCCAGGTGATGGTATCATTTGTCCTCCCCACAAATACTGTTTCCATCTTTAATCTCCACCATTCTTGTGCAAATCCACGCAACTGATAAGTAGCTAACATCACCCTATCAGCTTGCGAACACCTCATAATAACAAAAACTCTTTCTATTTCATGCACCCAGTGCTATGTTGTGTCGGGATTTGGACCTCCTGAATATGTGGGTGGTTGCAACCACAAAAATCTCTCCACTAGTGATGTAGGCTCCTACACACTGATTATCCGCGCTAGTACTCCAGGGGGTACAGGTACAACGGGTGGTACCTCAACTACTGGTGGTGGTGGGGGTGGTGCTACTGGTACTACCTCCTCCACAATTGGTGGTGCCGCTGCTGCTGGCTGCACTGGTACCTGATGATCCAGCCTCGTTCGGATATCTGTGATGCTTTCCACAATCTTTCTATCATCTGTTGTGTAGTTTCCTCTCCCGGCTCATCTCCACCACCTCCCCAATCTCTTCTGTCTGCCATTTCTAATCCTGCACAAACATTATTCCAACCACACAACACACAACAAATCAATACAAAAACCAGGATCAACTATCAGCAGTGGGCTAAAGTAGAGAAAAGGCTATGCAAATTTCCGATTCCTTTACATTCACATAGACCTTGCTCTGATACCAACTGTAGTGGTCCTCGTCGTTCAAACCCATTAACCTAATAACGAGCCTGATCCGACTCCACCTCCCGCGAACGAGTCGAAGCCTCGCAAGGGATACCATTCACAAGTCTGTAGAAATATAAAGGAAACTGCTCAAATATATATAAGACTGTCATCTCACAAATATTTACATGAAATATACATAGTCATTCCTCAACAGTAACCAGACACAACTACAACAACAATCTGGGGCATACCCCGAGGTGTACAAAGTAAGAAAATTACACTGCTGGTGGTGCAGACCTAACTCCGCTACGACGCTGCTCAAAACTAGACGAAGGGCGAGAAGCCTCCTGCTCTCCCTCACCTGAAAGGAGTAGGGGTGAGCCTCACGAGTCACTAGCTCAGTAGGGAAACTCCCCCAAAAGTCGAATAAAACCAAACTCACAAGTAGCAAAGCAGGAAGCTATGCTAGAAATTTATAGAACTAACTAAGCAGGATATTAAGCTGTAAATCCTACTTATCACATGCCATTAACATAAATCATCCTGATATAAATAAACGGTAAACCTCGCCAAGTGTACGTGTTAAAGTAGGAAGACGCCACACTCGAGTCACAAAGACTGGTTCGCGACACCAGCAACCGACCCGGACAAACCACACAGGACTACCTCTCAGTCTCGCAGCCACGGACTAACGGTCCAGCTGCCGCTCCACTAGAAAAAGTCAAGAAACTGTGGAGACCAACCAACACCACTCCTGTGGACCACGCTGCCGCAGGCCCATGCCTGACACCTTTAGGGACTCTGGCCCGAGCTCCCTAAAGTGAGGCACTGGAAAACAGGACTAGCTAGGGCCCAGTACGTCTACTGGTGTCCGTAACCCCCAACCACGAGCGCACTACAAGTGACAAACACAAACTCTCACAAGTCGATGTCCCACTGTCGTCTTTCCCTCAGCCGATGTACAACTCTACACAAGAGCGAGGGTGTCCAAGAAGACGACACAGACCTTGACGGTACACAAGTACCGGGACAAGCGCCGAGCACTCATGTGTCTGGCTCACACAAAACCTGGGGCTCCCAACTGAAGAGGTAACCATGGTAGGCATCGTACTACTCGCCACACACACACAAACCACGTGCACATCGCTCAAACCACGTGAACACCATGTCAACCGTGTGAACAACATGCACCTCGAGCTCTACACGTGCTAATGCACCACTTACCAATGCCATGAACAACACACATCGATAATCTGATAACAACATAACCATGCACAAGTATACACCCCTCGGGACCCTTAACGCGACAGGGTCCTCAGTCGCCTTTTGAACGCGACACCACGATAGGTCGCGTTCAGAAGCAGAACGCGACGGGTCGGGCTGAACGCGACACCCTAGTCCGTCGCCTTCACAGGCGAAACCCTAATCTGGAAACCCATCTCCGGATCTCCCATGCAAACCATATAAAAAGCTGTAACAACCCATTATTCATGCCTTACTTGATACCCTAGCATGGTATCTAACATCTATAAAGCGAATAACACACTAAACATGCAACACATGCAATCCACACAGTAAAACAAGGTGGAATCTCCCTACCTTCGCGAAGAACGCGAAGAACGACAGCCACCCGGCGTTTCCCCCGCTCCGTGCGACGTCCTTGCGGCGAGACCACGCCGAAAAACACCCCAAAACGTCAAATCGCCCAAAAGCCACTGCAAAACCTCCTCTCTGGCCGAGCAGAGCTTGCTGGAGCTCTGTTTGGCCGACTTTGGTTAATGCATCACAGTTGGGAATGCGACGCAGCCTTCCGTCACGACATGAACGTGACGCAGGAGGCCGTCGCCTTCCCACTGTCGACGTCAGCAAGCCCGCCCGGGGCGCGACACGCGGCGGACATGCAGACGAAGACCTCAAACGGCAGTAAGCAGAACGCGACACCCTGGGACGTCGCGTTCAGAACGCGACGTTCCTCACTGTCGCGTTCACAGACAGTGAACCAGCGGGTGCTTTGGGCCCGAACTGTCGGCCCACAAAGCTCCGAACACCTGCGTAAACACCTGTTACTCACGTGATTGGCCATAAACTAGCCTCCACAACCACTAAGCTACGATCCCAACGGTCAATACGCTACACGGGGCGTGTTCCGGTACGGTGTGTACCTCTGAGGTTTGAGTCGTCTTCTTGGACACCCTCACTTTTGTGCTTGAGTTGTACGTCCGACTGAGGGAAAGACGACTGTGGGCAACGACTTGTGTTTGTGGGTGTGCAGTCGCTTGTAGCACGCTCGTGGTTGGGGGACGGACACCAGTAGATGTCACTGGTCCCCAGCTAGTCCTGTGTTTACAGTGCCTCACTTTAGGGAGCTCGGCCCGGAGTCCCTAAAGGTGTTAGGCATGGTCCTGGTGTTGGTTGGTCTCCACTGTTCTTTGGCTTGTGCTTGTGGAGCGGCAGTTGGACCTTTCGTCCGTGACTGCAAGACTGAGAAGTGGTTCTTGTGCTGTGTTATCCGAGTTGGATACTGGCGTCATGAACCAGTAGTCCATTCCCGTGTGGTGGCGTCGTTCCTTTCTGACTCGCGCTTTGCCACTGGTTGTGGTTTGTGTGTTGTGACTCGCTGGATAAGATTTTACCCGTTGAGATGTGTCACAGTAGTGGCACAGTTGTGATTATAGTTCTGTAGTGGTACCTCGTGATGGTAGGTACCTGTACCCTTCATGGGTAGCTTTGTGTTGTGATACGACGTGTACCAGTCTCCTCAAGTGTCGAGGTGGACTTGTGTTTCGTGTAGTGTGACCTTCCACCCGTTGTGTTTTACCCTTCTTCGGGTAAGTTACTGATTATGGTTTTAGTGTGTGGTGGATTGGCTTGTTAATGCCAGTCCTGTTACCCTACATGGGTAGGATTGCCTGTGAAGCTTGCAGCCTAGGCAGTGATTTGCCTGTGAGGCATGTGGCCTAGGCATTTCAGTTGTTGAGGTCTCTTGTGCTTTGGGTGTTGTTTCTGGGAGGTCCCTACAGAGCCAGTGACTTATTGAGGCTCACTCCCTTACATTTCTTTTCAGGAGTTTGTTGTTTGCATGACTTGTGGAGACATTGTGACAGACTTGTACCACCAGCAGTAGAGTAAGTCATATTGTGTGAGCTTGTGCTCCCTCACGGTATGCCCCAGGTAGTGACCAACACAAGCGTTGCGTTTTGGAGACGCGACCACCTTCCCTGTTGTGATTTCGATGTTGTTTTTCCCGAGTGCATGTCTGCATGCGCACCGCGTGTCGCAAGCAGGGACATCAAGTTTAAATTGCGACGGTCATGTACGTCGCAATTTGAACACGACGGCGAGCCCCGTCGCGATTTAAACTGTGAGGTCTTGTTGGCCGAGTCCTAGTCAAACAGTGCTGAAAGCATTGTTCGGCTGGGGGAGAGGCTGTCATGGAGTCTTTTTGGGCCGATTTGGTGTTTGTGGCGTGAGGTTTGGCATGCTACCATCGCGAGGAGGTTGTTCGGAGCATGAGAGATGCCAGGGGAACTCCGTTCTTCGCGTACTTTGTGTGGTAGGGGAATTCTTCTCATTTTTGGATTGTTACAGTTTGGCTCGTGATTGAGGTGTTTATGCATGGGAATGAATATAATGAGTAGAAAGCATGTGTAGAGGTTTATACGAATGCAAGCATATGAGTTCTATGGCTGTACATAGTGGTTTGGGTGATTTCCGGAGCTGAGGCTATGATCAATATCATGGTTTGAAAGGTGACGGACCCAGACGTCGCGTTGTGAACACGATGACCTGTCCGATCACGATTATGTGTTTGAAATGTGATGTCTGTGTCTGACATGTTTAAAAGATATCCACCCAAGCTGTCTGCTTCTGTGGGCAGTCTGTCTATTTTCGTTGTGTGGTGGATATTTGTTGTAGGATGTCAACTGGACCGGGCCGGCCCGGAGGCCCGACCGTATAACACGGGCTTGGCTTTATTTTTTTATTATTTTTTTTAATTTTAGCCCGGCCCGGCCCAGAATAAATCTGGGCCGATTCTGGGCTTTGCATGGCCCGGCCCGGCGGCCCGCTCGCCCCTCGCTCCTCACACCCCCCCCCCCCGCCTCGCACCCCACGCCCCCGTCGCGTCACACCCCGCGCCCCCGCTGCCTCGCTCCCCATGCCCCCGCCTCGCTCCCCACGCCCTCGCCGCCTCGCACCCCTGGCCTCGCTCCCCGCGCCCCCGCCGCCTCGCTCCCCGCGCCCGCCCCCGCCGCCTCGCTCCCCGCGCCCCCGCCACGTGCCCCCACCGCCTCGCACCCGCGCCCCACGCCCCCGCCCCACGCGCCCCACGCCCCACGCCCCACGCCCCCAGGCCGGGCCGGACCGGGCCTGGGCCGGGCCGGACAAATTCATCCCGGGCTGGGCCTCTTTCCAGAAACCGGGCTTTTCTCTGGGCCTGGGCCGGGCCTGGGCCTGTCATCCAAACTGGGCTGGACCTGGGCCAGACCAAGCCCGTCCAGCCCGGCCCATTGACACCTCTAATGTGTTGGTGTTTAATATTTAAAGCATGGAAGCGGTGCTTTGGCACGTATTGTGATTAAGAATGCCGAATTTGCAAGTGGCAAGTTGGGTTGTTTAACGCCTTCCGTGGCTACCTCTCGAGTCGGGTACCCCAGGTTCTTTATTAGCCAAGCATGTGGTGCTTAGGGTTTGTCCCAATACAGTGTGAGTACCATCGAGGTTTGTGTCGTCTTCTTAGACGCCCTCACTCCTTTGCTTGAGTTGCATGTCCGGCTGAGAGAAAGACGACAGTAGGACAATGACTTGTGTGTGTTGGTTGTGCTTGGTGGCTTGTAGCGCGCTCTTGGTTTGGGGATGAACACCGGTAGATGTACTGGTCCTTAGTTAGTCCTGTTTCTAGTGCCTCACTTTGAGGAGCTCAGAACAAAGACCTTAAAGGTGCCAGACATGAAGCTGCAGCAGTGTGTTATGCAGTCGTAGTGTAGTTTGGTCTCCACAGTTAGTTGGCCTTGTTGAGGTGGAGTGGTAGCTGGACCTTTCATCTGTGACTACGAGGCTGAGAGGTAGACCTATGTGGTTTGTCCGGGTCAGTAGCTGGTGTCACGAACCAGTCTTTGTGACTCGTGTTTGGCGTTACCCTTCTTTAGCTCGTACTGCTGAGCATGGTTTGTCGTTTAATTATTAATGTTTAAGCCATGTTAGTAGTGTAGAATTGTTTATTTAAATGCAGTTGTAGCACCATGCCTAGATAGTCTATTTAACTGTTTAAATATATGTTTTACTCCTGCTTCTCTTGTACTTGTGTTATTTCGGCTTTTAAGGGAGTTTCCCTACTGAGCCAGTGACTTGTGAGGCTCACCCCTACTTTTTTAGGTGAGGGAGAGCAGGAGGATTCCCGTCCTTCTTCTAATTTAGAGCCGCACCACAGCGGAGTTGGATCCGCTCCTCCAACAGTGTAATTCTCTTTCTGTTGTACCTCGAGGGTATGCCCTAGACTGTAGTACATTGTACTTTGACTTTTATTGAGAACGGTCTGTGTAATAATCATGTAAATATATATGAGATGTGCAATCTTATATGTGTTCACCGCGTTCTTTCATATTTCCACAGACATGTGTGTTGATATCCCTAGCGAGGCATTGGCCTGTTCGCGAAAGGCAGAGTCGGGTCAAAACTCGTTACTAGGTTAATAGGTTTGAACGACAAGGACCGTCACACGAACAACTCCCCACAGTGGGGGACGGTGGCGCAGGCGAAGGCCGGGGGGCACAGCGGGGCTCTTCCATCCCCGCAGCCTACAATCTCCAAGGGCATGGGTGAGAGCGCTAACTAGCTTCGAGAGATGGCTCACTTCCAGTAGGACACCGACTTGGCCTTGGACCTACCCTTAGACAGGTAGGGGAAGGGGAGGCGAAGCAGGCAATACTCCGCCACCTCGTCAGGGTGCCCTGAGATGAGCTGCTTGACATCGCTCGCTGCCGCTGTGGGCTCCTCGGCATCGGGGATCGCCATCACCATGGAGGAAGGGTAGGCATGGGAGGAGGAGGACGAAGTCGCTGCCACCACCGTCCACCTCTGCCACTAGGCCCACCACTATTCATGGCTGAAGGGTAGGCATGGGAGGAATAGAGAGGAAGGAGCGGGGCAGTGTTGCGTGGGGAGGGGAAAAAGGAAAATGGAAGGGGGGTTGTGGGGCCGATGGGGGGGGGTAGTGGAGAGAGAGAGAGAGAGAGAAGTTGTTGTCCACAAGGCGGGAGACTGCCCACTATTTTTTTCATCAATTTTGAGTATTGTCAACGACTATAGGTAGCTGCTGACAAATGTTGTATTTGTTAACGACTATACCAAGCGGTTGACAAATGTTGCTGTCCAAACGGTAGGAGATCGCTCGCGGTTGACAATGTTGATATATGTCAACGGCTCAACTAATGTTGATATATGTCAACGGCTCAGTTTAGTTTTGATAAATGTGAGATATGTCAACGACTTGTATTAGTCGCTAACATTTCGTTGACAAATTTTTTTTTTTTTTTGTAGTGAAGATCTTTGTCGGATGGGAATGTATTTTTATCTACTATATAAAAAATGATAAGAATCATTTTTAACAACATATATACATGTATATGTTAAAATTAACTTATATATCAAGATGAGAATAGCAAAATTAAAAAAATGAATCAATCAACTGATATTTCTCTATATATGTGTTAATAAATTTCGAGGTAGGTAAATGATGGGTGAACCAACACACACACAGGACGTTGCGGACTGTTTGGTGAGGGGCTACACGTCGTACGTAGTACTACAGCTCATGCACTTGGATCGCTGACATAATTCAATGCCGGTCGTCTAGACAGCTCTTTGACGGGCAGGTGAAGATGGCAAAACCTGCACAGATTTTTCATCTTCTTCTCTTTCTACGTACTTCCTCTTTTAAATCTTTTTGTATACAATTAGGTTATTGACACATGTGTTTATGGGGCATATCTCATATGCGCACCCTTCAGAGTGAGGGGGGTTTAAAATTGAGGGTGCCACATTTGGGTCCTGTGTGTACATACAGTACATATACATATATACATACATAAATATATTATACAATTCATATTGTCGGAAATATATTTACTCCTACGTCCAATTTTGTAGCGAAGATACAAGTACAAATAAGCCTCAGGGTTAGCTGTGTATTCATGTGTCCCCAACGCAAAATGCTCTTTTGCTTATTGCGTGGTCAACTTCAATCCTTGTGAAAGAGGGGGGCAATTGAAGGACCCTCTTCCCAGACAACCCTGCATAAGTGACATGCATGTTGATGATCTTATGCTTGACTATGCGTTGACCAAAGTGTTTCTCTTGAACTCATCACCGTCCAAAAAAAAGGCGTTTAATATCCAATGATCATTATATACTCTAATGAGCGCATCCAAATTAAGGTTCATTTGGTTGCATGTAAAATAGTTTAAGAGGGAAATAGTTTTTCACGGAATAATTTTTACGTAAAAATGAAAACGTAATTGTCTATTTGGTTGTTAGGAAAATATAAAATTGTATGGAGGGGTATGAGATCTTATGATCCACACAAATGAGAGGAGAGTCATATACTCATTGTGTACTAACACTATTCATCAATTTTTTATTTTTAATATTTTTTAAAAAATAAAAAATTTAAATAACTAATGAAAAATAAGTAACTTTGACAAAGACAATATAAAGTAGGAGAAATAAAATAAAATTATAATTTGAATGAATAGTGTTTTATAGATATTTTAATAAAAATTAAACTAACTAACAAAAATAATTAAATTAAAAAAGACTACTTAAATGAGTGGAAATAAAATAAAAATATAACTAATGAATAGTGTCTCAACAAACATCACTGTAGATGTCCAGAAAAATGGCATCCGCGTGAAAACGACGGATGCCAAAATCTGGGATTTGGCGATACAGTTTTCCAGATTTGATTTTCAAAGGTATCAAATGGTTAAAAAAAAAATATTTTTCTGAAAACGATTTCCTCGTGCTCGTGCGGGTTTTCCGTTCAAACAAACGGATAAGTGTCTTCTCCTTTCTTCCGAAGTGCACTGGTTCGGATCCACTGGTTCCTAGAACTAAAGATCATTTGGGATATGAACCACTCCCCTTGGCGATGATGATCAGCAGTGATAATTGATTCATGCAACATTGGTTAGGAGGGTTCACCTTCCCAAGAACAAAAGGGGAAAAAGAAGACTTTGGGTTGGGAGCAACACTTTTTTTCCTATGAAGATGGGTAAAAAAAATTGTCCGGTGTCGCATTTGATTGATCGGACGTCAAATTTTGTGTCTTTCTAATATGTGGAGTCCAAGCATCCGACTAATCGGCACGCAATTTTTTCTTACCCAGGTGAAAAGTGTTGCTCTTGGGTAGTAGGAGTGCTTCAGGCAGCTCTAGTTGCTAGAAGATGTGAAAAATGCTAGCTAAGTTTCAAAACCCAATCGCAATGGGCAATCTTTTATAAAAGAACATGGCCTCTTGGAGAAATAGCCGCCGGTAGCGGTTCAGGGGAAATGTGTGAAAATGATACAGGATTATAGATTTTGATCAGCTGGTTCCTGATCTCCCGTCGACGTGTTTCAGACATTTGTTCAATATTTTAGAACATTATACGCTTTGTGGATGGATTATGTAAAATGAGTCTAATTTTGTTCCTTGTTAATTTAAGACACTTTTTCTAATCTCTCTCTCCAGATAGGTTTAATTTGAAGGGAATGACGCAACTTTGTCTCCCAACTGATCTCATAGTTTGTCGCAGAGTGCAAAGACTGGAACCCCTCTTATAAGTAGTGTTCTTGAATGCTGTGATTGGTGAGATCCAAAATTTTGAAATAGTTTCTAACCTCATTATAGAGATGCAATCCTAACCTATGATATGATTTTCAATCTGTGTGTTTTCTGGGGATATGTTTATAAAAAGATTTGTTACCGAATTGTGAGCGTGTATAACCCGATGCTGTTATCTGATAAAGTGTCACAATTTTCGATTTTCAACTTTTGCCTTGTGACTTTAATTTGGTGACAGCATGGATATATATATATATATATATGCATTTGTATATATGCCCCTGATTTAACTCTCCCAAATCCCAATGGATATACTTCAAATAATCTTCATACCGTTATTCAAATTTACACTTAAAGTAATTGGTGAACCTCCTCTCTCTGTGTGACTGTGTTCTTCCCACAGTACCAATTCACCACTCGATCTAGTTGGCCCTAGATTGGCGTGGGATTTTTTTTTTTTGACCAATAAAGAAGGAGCAGATGCTCAACTAGATTGGCGTGGGATCACCAAAACAGTAACGAGGCCGGTTATACTTAATAAAAATGCAGTCCAATCACACAAAATTAAAAAAAGTGTCACACCATTCTTAAATGAGAAATGCTTATTATAAAAAGGGCCTTAACAATAAACAAAATTAAGGTGCATTCCAAGAAGAGTATCTTCGAAACCATAATGGAATGAACATTCAGGAGCTATAAATGCGTGGTGATTAATATTTGCTCAATGCATGGGGGTGGATTGAAGTTGGTATCTGACAAGCGAGGATTGGCATTTCTTATTCTCAAAGGTGGCAGAAGTACTCCCTGTGTAGGGGCGGGTGGGGCGCGTCCACGGATCGATCTCTAGATGCGCATGAATTTGTTCATCAGACGCAATGGCTGAAGCCACTGTGCTGAAGAAACAAAAAAAGAAAAAAAAATGCAGAAAACTGTCCCATGTTTAAAGAGCAGTCTGTTCGTGGTTTTCATATTCCAACTGTTTGATTTCAAGAGAAGAACTGGCGAGAATAGGAAGAAGAAGGGAAGAAACTACCTCTTGAAATAGGAAATAGGATATGTGGTGGTATGATCCTGTTTGGGCCTGAGCCAAACAGGCCTCCACTAAATAGAGAGGGAAGACGATCGCTGGTGAGGACGAACACCTGCAAAACCAGAAGAGAATCAGGGGGCCCGGTGAAGACCGGGGAAACCCTCCGATGCCTAAGTCAGTGGCGAACTTCAGAGGCAGGGGGTTTCGGAATACGAGAATTATGTTCGCGTGAGGAAGAGAGCGTACCGTTGCATGGTACTGTACCTGTGTTTTTATAGGCGTTGGTGTTGAGGCCAATGTGCGTAACGTTCGGAAGATCGCGCCTGAAGAGGCGCCTTGACGCACGCGCATAATGGGAGGAGTTACGACTCCGGTGCCCGTTGGGCTGCCAGGCAGTTCGCGCCCCTTGATGGTGGAGAACGTGGCCTGGGACGGTTACAACCGCTCTGTAAGCCAGGGAGCTTGCTCGGAACCCTTTAAACACACTTTCCGAACAGGTGACCTACATGGAGGCCAAGAACGCTGTTCGGTGATGTTGGGGGTCGTCCCGCGCAGTAAGGTTACCGTTCCTATTCGGAACTCTCCGCGGCGGGTGTTCGGTCGTGGAGGAACAGACGACCCGCTTGGGGGCATACGCCACGAGGCTTGACAGCGTTCGATCAAGCTGGCAGTATCCTGAGATCATCACACCGTCTTGGGATGAACGTGACCCGTTGAGATGGGGCCACATCAGCTGACAGGACGCGTAAGGGCCGTAGTGGGCCATTATGGGTATAGGTGGCCAGATTTGGCCACCACACTTGCCCCCCACGCTCTCGAGTGGGCGGGTGAGGCGAGCATTGAGGGCGTCACTTCCGTATTTAATGCGATGGTCCGTGTGGGATGCCGTCGCTTGGAGCCTGGGCAGGCGGTAACCCATCATGATGGGTGCAAAACCGCGCCATGCTTGAGGTGCCGCCGTCGTGTTCGGACGGTCACCAATGCTGTACCGAAGGGGCACATTCAAAAACCGGGAAGGAGCGGCGTTTTGGGGCCCGCCTCGAATTTCGTTCCCTCCTCTTTCCTTATAAGGAGGGGAAGAGACGAGGGGGGGGGGGGGGGGGGGAGCTACGCCTCCCAGAAGCCTTCCAGTTTTTAGCTTTCGTGCTTTCTTGCCTTCTCCTGTTTCCATCTTCTCCTTCGTCCCTTTGTGTCGTTGTCGCCCCCTACGATCCTTCCAGCAATGGCAAGCAAAGGGAAGTCCGTCGCCGGAGCGAGCGGGGTGACTGTCGCGGCGTCCAGTGGAGTACGATGCCGTCACTACAGCGGGCTCCGTGAGCGTTTCAGGATCGGGGAGGAGTACGAGATCATCGACGCCAAGGAGAGCGACTCCATCCTGGTGAACAAACCAGGCTGCTTGATCCTCTCCGTCGACCACTTGGAGGCAGGCTTCCGGCTGCCGCTGCCGGAGGTGGCGAAGGCGCTCCTGAATACTTGGGGCATTTCACCGATACAGCTGACGCCCAACACTGGAGATACATATGTATCTTTGGTGTTGTCTGCAAATTGAAAGAGATCCGGGGCTCGGCGGACGTCTTTCGAGCACACTTCAAGCTGTCTGCTTCGCGGGCGTCGGGAGCAGACATCTACTACGCCAAGCACCGAACAGACCGGATGCACATCGGCATGTCCAACAAGTACTCCAACAACAAGGGTTGGATGGACAGGCTGCTCTTCGTGCACCACCGGAGTGGTGCTGAGTGGGGATTCCCCACTGTTATGCGTTCTGCGCGGAAGGACAGCTTTCCGCATCTGATCCAGGACGAGGCAAGGGCGTCGGACAAGCTTCTCCGAGCAGGTGTTCGGAACGGAGAAGGATATGTGACCGAGTTCATGCTCGTTAAGTACGGGCTCAGCAAACCATGGAGTAAGTATACTATTTCCTGGTCGTTTACTCTTGGGTTTGGTGACCTCATACTAACCTCTCTTCTTCTTGTCTTCTGTGTGCGCAGCGGCCGCAGAGCTGGAGGCCGGAAGGGATCAGGAGGCAAATGAAGAGTTCGCCGAAAAGATCCCTGTGCTAGCGCACATGGTGTTCGAAGGCGATGATGCTGCCGCCGTTGCCCGGGTTCCTTCCGCAGTGAGGGTTGGCGCCGCAGTAACAACGGCGCTCGTTGCTCCTCTGTCGACCGAGGAGCGCCCAGCCAAGGCACGGGCCTCCGAAAAGGGGCTCGGAAGGATCCGGCTGAAGAAGAAGGCACCCAAGAGGTGGTTTCGGCCGGAGCTCGGACTCCTCCGGAGAAGGATGACCGGGTGAGCCGGCCTTTCGTGAAGAAGAGGCCAGTTCTGGTTGACGAGAGTGCGGAGGAGGCAGAGCAACTCCGTGTTCGGAAGAAGCAGAAGGCGGTCCAGACTACTCCTCCACGTGACGAGGAGGGGACCGAAGAGGAAGGGGAAGAGGCGCAGTTATTGCTGCGCAGAAAAAGTAGGGCCGTGCAATCGGCTGATGAAGGAGTGCCACAGGTGGCCTCCACAGAGCGCCCAGAGGTCGCGCAGGGGATGGCGACCGAGCTGGGGCTCGTCGCCGTGAGCGACGGGTCCGGAAGCCCTGCCATGGAAGAGGCCAGGGGCTCCACCTGCTCGAAGGATAGGGAGCCCTCTAATGCTTCCCACGCTGGTGGTGCCGCCAGCAACACTGCGGGGGCCTCTTCCAGGAGGAGCAGAGAAGGTGGAGTGTCTCCTGTTCGGCGGGGGGAGGTCGCCGATGCGACGGAGGTTTCCGCCCCTGCTGGGGTGGTCTTGAGCGGCGTGGTGGCGGCAGCGCCACCCATGATTCTCTCTTCGGAACAAGAAGTGGTTCCTGCAGCGGGGGCCATTGAAAAGGCGGCTGCGACGATAAGGGCGTCCGAAGAGGTTGCTACTTCCACCGGGGGAGTCCTACCCCCCATGCCCCCCTCCGAGGTGGTTGCTAACGAAGAAGCAACCTCCAAGGCAGTCGAAGGTACTGGGGGGGAGGCTGCGGGTGTGCTCAGGCTGAAGGTCCGAAGACGATCGAAGACCTCTTAGCGAGGCTCTTCTGAAAAGACTTCCCGGGCCTTTGGTGGCAGCGTTGGAGGCGACCCTTCGTCGGATGGAGGATACGCCAAGAGAGCTGCCTGCGAGCCCCACTGCCTCTCGTCTTGATCGGTTGGCAAGGTGCCTGGACCTTCCTTCCGAACAGACTCTGGAGAAGTCAGTGGAAGGTTACCAGCCGGAGTGCCAGATAGAAGATGGTCTGAGCGACGTCGACGTAGAGGCGCTTGCGGACGAAATGTCCAAGTCGCTGGACACTCTGAAGGCTTTAGCTGTTCGGGGCCAGAGACAGAAGTATCTCTACGAGGCGCAGACAACCTTCTGTGATGACCTTTCGGCGAGGCATAAAGCTCGCGAGGCGGCGCTGGAGGAGGAGGTGAGGAACCTCAAAGCTGCTCTCCATGCGGCGAAGCTGGATGTACCTTGGCGCGAGCCGAGAAGGATGCTCTGGCAAGGTAATGGTGAATGCAGAGGTCCGTGCCGTTGCCGATTATAAGGCCGGGCCGGAGTACAAGGAGGATTTGGAGCAGTATGGGGCCCGCTGCTACAGGGTGGGCCTCAACGCTGGGAAGGAGGTGGGAGGACAACTTTCCTGGGTTGAACGTGCCCGGGAAGCCTTCGAGGCCGCTGTTCAGGAGTGCCGGCGTCGCACTCAGAACGCCCGTCTGGATGGTGTGCGGTTCGCACAATTCCAGTCTGGGCGGATGCCCCCTTCAGATGACGACGCTGGTCCTTCACAGCAGGCTTCTGATCTTTCTTGTAATCTCCTTTTTGTAACACGGCCAAGAAGGGCTTGCTTATAAAAAACTTTTTGTGAACGAAGTCTTCTGTTCATGGGATTGTTCTTGTAGCTTCACTTTCTCTATCTTCTTCCTTTTATGCTTGTTCCTGCCCGGATCGGAATCCGCTAGGCTGATAAGCATTGCACGTAAAGCGCAGATCGGGATTCCGATCAGGTGTATATGCTAAATGCTTGTGTAGCGATAGGAGTTGGAGAAGGGAGGTAGGATGCTGAAAAAGAGAAGGCTTTTATAAATGATAAGCCTTAAGATTAGAAACATGCCAAGTCCTGGGAATGGCTTCGCCACTAGGAGTAGTTAGCTTATATGAGCTTTTCGAGGACTTGGGTGACCTGATAAGGTCCTTCCCATTTGATGGCAAGTTTACCAACTGCTCTACGGGGGTCCGAAGCCGAACAGCGGCGAAGAACCAAATCTCCCACATCAAACCGCCTTTCCCGAACTCGCGTATTATAATATTGTGCGAGTCGTTGCTGATAAGAAACGAGGCGAATGCTGGCGTCGCTTTGTCGTTCGCTCAGCATGTCCAAGTTTTCTCGAAGAGCACGGTTATTGGCGGCTTCGTTGAAGTGGGGTGTTCGGATGGTTGGAAGGGCCACCCAGGGGTACAACTGCTTCCGAGCCATAGGCCAAGTGGAAAGGTGTCTCCCCTGTGGCTACTCGAGCAGTTGTTCGGTGACACCAAAGGACGTTTGGGAGCTCGTCAATCCAGGATCCACCCGCAGCTTCCACTCTCGTTCGGATCCCGTGCAGCAGTGTTCGGTTGGCGTTTTCGACCAAACCGTTAGCCTGGGGATGAGCCACAGAGGTGAAGTGATTGTAGATCCGAGCTCGGCGCACTTCCGCTTAAAGAAGGCGCTGTCAAATTGTTTCCCGTTGTCAGAAGTGATCACCATTGGGATGCCAAACCTGCAGAGAAGGTTCTTCCATACAAACTTCATGCGGCTTGTTCGGTGATTGTGGCAACAGTTCGGCCTCGATCCACTTGGTGAAGTAGTCGATGGCCACGAACAGGAAACTTCTGCCGCCCTTGGGCCTCTGGGAAGGGGCCCAAGATGTCAATGCCCCATCTAGCGAAAGGGCGCGGTTCGAACAGGCTGTGAAGCTGTTCGGCCGGCTGCTTGATAAGCACTCCGAACTTTTGGCATTCTGGGCATTTCTTGACAAAGGACATGCAATCCTTCTGAAGAGAAGGCCACCAGAACCCTGCTCGGATGGCGCTGCGCGCTAGCGTTCTGCCCACCCCAGGTGGCTTCCGCACAGTCCCTCGTGAACTTCTTCTATGGCCGCCAGGGCCTCCTCAGGATTGAGGCAACGCAGGAGAGGTCTAGCGAGGGACCGTCGGTAGAGTTTGCTTCTACGAGGGTGAAGTGCTGAGCGCGCATTCTGACTTTCCGAGCTTCGCCCTGTTCGGGCGGCAGCTCGCCCCGGAGTAAGTAGGCCAAGAGAGGGTCCATCCAGCTTGGGGTTGGTGGGCCCGTTTCTATGGCGGCTACATCTACTTCCGTGCTCGGGTGTGAAACGAGTTCTTCTATGAACACAGAGCGGGAAGGGGTGATGTCACCTGAAGATGCCAATTTGGCCAGTGCATCAGCTCGCGCGTTCTGTTCCCGTGGAACATGTATAACTTCGAAGTATACGAGGCCCTCTGTCTGGCTCTTGACCTGTTGGAGATATTGAGCCATGCGAGGTTCCCTTGCTCCGAACTGTCCACTCACCTGGCTGGCAACCAACTGGGAGTCACTAAAGACTCTGAGCCGAATGGCCCCAAGGTGCCTAGCCATGCGAATAACGGACAGTAAAGCTTCGTATTCGGCGACGTTGTGGAGGCTGGAAAGCGGAAACGGAGGGCGTATTGGAACTCTAACCCCTGGGGAAGTGAGGACCAAACCTGCCCCGCTTCCGGTGACACAAGAGGATCCGTCAACATAAAGCTCCCATGGGGGTTCGTCTGCCAACGGTGGATCCTGCTCGGCCGGAAGGGTACATTCCGCCACGAAGTCCGCCAGCGCTTGCGCTTTAATCGCCGTCCTCGGCCGAAAGCTGATGTCAAATCACCAAGCTCTATGGCCCACTTAACCAATCTGCCGGAAGCCTCCGGCCGCTGAAGATAGATTTCAGCGGTTGATCGGTTAGGACTGTAACGGAATGGGCCTGAAAGTAGGGCCTAAGCTTCCGAGCAGCTGTGACGAGAGCAAGGGCGAGTTTTTCTGCCCTAGGGTACCTTCTTTCAGCTTCTTGGAGGACCCTGCTGATGTAGTATACAGGATGCTGTGCCGCTCCTATTTCTGATCAAGACCGCACTGATGGAGTGTTCGGTGACCGAAAGGTATACGAACAGAGGTTCTCCCGGCACAGGCTTTGAGAGAACAGGAGGGGCTGCCAAATATGCCTTCAGCTCGGTGAAGGCGGCTTCGCATTCATCAGTCCACCGTACTTGCCCCCTTGCTTCGAGGAGCTTTTAGGGCCTCGGAGCAACTTGAAGAAGTTAAAACTTCTTTCTGCTGCTCGGGACATGAACGGTTCAGTGCCGCGAGACGCCCCGTCAGGCGTTGGACGTCGCGCACTGTCTTTGGACTGCTCATTTCAAGCACTGCTTGGATTTTTTCCGGGTTCGCCTATCATGTTATCCCTCTCTTTGATACGAGGAACCCGAGACACACCCGAACACACCAAATTGCGCACAGGATTGAGCTTCATATGTTTACCTTCGCAGAGTTGCGAAAGTTTCCTGGAGGTCGGTAATGTGATCAGTGCTCGGAAGAGTCTTGACCAACATGTCGTCAACGTAAACTCCATGTTACGCCCGATCTGCTGCTCGAACATCCTGTTGACCAGTCGCTGGTAAGTCGCGCCTGCATTCTTCAGACCAAAGGGCATCCTGGTGAAACAGTATAAGCCCAGGTCTGTGACGAACGTCGTGGCGTCTTGATCCGGGGGATGCATGCTGATCTGGTGGTAACCAGAGTAGGCGTCCAAAAAGCTGAGAAGCTCGTGCCCGGAAGTTGCGTCCACCAGAGATCAATGCGCGGCAGAGGGAAGTTGTCCTTGGGCGTTGCCTTATTAAGATCTTTGTAATCTACGCACACACGCCATTTGCCATTGGCCTTGCGTACGAGGACCACATGGAGATCCATCTTGGATATTGGGCTTCTCGGAGAAGCCCAATAGTTCGGCTTTTGACCACGTGATCATGAATCACGGTCTGCCGTTCTCGGTTCACAGGTCGCCTCCTTTGCTGTACTGGCGGGACTCGGGGATCCAGCCGGAGGCGATGCACCATGACTTCGGGGGAATGCCGGAGCTCGTCATCAGACCAAGCGAACACGTCCAAATTGGTCATCAGGAAAGCTGTGTAACGCTGCTGCTCGGCCTCTGTCAACAAGGCGCCAATGTGCAAGACGTGTTTGGGGTCGTCGTCCACTTGAATGGGGATTAAGTCTTCAGCAGGCGTCCCTCGGCTGGTTGAAGGTTGATCGGAGCAGGCGGAGGAGCCGGATCAGCGAGTGGTGCTTGTCTCTTAGGGAGAGGACATAGCAACGGCGAGACTCGCGCTGACACCCGAGCACTTCGCCCACTCCGCTCGGAGTAGGAAACTTCATCTTCTGATGGAGCGACGAAGGTACTGCTTTGATGCGTCCGATCAGACCTCTGCCTAGGATAGCGTTGTATCCAGGCATGTTGTTGACGACCAGGAAGTCAACAATTTTGGTCACAGCCTTTGGAGCTGTTCCCAAGGTGATCGGAAGGCGAACCCTTCCATGGGCTGGACCGAAACTCCCGAAAAGCCGAACAGTGGCGAATTTACAGGGTGAGCTGATCGGTTCGTAGGCCCATGAGGACAAAACAGTCGTAAGCCAAGACATCAGGAGCGCTTCCATTATCTACCAGAATCCGGCGCACATTACAGTGGTTGATGGTGGCCGAGACCAACGCATCAGTGTGTGGGGGTCGTAACCCTACAAGATCTTCATCCGAGAAGGTTATAGCCTCCTCGGGTGTGTGCGTGCGGGACTGGTAGGATATGGGGCCGGCCGAACAGCCGGAGGCCTGTCTACGACATGCACTCGCCTTGCGTAATCGCGTCGGCTTCGAGTGCTTTCCCCGCCCGCGCCGAAGCCTCCCGCGATCACGTTGATCTCCTGCCCATTGGGCTCGTTGTTGATCGGCTGCTCGGGAGTGCGGTTTCGGCGTCGGGGGCGCTCTTCGTTCCGGCGCACGAACCGTCCAAGATAGCCGCGCTTGATAAGGTCTTCAATTTCGTCCTTAAGCTGGCGGCATCCGCGGGTGTCGTGGCCATGGTCGCGATGAAAGCGACAATATTTATTTTGATCGCGCTTCCGAGGATCGGAGCGCATCCTCTGTGGCCACCGAACAAATGCTCATCCCTGATCTCCGCCAGGATCTGTTCGGGTGCCACGGTGAGGGGGGTGTAGTTGGTGAAGGAGCGCGGACGGCGCGGAGAATCGCCATTGCGCCGTCCCTTCTTCCGATCTCGGTCGGAACCGTTGTCGGAAGGCCGCTTCTTGTCCGACTGCTCCCCCTGTCGGCCCTACTCGCCGCCAGGCTCTCCTCACAAGCCGCGTGGCGCTGTGCGATGGGAGTAGTTCGGCGAGGGTGGCGGGCTGTGGGACGCCGAGGGTCCTCTGCAAGAAGCCGTCGCGAGTGCCCTGGATGAGGGCACTGGTCGCCAGAGGGACGTCCAGGCGCGAGATGCGAAGCGCCTCTGTTCGGAACCTCTTGACGAAGTCCCAGAGTGCCTCGCCTTTCTTCTGGCGCACGGTCAGGAGAGAAGCCACCTTCGCGGCTGCGACCTCCCACCAAGGAAGTTGTCCCGAAAGGACTTCTTCAGTTGGGGAAGGAGGTGATGGAGCCCGCAGGGAGGGTTTCGAACCAAGCCCTGGCGGTCTCCTTGAGGGTTGCAGGGAAGGCCTGCACTTGGCGCATCTGATGCTCCAGGAACACCATATGTGACTCAAAGCCGTGGATGTGGTCGGCGGGTCGGTTGTGCCGTCGTAGGGCGCGATGGTGGGAAGAGGGAGCTTGGAGGAGACCAGGGCCTCCAGGATCTCCCTGCTGAAAGGAGAGCGGAAGTCCAAGTCGTCCCTCCGCTGGAGCCTTGCCCTCCGCACGCTGAACCATCGCGTCCATGCAGCATTCGAGGTCGACCACACGCCTGAGGCGCCTGGCGAGCTCCTGCTCGGAGTTGGCGGGGCCCCCTCGTCCAGAGGCGTGGGAGTTGCCTCCCACGACTGACCGTGGCGGACGGGGGGAAAAGATATAGAACGTCGGGGCGAACGCCCGCGGCGCTCTGGTGCCCGCTCCTCCGACGCGGCCCGGTGAGACCGGCGCGGGGACTCCACCTGCTGCTCCTGAGGTTCCGGGGGGACGTGGAGCGGCGATGCGACGATTCGACTGCGCTCGCGCGGCAGGGAAAAGTCGGAGCCGCTGCTCCCGCCAACTGGGCCTGCAGGGCGAGGCAGATGCCCGTCAACTGCTGCATTTGCCCCGAAGCTCCGCTACTTCGAGGGCAGTTGTAGGTGCGGCAGCCGGCGGTGTTGGACGTCGTGATTAGCACCGGCGGGGGGGGCGATGGCGACGTCGCCGAGGGGGGATCGGCGGCGAGAGTCCCCTCGTGACTGACGGGACCTCGTCGCCCTGCTTCCTACGTTCTGGTATGAGGATCGTCCTCGAGCCATGGCAGCGTCGTTCCCACAGACGGCGCCAAATGTGGTGGTATGATCCTGTTTGGGCTGAGCCAACAGGCCTCCACTAAATAGGAGGGAAGACGATCGCTGGTGAGGACGAACACTGCAAAACCAGAAGAGAATCAGGGGGCCCGGTGAAGACGGGGAAACCCTCCGATGCCTAAGTCAGTGGCGAACTCAGAGGTAGGGGGTTTCGGAATACGAGAATTATGTTCGCGTGAGGAAGAGAGCGTACCGTTGCATGGTACTGTACCTGTGTTTTTATAGGCGTTGGTGTTGAGGCCAACGTGCGTAACGTCGGAAGATCGCGCCTGAAGAGGCGCCTTGACGCACGCGCATAATGGGAGGAGTTACGACTCCGGTGCCCGTTGGGCTGCCAGGCAGTTCGCGCCCTTGATGGTGGAGACGTGGCCTGGGACGGTTACACCGCTCTGTAAGCCAGGGAGCTTGCTCGGAACCCTTTAAACACACTTCCAAACAGGTGACCTACATGGAGGCCAAGAACGCTGTTCGGTGATGTTGGGGGTCGTCCCGCGCAGTAAGGTTACCGTTCCTGTTCGGAACCTCTCCGCGGGTGTTCGGTCGTGGAGGAACAGACGACCCGCTTGGGGGCATACCGCCACGAGGCTTGACAGCGTCCGATCAAGCTGGCAGTATCCTTGAGATCATCACACCGTCTTGGGATGAACGTGACCCGTTGAGATGGGGTCACGTCAGCTGACAGGACGCGTAAGGGCCGTAGTGGGCCATTATGGGTATAGGTGGCCAGATTTGGCCACCACAGGATAGATATCAAAACTACCTTAATAACTAACTAACTAACTTACTAAAACATAAAATAAAGAATTAAACAGACCCTATCATAAAACTCACTAAAGCAGCACCCCCCCCCTCAAGCTGAATATAAAATCCAACGTACTCATGAGCTTGCTTAAAAATCAGTGAAATTGAGTAGCGAATTGCCCTTTTGTGAAAATATCAGCAACATGGTCATGTGACCTTACATGCGGTAGGCAAATGTCTTCAGAATCAATTTTTTTTCTTGATGAAGTGGTGATCAATCTCAATGTATTTTGTTCGGTTATGCTGGACAGGATTATTTGCAATTGTGATCGCTGTCTTGTTGCCATAGTAGAGATTTATTGATAGACAAACTGAACACCAAAGTCTATTAATTAGAAAGAGTTTCAGCCATAACATAACACAATTGGCTATGGCTCGACATTCTGCTTCAACATTACACCTTGCACAAACATTCTACTTATTATCTTTGTGAAACAAGACTACTGCCTCTTAAAAACAAGCAATATTTAGTATAGTTGATCGGCTATCATCATTAGAACTTCTCCCGTCAGCATCAAAGTAACTGATCAATCAAAAAGGTATTTCATTGCAAACAAAAGTCCTTTGACTTTTTTTGGTACTACAGCGCCTGGTCACGCACAACCCCACGTGCTCAGGGATCGATTCTTAGACGCAAACTCCCAAACTCCTCGTATGTTGATGTAATGAAGTATCCTTTAAATTGCCTTCATATGTGGAACTCTTGAGACATGCATATATTGATTGACCAATTGATAACATATGTCAAGTCAGGATGGGTAAGTCACAAATAAATTAACGAGCAACCAATATTTGATACATCCCCCTTTCTCATTCAGGTAGAAGATCACCATCCATGTCATTTAGATTATTATTGGCTTCAATTGAAGTGTCACATAATTTGTAGCCAAGTTTTCCTGTCTCCTCTAACAAATCTAAAACATATTTTCTCTGACAAATAAAAATACCCAATTGGAAATGTGCAACTTTAATCTCTAGAAAATATTTTGAATATCAAATTCATGTGCAAAATTTTGTTTCTACTTCTCCATTTCCTCTTTGTTATTATCTATGATGATCATTGTTGGGTTTATAGGGTGTTAAGGGACAATAAAAAAAAAGATAAAACTCAATGTTGATAAAGTAAAAGGTGCATCAAAAGTTGTGCTAGTTTGTCCTTATGTGTGGGGTCTTTAGTTCCACATGGGATACTCCTAAGAGGTTAGGGACTTCATAACCCCAAGAGTCCATGAGACTATGTCTTATAGACAATGATGGGGTTATGCTAGACCATATCACACACGTGCCGCCCGGCCGGGCCGGGCGGGCGCGCGCATGTGATGGTGCGGTCCAGCCGGCTTGACTTGACACTTTTTTACTTCTTCTTTTTACGTTTTGGGCCTTTCTTGGAGAGTTTGGAGTTGTTTTGGGCTCGTTCTTTGAACCGGCCCATTGTTTTGGTCTGCGCGAGCGTTAGGCGCTTGATATAGTGATTAGGTTTTCTATTCACGATTACCCGACACGGGAAGCGTCCTATTGACTCTTGAAGTGAGGAATCGCTCGCCGTCCTGTCGCCCTCTCTCTCGCTCCACCGATAGCATCAGCGTCTTCATCCCGCCGACTGCGCCTTTCCCCGACGGCACTGCTGCGTCTCAGTTCGGCTGCACTATCGCATTTCGTCAGTGTCCGGTGCACTACATCCGTTCCACTATTTTCCCTTATTGTAAACGAGGATTAGGTTTAGTGTAACATTGTTTACAAGATTAGGATAAGTGCGATTTCTAATCTCGTGGTGGTAGTCATATCTTGGGAGGAGATCACCTTACCCGACGCACTATTCTTGTGGGGACGATATCTTCTCTAAGAGGAGTCTCCTTAGAGGCGCTTCTACTACATTCGTTTCTACCTAATTTCAGCATGTTCTTTACTGTAATCCATCTCATGTATTTTATCTTTTGGTTGTTGTTATTTGAACTATTTCCATATACCTGCTTACTATGAATCTGCATGCACATGTATGTATCCAATATTTGCCATGATTGTGTTCTATTCCATGTTATTTTTACAACAGGCTTAGAGAAAGATATCCATCATGGCAACCTCTTCAGTGGGTTTTAGAGTGAGGGTGGACCTGTCTGGGATGCCCGAAAAGTTTTCTGGGCAGCACTTCAAGTGTTGGCAACAACGCATAAAAGTTTGGTTCACCATGGTTGGTCTAATCTCACTGATAGAATCGGATCCCCCTGTTTTGGATGAGAAAGATCCTGACAGTGCCAAGAAGGTTGAAGAGTGGAAGGAAAAGGATAGGTTAGGGCATGGGTGTATACTCACTGCACTGTCTGATGTCCTCTTTGATGTTTACAGTTCCTTCACCTTCAAAACCACTAAAGTACTTTGGGATGAACTTGACTGCAAGTATAATACCGAGGACCAAGGTCTGGAAAAATACTCTGTGGGCAAGTTTCTCAAGTTCCAAATGGTTGAAAATAAACCTGGGGGAAGCAGGCTCATAAACTTCTCCTATGCTCCAAGGTCTGGCTGAGGCAAATATGAAAATGCCTGAAAAACTCCAAGTCATGTGTATCATAGAGAAATTGCCTAGATCCTGGGAAGATTTTGGGATGTCCCTTAAACACCGTAAGGAGACTATTCTCTTGATGATCTGATGAGGGCTATTGCTATAGAAGAGGAGCATAGAGAGGAGAAGCCTTGTATGCCTGTTGATGCAAGTACAAACCTAGTAATGAGGCATAAGGGGAAAGAATCTAAAGGCAAAACCAAAGTTGATTCCACTTCACAGATGAAATCCAAAGAAAAGATAAAGAAAAGAAGTACTAGGAGAGTGCTGGACCTGTGGTCAGAAGGGTCATATGCGCAATGACTGTCCCAAAAGAAAGAGAAATTGCTGAACAAAACCCAATAGACCAATCAAAATCCAGCCCATATCAATGTTGTGACTGGTGGACCTTCTTCTGGTGATGAGTATGTTACTCTTAATGCTCAACTATTTACTACCTATGAACCAAATGAATGGTTGGTAGACACTGGGGCCAATGTACATTTATGTGTTGACAGGTCTAACTTTGTGTCTTATCAGGCCACCCATGATCATTTTGTGACGATGGGGAATGGGAGCGCTGCTAGGGTGCTTGGAGTTGGACGAGTGAATCTGAAGTTTTTTTCAGGACGTGTTCTTTCTCTTTCCCTAGTGCACCATGTTTCTGGTGTTAGAAGAAACATTTTATTTGGTTCTATTTTAGTGAGAGAGGGTTATGAACTCAACTTTAAATGTAATAAAGTTTGTGATACTTTATTTGAAGTCTTTTATTGGTAAAGGCTATCTTTTTGATGGATTGTTTAAAATTTATGTGGATCATGTGTTAAACAGAAAATTAGATGATATTGCTTCTAGTTCTATTTCTGTTCCTGTTGCATATAATGTTTCAGATTCTTCTAATTTATGGCATGGACGTTTAGGTCATCTTAATTTCAATTCTTTGAAACACATGATGAACCTAAAATTGATTCTTGAGTATGTTATTGATAAAACAAAGAAGTGTGATATCTGTGTACAGACCAAACTACCTAGAAAACATTTTCATTCTATAGTTAAAGATTCAGAGATTCTGGATCTGGTGCATTCAGATATCTGTGAGTTTAATGGCGTGTTAACTAGGGATCATAAGAAGTATTTTACTACCTTTATAGATGATTGTAGTAGATACTGTTATGTGTATCTGCTCAAGTCTAAAGATGAGGCTTTAAAAGTTTATATCTTTAAGAAGGAAGCAAAAACACAACTAGTCGGGTTCTTCAGAGGTTGAGGTCTGATAGAGGAGGAGAGTATACCTTTAGTTTGTTTGTGGAATTTTGCCAAGAACATGACATTGTTCATGAAACAACTGCCCCATACTCTCCACAGTCTAATGGGATAGCAGAGAAAGGAAGAAGAACATGTATTCATTGACATGGTCAACTCTCTCCTGCAGAGTTCAGGACTACCTAAGTACATGTAGGGGGAAGCATTGAATACAGCTTATCTTATTCTGAATCATGTTCTCCTAAAACAAAAGATAGCAGTCCAATTGAACTTTGGAGAAATAGGAAACATTGTTTGAAATTTCTTAAAGTGTGGGGGTGCCTGGCAAAGGTACTTGTCCTTGAGCACAAGAGAAAAAAACTGGGACCTAAGATAATTGACGTTGTTTTCCTAGGCTATGTTGAAAATAGCTATGCATACAGGTTTCTGGTTATCAAATCAGAAATTCCTGGCATAGATGTGAACACCATAGTCGAGCTTCATGATGCTACGTTCTTCGAAAACATCTTTCCCATGAAGACTGGTTTACCTTAACATCTATCTTCTGAGACTGTAGTCTCTACATCTGATTCTATTTCAGAACATGTGGAAAGAATGACAAATGTGGGGGCTAATGCATCCAAGCTTCTTCTGATTCTAGTGATCAAGAAGAAGTTGAACCAAGGAGAAGTAAAGATAAAAGGTTGCTAAGGATTTTGGAAGTGAGTTTGTCATTTACCAGATCACTGGTGACTTCCCAACCTTCCGAGATGCCATGGCTTCATCCGAAGCAAGACATTGGAAGGATGCCATTAAGAGTGAGATGGACTCCATTTTTGCTAATGGTACTTCAGAGTTAGTTGATCCTCCTCCTGGTTCAAAGACCATTAGATGCAAATGGGTCTTCAAGAAGAAGCTTAAACTCGATGGAACCATTGAAAAGTATAAAGCCAAACTTGTTGCCAAGGGTTTCAAATAATTAGAGGGAATAAACTATTTTGATACTTATTCCTCTATCACTAGGATGACCACAATCCAGGTGCTTATAGCATTGGCCTCCATAATATAATCTGACAGTCCATCAGATGGATGTCAAGACTGCCTTTCTTAATGGTGATCTTGATGAAGAGTTTATATGGATCAGCCTGAAGGTTTTGTGACTCCAGATAGTGAAAAGAAAGTTTGTAGACTTATTAAGTCTCTGTATGGTTTGAAACAAGCACCTAAACAGTGGCACCAAAAATTTGATATGACTATCATATCTTTTGGCTTTATGGTCAATGAGTTTGATAAATGTGTTTATTACAAAGTTAAGGGTGATGAATGTATAATTCTTTGTATGTATGTAGATGATATCTTGCTGTTTGGCAACACTTTGGGAATAGTAAATGAGACTAAGTCATTCTTAAATAATAGTTTTGAAATGAAGGATATGTGTGAGGCAAATGTAATTTTGGGGCTGACTCTTACTAGATCAACTGAAGGAATAACAATTTTTCAATCTCACTATGTTGAGAAAGTTTTAGAGAAATTTAGTTATAAGAATTGCAAGTCAGTCTGTACACCTTATGACCCTTCTAGAATTTTCTGCAATAATAAGAGTGGTACTCCTGTGTCTCAGTTACGATATTCCCAGGTTATAGAAAGCTTGATATATCTAGCTAATTATACTAGGCCTGACATTTCATATGCAGTGTCTAAACATAGTAGATATACAAGTTGTCCTGAGCAAACTCACTGGGATGGATTAACTAGGGTTTTAAGATACCTAAAAGGTAATATTACCCTAGGCTTGCATTTTGGGAGATTCCCTGCAATCCTAGAAGGATTCAGTGATGCAAGCTAGATAGCTGAAAACTCAGGGAGTAATGGTGTTTTAGGGTATGTTTTTACTCTGGTAGGTGGTGTAGTCATCTAGAGGTCTTCTAAACAGATCATCTTATCTTGGTCTACTTTTGAGGCTGAGTTGTGTGCTTTGGATACCACTGGGTTGGAGGCTGAGTGGATTAGGGGTCTTCTGTCAGAACTTCCCCTAATGAGTAAGCCTGCTCCTGTGATCTCTGTGCATTGTGATAACATGACTACAATTGCAAAGGTCAAGAGTTCAAAGTACAACCAAAAGGATAGGAGACACATCCAAATCAGATTAAGATCTGTAAGGGATTTAGTGTCTCAGGGAGTGATCGTTGTAGATTTTATTGGTACCAATGACAATTTAGCTGATCCTTTGACTAAAGGACTTGATAAAAAGAAAGTCTAGAAATTTAGGTTGGGGATGAGACTGAAACCCATCATTTATTCTCCTGAAGAGGCAACCCAACCTATCTAAGTGGAGATCCCACAAAGAATGTTCAATGTGGTAACAACAATCTGCTAAGAGAATTTGGAGGCACTTACTACTTTGATACATTGCATCTATGTCTATCCCTTGCTATCCTAACCATCTGATACTGCTGTATAGGAAGAGTTCTTATTACTCTGATGGGTTCAAGCCTAGTAAGGCAGGATATTAGCAGTATATCCTTGGAGAAGCCCACCTAAGTGAGTACTACTGTGAGGCTGTAGTTATTGGGTTGTTCCTGAATGTACTTATGATACAGGATAGGGCGCATGGCCTTTAAAGCGCCAAGTTTATAAATTGCTATCAAAAGCCTCATATCATGTTGTTTTTAACAAGTAAACATCACTTCAAAGAATCAAGTTCAAGATTTAATTCACTTCGGTTATGTGGAGATAAAAGTTGAAAATACTTAGGTGAAGGTTCAAACCCGAAAGGTACATTTTACTGAAAGCATGGTATGTATATCCTCTTCTATTTATTCCTCTTTATCAAACCTTGAGTTTGTGGGGGAATGTTGGGTATATGGGGTGTTAATGGATAATATGAAAGAAAGGTAAAACTCAAGGTTGATAAAGTAAAAGGTGCATCAAATGTTGTGCTAGTTTGTCCTTATGTGGGGTCTTTAGTCCCACATGGGTTACCCTTAAGGGGTTAGAGACTTCATAACCCTAAGAGTCCATAAGACTATGTCTTATAAACAATGGTAGGGTTATGCTAGACCATATCACACATGCGCGCCGCCGGGCTACGTGGGCGCGCGCGTGTGATGGTGCGGTCCAGTCGGCTTGACTTGACATCTTTTTACTTCTTTTTTTTGTGTTTTGGGCCTTTCTTGGAGAGTTTGGAGCTATTTTAGGTCCGTTCTCTGAACCGGCTCATTATTTTGGTTTGCGCGGGCATTAGGCGCTTGATATAGTAATTAGGTTTCCTAATCTCGTTACCTGACATGGGAAACATCCTATCGACTCTTGTAGTGAGGAACCACTCGCCGTCCTGTCGCCCTCTCTCTCGCTCCACCGATAGTGTCAGCATCTTCATCCCGCCGACTGCGCCTTTCCCCGGTGGTGCTGCTGCGTCCCAGTTTGGCTGCACTGTGGCGTTTCGCCGGTGTCCGGTGCACTACATCCATTCCCCTATTTTCCCTTATTGTAAACGAGGATTAGGTTTAGAAGATAGGGTAGGAGTATCCTTCCCCTAAGCCAAAAAAGAAGTATAATAAGACTGATTTTCAAAGAACATAATATCCTTAAGAATATATTTCTTTCTAGTATGAAGATCCAAACATCTATAGGCTTTTTGGGTAGAGGACACTCTGCAATAAAATTTCTCAAATAGCTCGAGGATTAATTTTAGTACTACCAGATATAAGATAATGAATGAAACACAAACACCTAAAGACACGTGATGGTAGAGAGATCAAAGGCTCTGATGGACGAAGAATGAGAGCAGGAATTCAATTGTCTAGTGTACGAAATGACATCTTATTTATAAGATAGGAGGCATGAAGAACTGTAGTCCCTCAATTTTTCTTTTAAAAAGATTTTTTTTTTAAAGATCTTAGTGGAAAATAAGTGCTCGAGATACTTCAAGAATATATCTATTTTTTCGTTCGGCTGCATCAATTTTTTAGGGCCATAAGCACAAGATGATTGATTAATCATTTCTTTTTCTTCTATAAAGATATTCAATTTTTTTTCAAAGTATTCCCGAGCATTTCAGACTGAAAAATGTTTACCTTCTTGTCAAACTAAGTTTACACCATTTTGCAAAACACTTGGACAATCTGAGAAATTTCTTCTCAAGAACACAATACATAGATCCAACAAAAGTGAGAATAACCATCAATAAAGGTGACAAATATCAATGGCCATCTATAAAGGGAACATGAGAGGGATCCCAAACATCAGAATGAACAAGATCAAATGGTGTTGAACTTCTTTTTATTGAAATTGGAAAAGTAGTTCTATAATGTTAGCAAGTTGGCATATTAAACACTGAAAAGACTCTAAAGATAAAGTACCCAATAACTGAGGAAACAAACCTTAAGAGACCTAAAAGAGAAGTGACCTACCTGATTTATTTTACTACCAACTAAGGATTGAAAAATAATAATTTTGTTGGGATCAAAATGATAAAGATCATCCACTTCACGACCACTCCTAATCGTCTACCGTCTCCTCAGATCCTAAATCACATAGTAAGTAGGGAAGAAAGTTACAGAACAATTGAGAGATTTTGTGGTACTACTCACGGAAAAAAGATTAATGGATAAAGAGGGAACATGCAAGGCAGAAGGAAGGACTAGATGATCATTAAGAAGGATGGATCCATTCCTAGCAACTGTGGCTTGAGTGCCATTGACAATGGTCACTTTGCCCTATCTTGAAGGCAGCGAATAAGATATGAAATAAGTAGAGATATCAGTCATATGATCAATAGCCCCTGAATCGATGACCCAAGAGTTAGATCGAGGATGGATACTGCTAGCACTAAGTGTTGTCTCGATGGTACCTAAAGAAGTAGTACTCATTTGCCCAAATTGAGACAAGATCTTCTGTAAACAAGGAATATCAAAAGTAGACGATGTAGGCGCCTGGGTTGTAGTAGGGCTGTCCTTCGGTTGATTCAGTGTATTACCAGTAGGCTGAGTTGCAACATCATTTCCTTTCATCGTACAACCCTTACCACCAGCACCATTCTTAAATTTGTCTAGCTTCTTCTCAAGATAGAGTTCCCAGTCAACACCATGATTGTTTCAATTGTAGTGGCTACAGTTAGGTTAATGGAGGATGAAGTATCCTTATTAACTTGTGCTGCAAATTCACTTCCAAGACAAGAAGCGGCTAAACTCACTGTGGATGGTGTAGACATCCTTTGACAACGGCCTTCTTCATTGAAATTCTTTAAGAACACTGATTCTAAAGAAGAAAGATTGTCTACAGAAAGGATCTGACCCCAAAGTGAGTGACTCTAGGCATCAAAACCAACAAGAAACTGAAAATTCTTGGTTAATTCAACATGCTATAGCTGAAGAGTTTGATCAGTAGTGCATGTCTAGTTGTATTGAGTATATGAGTCAAGTTCTTACCACTTGATCTTTAGCTCACTAAAATATGCAGTAATAGACCAACTAGCTTGTTTTAGGGTTGAATTTCATTAACTGGTATGTCCTGGGAAGGTTGCTCTGCTGCTCATATAACTTATGAAGTAAGAGTCCACATCTCAAAAGCAGTAGACTCATACATAATTAAATGTTGAATCTCAGGACTAATTGAATTGATTATCCATCCCATAGCAAGGCTGTTGTCCATCTCCCAAGAAGAATGCTTGGGGTCTAAAGGTGGAGGGGCACTATCTACTCCAACTTGCGCCCTCCAAGAAAAATATAAGCCACAGCCCTTCAACGATAATATGAGGGATTCAACTTTACCGTTGTCATGTGAATGAATGATTGTCTCGGGTGTTGCCATCGGGAGAGAGAAGCCTGCAGATGAAGAGAACACAATCCCTCCTGCACAAGCAATAGATTCTGAGGTCATGGACATCGTAGCGAGAAGAAGAGAGTGCAAGCCGATAGATGATGGATATTCTCGAACCACCAACCAGGGAGAGCGCTGAAGATACAATGTCTGAGCCCCACAAACACTCCAAGTCAGGGCGCACCTCTTAAAAGAACAGACTGAACCTCGGAATATCATAAACCGGTGGTTCCAAGAAGAGGAAGGAAGGGCCACACAACACAGCAGGGTTGTTCTCCTGCAGAAGGTTGCGATTTACAGCTCTAACAAGACCGCCGGTAGAGGAACACTATACACAGGACGCGCTACTTACTCCTTATGCAGGATCGCTCTGACTCCATGTTTTATTTCAAGAGAAGAACTGGGCAAGAATAGGAAGAAGAAGAGAAGAAAGGGCGAGGGAGCAACCAGAGTCTCTAGAACTGACTTGCGGCTTCTCTTATCCAGAGATTTTTATTTATTAGGACAATTACAACTACCAATGTTCAAACAGGACAAATATATCCTTGAAATATGGTAAATATCAAAACTACCCTAATAACTAACCAACTAAAGAAACATTAAATAAAGGACTAAACAGTCCCTACTACAACGCCAACTATGAAACTTCAAAGAGGAAAGAGATGGCAGTCATGAACCAGAAGCAAACCTTGACCGAAAGCGATTTCTCAATAGGGGGTGGTATTGCATGGCCTTCGTAGAAGAATAACATGAACTAGATGAAGCTAATTTATAATATTACATGAAACTTGGCGAGTGCCACACTGTCTATCTGTATATATACATAGAGAGAGAGATATATATATATATACAAGAGCTAACTATACCATAAATATTCTGACACATGTAGAAACCAAGAATAGAATACCCCACAATAACACAATCAATCTTCAGGCCAGAACCATCCACTTGAAGCGGTACAAACATCACACATGTCCATTTGCATTCTACCGAAACAACGTAGCTGATGGAGAAACAAAACAGGTAATGGCAGTCCAGCATGAGGCATGAGCAGCCTAATAGCAGGACTTAATAACAGACTAGCATAAGACAAAAGCAGCCTCCTAACAGGTCCAAGCCTTTTGTAAGCTACATCTTCCTTACATGGCTTCAGTATAACAGAGGCAGTTGATATTTTAAATTGTTCTAGATGGCAACTTTGATGAATGTTAAAATCGACAACAGTAATGTACATTATTTTTCTCTCAGATGGTTAGTGTAGGCCAGTAAGTGGCAGACCTCCAGGGACGTGCCCTCCAACCTCAATTTCATCAGGATGGCGAGAGCTCCTTGCATTTCTAGTCTACAAGTTCCTCAGTATTAATTTGGGCGAGAAAACCAAGAACCAAGCTGATAAATTAGATCCCAAGTGGAGGGAGTCTTCAAAGTTCAATCAGAAAAAGCCAGTTGTCACACAGGTATCTAACATCTTCAAAATAGAGTCTCCCTCTGGAAGTTATAGCGTCCCCCTCTAGAAGGTTTAGCAGTGGGGTGTAAACGATCCGAGCCGAGTCGAGTAGTATGTTGTTCAAACTCTATTCGTTAATTTTTAATCCAGTTCGAGCCGAGTTCGAGTATTGAAAATACATGTTCAAACTCGGCTCGTTTAAATATTCTCGAGCTCGAGCCCTAACAAGTATCTTAACGAGTTTAATGGAATTTACGATTTTATATATATCAGTAAGTCCAATCCAATCTAAAAGTAAAAAATTGATCGTTCATAAGACCTAAATTTATCTTATTTCAATCTCATATCTCAATAATTTTGATAAGTTACTTAATTTAAATATTTAAATATAATATTTAAAATATATTTATAATTTGTTGCAAGCAATATGAGATTAATAGATAGGCACTGCAAGGGAGGGGGTTGGTGTGCGACAAGGTAGGGGCGGTACTGCAACTCTCCTTCGCACACCGTCCAGAGTCCCCTTTCTGCATTGTCGGTGACGATACTGCGATCGTCGAGAGCACCGTCTACCACTGACACATGGTCCACAATGGTCGCCGGAGATGCTAGTGACTGACAACATTCCCCTTGGCCCCACCCCAGGGGCTCACCTATTGTGCAGGTCGGTCTCGAGAGGAAGAAGATGTTTGATATGCTGGGGGACCTTGTAACACTAAATTTTGTGTTCATGCCCCTATTTACATGATTTGTGTATATACCCTCATTTACATAATTTTTGTATATACACTGTAAATTTAATCTATGACATTAAAACCCTCATAAATATTTTATATTGTAATAATAACTATAAAAATAAATAATATTTTTATATCAATATATACTTATTATATTTAAGAAAATATTTAAATAAAGTATTGACGAGTACTTAGACAAACTCTTAACGAGTATCTAATCGAACTTTTAACGAGCTCTTAAACGAGTTGTTCACGAGTATAATCGAGTCGAGCTCACATGTGTTCAAACTCGGCTCGTTTATGAATCGAGTTTTGTTTTTGTTCAAGCTCGACTCGATAATTAAATAAACGAGCCAGATCAAACTTTTATCGAGTCGAATTTCGAACTACTCGTCGAACGTATCGGCTCGTTTACACCCCTAGGCAACACAAACAATTATATCTTTGGTCCAAAATTTAAAGCAAACATTGCGCCAACAGAGTTAAGTGAGGTGACAGAACATGCTAAAATCCTGTATATTAAATGCAATGCAAAATATACAGAATCCATCCTCCAAAAAAAAACACTGAAGATTGCTAAGAAATCACAAGTTAAATTCCATGGCCCACAGACGTAGGGGTAGTAGGGCACATTGCATATTAGGATTCATCATTCTTGATCAGATGCCTTAGTAAATGCATTTTAAGTCTGCTTTTCTCATCTCATATAACAAATTATCAAAACATTAAAGGTCTCTGCAATCACACATTGAGTTACATGACCAAGCGAATTTATGCATGGTATAAGATATTAGTTTTTCAAACATTAGAAGAGCACCAGTATTAGCTGAGAATCATAGAATAAAAGTCAAATACATAAATCATCAAGGGAGTGTGGGGACCAAACTTTGTTTATGGAAACATACTTTAATCGGGTACCTGAAGAACAATGCTGTTAAATGCATATTAAAAAAAGTAAAGGACGGATCCTGGATTCTAGAGGCAATCAATTACAACATTATACATTCATGAGAATGCTCTTGGCTGTATGAGTTAATGGTGAGAAATATACAGGTAAAAGATAAAAGCTAAGCAGCAAATGAAATTTAGAAGTTTCAAATGATGACAGTATATGCTAACAATTTATACTAAGCACTTGGGAAAAAAAAATGTAGAAGATGGCCAAAACCTCTCCAGCTCAAATACAAAAAGCTAGGAAGGAAGGAAAAGCACACAATATATAAACGAAAGAGGACCACTGCAGGTTAACTGTCCCAAAGAAGGTTGTGGGGCAATTTAGAAGACGTTCCAGTACATAAAAAAAGTGAATATATGACAAGTATTATTGTCAAAAAGGTTAACCACTTGAAGGAAGATTCAACATGCCAACCATCATGAACATTGTAGGAACTGAGAATGAGTATAAAAGCCCACAGTTCAATATATGACCAGGTTAATTCATTAATTAAAACTGAAATTGCCATTTAAAGACATTTATGGAACCAATGTTTATAAGTTGAATCCAGAATGAGATTCATGCCTCTACTCAACAGATTAAGAGGTCATCTGCTGCCTGGCCCTGCGAGCACAATCACTGAATGCTTTCACCACAGGTGCACATCTCAAGGGGTCCTTGGCATGTTCCTTGTAGCATTCAAGGCAAGACTTTTTCTCAGCTAGACAAGGTGTAGGCTTCTGGTATGGCAGTTTGAACTCTTTTTCATGGAGCTCCTTGGCTCTGTCTGTTAGTTCCTGAATCATCTCAGCCTCCTTCTTCTGCAGCCTCTCCACTGCCTTTTCACTTTCTTGGACAACAGACCTGATAGCTTCCAATTCTGCATTTACAGATGGCTGTGGAAGGGGGGATATTGGAGCAAACAGAGGATGTTGCTGTGGCCATCCAATACTAGCAGTGGATTTTGTTGAACCATTGGACTCCGGGCTCACTTTGTGAGTTTGTGATGGAGCTTTTGCCTTCACTTTCTTTGTTTTCTTCTTCGGTTTCTCCCCATCACCAGCAAGTTGATTTATCAAGTTGGCGCTTATTGATATGGTATACGAGTCCCCCATAATAAAACCTCCTTCAGAGTGCTGTTGCAATCTAATAAAATGTCAAGGCACAAGTACGAAAAAGCAAAAAGAGTGTGCTACATCATTTCTGGTGTCTAAATCAAAATAAAATACGCAAGATGTAAGAAATGGGTTGTTCGACAAAAAATGACTTATTACATCGCATGGAAAACCCCCCAGAGGTACTGAACCCTTGCTGTATACACCAGTAGAGAGAAGAAAAAAGATGTTCAACATGTTGGTCATATAGACAAGAAAGATAGATGATGCACTTACTGGGAAGTCCATCACTAGTTGTTCAAATTATAAGGTCAAAATAACATGGCTTCCAAGGAAAGAAGGAAGTAAATGGACAATTAATAGCTTGTTTGAGCTCTTACTACATGAGATGTGACTGTTAGACCATTCTAGAAAATTTACACAATCCTTCATACACTTCCTTGATATCATGCACAACGACAGCTAATACAGTTACAGACCTACAATCGCAGATTGCCATAATAAACTTTCTTCACCAGACATCAATTGGCAATGCATACCCATCACGAATGACCAGACCTTGTTTGCTCTTGCCTCAAAGTTGCTCAAGTTATTTCCATAAAACATTCCATCAGGATTATAATCAATTCCAAATGGACTCTGCCGATGAACACCCAGACCAACATCAGCAGTTGATGAAGATATCCCGAGTCCCCACATTGGGACATATTTTACCCCCCAGTTCAGTTACAGCATGCGTCTTCATTTCATAAACTTCCCTTTTCCTCTCTCCCTATGAATGCTCTCTGTTTTTTCCTTTTTTTGTTTTCATTTTGACTCTATCCTTGTGGACAGAACTGAGTCATTTAACCATTCCAACCATATGCCGAAGGCCAACTACTCCTGCTACTCACACCAATCGCAAACGAGCTATCCCCAAATCTCATTATAGCCAATAGTTAAAATCCGAACTACCTTCAAAAAAGAAGTTAAAATTCGAACTAAGCTACCTAAGGACGCTCAAACGCAGTCGTTCTTCCACGCTTAACCTGCAAATTTATCCCCAATAACATACCATCAACGTTACCAAAGATCAACTATAGGACGCAACAAACACCACGTGTTCGTCTACATCAAACGCCCACACACGTTCCGGGGAAAAAACCCTAAATCTCCAATTAAAACGGCATTTCCGCAAACAATTAGTGGGCACCGACGGTGAACAAATCCCAGACCTGTGCGCATCTACGCAACCCTACTAGAGTTATACAGAACCCAAAATGGCTGCTCTCCGGCTTCTATAACCGAAAGAATCAAACTACCATGTTTCCTCAACAAAGACCCGATCCGATCATCCAAACAGGAGGAATTCAAGCAAAAAAAAAAAGAAGGGGAAAGCGCGCAAAGAGGGCATCAACGACTACACCACATCCTGATCATCAAATCAAAGAAACCCAGTACTCAGAGATTGGTCGAGTCGGAGAAGTTGATGCTACTTGCCTGGAGTCCTCCGCGTTTCCTGAAGGTAGCAGAGGGGCTCGGTGTTGCACCCCCGGCGTCCCTTCCGTCGTCAGGTGTTCATCGCTGCTGTCCAAGGGCGAGGCACAAAGGCGAGGCCCGGGTTCAACTTTTGGGAAACGTTTCTCCAAAGTCCCTAACAAATATTTATTTATGAAAATACACTTTTTAAAGATAATAATAAACATGGTTCGCGTTATCGTCCGGATCGATTCGTATCGTATTCTCCGTGATATGGTATGGCACCATACTTTATCGTTAAGATACGGTGGGAAAGGGGTCAGTCTGATTTGTTTGTGATTTTGTGATTTGATCAATATTTAAAATGATATTTAAAATGAGTAAATTTCAAAAGAAAATGACCAAAACTTAAAAACATCACATAAAAATGTTAAAAAATATAAAAAAATTTATTTAGTCTTTTAAATCAATATAACATAATCATCTATTATCTTGATCTGTGCCGTCTTGAGTATACGAAGTGTATGTCAATTAATAATTTTTTGAGATGCTTTTCACTTGATGAAAAATTAATTTGTTCTAAATTAGTTTATGTTTAAAATTTCATCTCAATTAGATATTATTTAGACCCTTTAAATATGTTATGAGAAGAAAAAAAAAAAAGAGGGGGGGGCGCATTAGGGTGATCTGACTGTGCCATGGCATGGTGAGGTATGGCCAAATCGCACGGATACAATGCGGTTTGGCCAACCATGGTAATAAGAACAAAGGAAAATTACTTATGTATCTCTCTCTGGGAGGAAAAAACAAGAGTGCTTTAATGTTTATCTCTCTTAGGCAACGTTTGGGAGTACTTTTAAAAGTCTAGAAATTGAGAAAATCGGATGTTCCTGCAAAAGCTACAAGGACACCTGATTTGGGTGAGGTTGAACAGTGCCGCAATGATGTAACTTTTTTTTATCGTCCCTCGTGCCCCTAACTAACTTTAACATATAAAAAAAATGTTAAAAAAATTGTCGCCTAAAACCTGCCCACCGTCGCCTCTTTGGAAAATTCGGGAGAAAGCGGCCTCCAGGCCGCTTTTGCGCAGTGGGAAGTGAGAGAAGGGGCTCTCTCTATCTCACTCTTCTGTTAGAAAAATTGCTAGCACGCAAACAGAGATTGGGTTTGAACATTTGAAATTGCTGCAGCTTTTGTCAGGGATTTGTAGAGAAGAATCTGCCCTTGATGCAGTTCCAAACACTGCCTTAGCTCTTAAATGTGGAAAGTTAAAATCAGGATTCCTTCTTGTACTTTTAATGCTACTTTTGATCCCATGTGAGAATTTTACAAGCTAACATTTATCCCTATCTAAGAGTAGGGATAGTGTTATTCCAAATTAACACACTTTTATCGTTAAAGAAGAGTAAAGATAGGGTTATTCTAAATTAACACCCCTTTTATCTTAGCATATCTTATCTCACTTTTCAAATTGCATTTTTAGTTATCGGAGTGATAATCTGTAGATAACTCTCTGTCAAAGCAGCCAGCGGCCTTCCTTTGGCTTTAAGGAAAAGGTGAAAATCTTCTTCCCTTTTTTTACAGGCGAAACCTGGCTTTCTCCCATCTGTGTGGCCGTCAAAAGAGGTTTTTCTTATTGTGGGCCGGTCTTTTTGGGGCCCATCGTGGGTGTGGTCTGGACAGTGAGGGAGAGATGGCGATCGAACCGACGACGGCGATGGGGATGACGGCGGCGATGCAGACGACTGCGGCGGCGGGGACGACGGCAGCAACGCGGACAGTGGCGGTGATGCAGCGTCTTGGCGAGGCGATCCTGATGGAGGTCTCGACGCACGACGGAGTGAGAGAGAAGAGACAGAGCGATCAGCGACCGAATTGTGACCGAACATAATTTGGTCACTAAGGCCGCGTTTATTCTGCGACTGACTAAGTTCGCTCACAATTCGGTCTCAAATATAGAGACTGAATTGTGACTGAATTTCTTCGATCGTAGAATTTCATGATTTAACGCGTAAATACATGGCATTAGTGACCGAATTCTTATTGGTCACAGTTCGATCTCTAATTTTTAGATCAAAATATTCAGTCACTATCCAGTCTCTGATCTGAGACTGAATAGTGACCAATTACATCAGTCGCTATAATAAAAATATTTGACATATTTGGGTCTCAAGTTTTGTGACTGAAAAACTTTCGGTCACTATTCGGTTTTGAATTGGAGACCGAATAGTGACCGATAGTTTTTCCATCACTAATTGAAAATATTAGTGACCGAATATTTTCGATCACTATTCAGTCTCAAATCAGAGACTGAATAGTGACCGAAATATTTGGTCTCAGATACAGTCGCTATATGCACTTTTTCTTGTAGTGGATCGAAAATACAATATTCATGAGATAAAGAATGATATTGAAATATATTAAGGATGATTATGATAAGTATGAGTGTTGTTATCCCCAAAATAAAAGGATAATATATAAGAGTGGTTCAACATGGGGGACTATACTACAATTAGTGAAATCTCAAGAGTTTTCTGTGAAATCCCAAGAGTTTTCTTGGGAACTAGACATAATATTTCCATTTGGGAAGGAAAAAACCAGGATAAAACCTTGTGTTCTTTGTGTGTGATTGCTTCCACGCTGATTGCTTCCACCCTTTACATTTTTATTACACATGATTATATTCATTAATCGAAGTTTAAAGTGTATGATTTGCAATCAGTTTTTTGCATCAACATATTCACCCCCCTTCCTCTAGGTGACTCTAACTTGCTATCGTGGGCCAATAGGTAGTCTCTTTATACCTACCAGGAAAAGATAGAAAGTACGCAGCATGCAAAAGGTAGGATACAGTCTGAGCAAATCTCTTAGAAACATCTGTATTTCAAATAGTCGCGCTTTAAGAAAATAGAAATTGATATTTTAAATGCGCATAATACAATATGTCAAAGGAATAAGAGAGATTTGAAATATGTAGGCCATCATGTGTATTAAAATTAATTTTAATATGATGAGACAATGTTTGAGCAGATATAACATTAAATGTTGTGAGGAATATGAGTAGAAGATAATTATAATCTGAGTAGTTAAAGAATGTGGAATGACTTGTTTCTTAATTGGTAAGAGAGTATATATAACATCTCAATAATTGGTATAGACTGCAATATTGATCATATTGTTCACTAATTGATATATTTAGAAGCAATTGAAAGATATACTTAGTAATCAGTGTCTGACTATCACTAATTGGAAGGATGTTGACTTTATGTTCAATAATTCGAATGATTATAATACCAATTGGAATGATATTGAACCTTCGTTCAGTAATGGGAATAGTTATAACACCAATCAGAACGATATTGAACATTTGATTAGTAATCAGAATAATCATGACATCAATCGGATTGATACTATACTAATTCAAACATTGTTCACTAATCACAAGTTCCTAAGGGTAATTGAAACATCGATGACTTGACTAATCGAAACATACATTTAGTCATTAATCGAAATAATGATGACTTGACTAATCAGAACATTCACTAAGTCAGTAATCGAAACAACACAGGAGTAATTGAAATAATGTTAAGTAATCGAAATAAAGATTGAACATCAATCGATACGAACTTTGTTCTCTAATCGGAATAACACTTATTCTATAATCGATACGAATATTGTTCTCTAATCAGAATATATAACATTTATTTTGTAACCGATATGAATATTAAACAATAATCGGTATATGGACTTAAATAGTTTTATAAATTGTATGAGTTTTTAGTATATTTACGGTGGGAGTCTTTAAAATGATAAATGACCTTTTTACCCTTATTGACAGACTTAATAAAATATTAAGTATATTTTCAAAATTTTATTATCACCAAAGTCTAAAAATTGAGAATGAAAAAGGATCATCAAGGGGTGTGACACTCCCCCTCGTTTCTTCTCCCTTATCGGTAAGATCACCAGGCCTCGACTCTGGAGACATTGTCATAGGCTTCCCCATGCACAGAGTGAGATGATGGAACAAACGTCCTTAGAGGTGGAAGTGGAGTCTCGAGAGAGTTCTAGCGGATGGCCAAGGACCAAGACTACGACATAGAGGCCTTCTCTCTGTTGCCACCCTGCACATCAGTAAGCTGCTTGTACCCATGATCTTAGTGAAGGTGATAGGGTTCCCTAGGTCAGCGTGGTAATGAGGCTATTCATGAACTACATAGCGGTGGAAGAGAAGCTAGGCCTGTGGCAATTCGTGGAGGTGTCAACGATGGCGTGTCAAGAAGGAGCAACTAAATGCAACAACATGACTACAATGCCCCCCACCATCGTATGTCTCTCTCTCTCTCCCTCTCTACATTCTCTCTCTACTTTCTTTCTATTTGTTGTCTCTCTAACTCTCTTTTTCTCTCTCTTCTTAAGAGGGATAATCTAGTATATTTATCCATTATTTAACAATTTCATTAGGATGATAGTGAAACATTTCTGCCATTTTGACAATCAACTAGGGATATAACTAATTAACAATTTTGGATTTCAAGGGTAGAGAATTACTACAAGAAAAACCATTATTAGCGACGGACTTTTGTGACGGAAAATTTCCATCGCTAATCCATCGCTGAGTAGCGACAGATTTACTTTGGAGCAACAACTCACAAACAATGGAAACATTTCCATCGTTAATCTGTCCCTACTCAGCGACGCATCAGTGACAGCTGAATTGCTCGCAATTTCGGTAGCTACTCATCGTCGAATTTGCGACGAAGATTTTCCGTCCGGAGGTATTATTATTAGTTGTGATATTTTGCGACGGAAAGTTTCTGTCGCTAGTCGTTGATTGACTAGTTTCAGTCGCTGACCAGGGCCGGGTGGGTGCTGGAATTTGTTCGTCCCTAATTGGCGACGGAAGTTTTCGTCGCTGATCCGTCGCTGTTCAGAGACACATAAATCTTCCTTCCCAATTTATACTTAACTAACCTAACTATTAGTTATATTATTTATTAGTAGTTTAGTTATATTATAGATATAGTTATCTATATTTATTATATATAGTTTTATATTATTTTAAAAAATAAATAGACAATACAAATTCATTAGTTACACTTTTAGTTTATTGAATATATGTGTACATTATATGTTATTTTTACTTAATTTTTATTAACCATGTTGCTAACTATTACCTTTTTTATTTATATTATGGTAGTTTAGCTATATTATAGATATAATTATTTGAATTATTCAAATAAATATGTTATATAGTAAATATAATTATTATATAAAATAAAACAAAACAAAGACAAATATATATAATATAATTTATAAGTAACATTTTTTGTTTAGTTGATATATATATATATATATATATATATATTATACACATTGCATTTGCATATTTGTAAATATATTATATTTGTTTAGTGAATATAATTATATGATAAAACATTATGCTTTAAAATATTATATTTTATTTATTATATATTCCAAATAGTAATATTTAACTTTTATATTTCATATGATGATATAGTATATTAAACTCATTTAATATTATGTAGCTCATCGATTAGATTTTAGATTGAGAGCGAATCTGACAGGCAGATTTTTTGTTATGATGAAATCCATCAGTTGGATTTTGATTGACATATGTCACTACAAGAAAAGGGACATTAGGGACAAGGTATTGACGACGGCTTCAAAAAACAGTCGCTAAAAATATATTTGCAACGACTGTTAAGAAGTCATCCCCAAAAAGTGTAGTATTCACGACGTCTCTAAAAAGTCGTCGCTAAAAAGAATATTTGGGATGGCTATAAAAAGTCGTCCCCAAAAGTATAGTATTGACGACGGCTGTAAAAAAGTCGTCCCCAAAAGTATGGTATTGGTGACGGATTAGCGACAAATAATTTTTGGTCGCTAAATTCTTAATTTAGCTAGGATTAGCGACGAAAAAATTCTGTCTCTAATCAGTAGCTAATTAACATACAAATATAATAACATATACTTATGAGTACATATATAGTGGTGTAAGTATGGTTCGTTCTGCCGCACAGATCGACCGTGCCGCATTCTTCGTGACACGATACCATACCGCTAATGTATGGTGGGAAAGGGGCCAGTTTGATTTTTTAAAAAAATTAATAAATATGTAAAATGAGCAAACTTCAAAATAAATTAGCAAAATATAATATATCACATAAAGAGGTTGAAAAATATAAGCCTTCGTATTCCGATACGACTTTGATTGTGCGCACCTCGATAGAACGACATCCGATTCTAAAAATAAAGTCAAATCTAAAGTCATCATAATTATTAAAAATATATTGATTCTAAAAACATAATACTAGATATTATTGATGTATAGATATTGAGATTAAGTCGACTTAATAATTTTTGGGATAATTTTACTTGATAAAAATAATTTAAAAAAATAAAATAAAATTATTATAATTTGTATAATCTCTTAATTAAGTTATGTTTAAAATTTCATCTCAATTAGACATCATTTAGACCCCTTAAATATATAAGATGTGGAGAAAGACAAAAAAAAAAAGATGGGAGAACCAAGAGCTATGGTACGGTATAGGTCGGCCGTACCACCGTGGTATGCGATGGTATGGTCAACCCTAGCTGTAAGTATACATATATGTACTTATATACCTATATGTATATATATATATATATATTGTAAGCTAGCATATAAATATATGTTATTACTTTTCTTATTTTGAATAGAGACTAAATATATTTTGGTGACAATTTGCTAAGCATTGGCGATTGAAATGTTTCAGCGATAAAATTGAGACTAAGACCGAATTGTTACGAAAATATATTCGATCTCTTTATATTTTTGTTTCACAGCAAACATTGCGACTGAAATTTATTGGTGACATATATACTTGTATGTACATTTCTATAAATATATACATATATACATGTATATACTTATAAGTGTATATATATAGTTTTGTAAGTATAAGTGTATACTTATATGCATGCATGTATAGGTATATAGGTAGATATGTACTTATATATAAGTATATACTTATAAGTTTATACAATGTATAAGTATTGTACATATAAGTATTTTCTATATAATATAGTATATATATATATATCAATATAATATATATATATCCATATAATATCTATATTATATATAATATGTATACATAATATATATAGTATGTCTACAATATATATAATATATATAGTATATCTATATTATATATAATATACATAGTGTATCTATATAATGTCTAGAATATATATATATATATATATATATATATAGAGAGAGAGAGAGAGAGAAGTGCACCCCATCGGGCGCCGTTGGATGGGCGTCCAACGGCACCCAACGTTGGCGTGCGCAACGCTTGTTTTTTTATATATATATTTTGGGCGTCGTTGGACACCCATCCAACGGTGCCCGATGTGGTGCGCAGGCCGCACCGCCGCACCACATCACTACTATATATACATAGATAGATAGATATATATATATATATATCTATATGTATATATACATATAGATATCTATATAAGATATATATAATTCAATATATATACATATATCTACAGAAAGCTTAAGCCGTCACCAAAATTGGTGAAAAAATTGGCGGACGACTTCTCGCCATTTGGGCAGCAGTTTCTTATAAATAAAAACCAAAAATCCAAAACCCACCACGTTCACCCTTTGGATAGCCTGCGGTGACATCGTCGCCGCCCCCCAGAACGCGCTCACCCATCCCCGGGCGCCAACAACATCCACCCCACCCCCGCAGAGTTCATCGTCGGTCCCCACTCCGTTGATGCCTATGCCGGCTTTGGTGCCACCCCCAACGACAACCCATTTGTCATCGCCGCCTCCGGTCACGCTGTGGGGGGGGGGGGGGGGGGGGAGGAGGAGGAGGAGGGAGGCACATGCTACAAGAAAAACAAGATTAGCGACGGACATATTCTGTCATTGATC
>CM024764.1:72269002-72332829 GCA_014218235.1 Colocasia esculenta | reverse complement strand
CATTCGGGCAGGAAAATTCCTGGGATACTCGTGTCTCGTCGGGTATTGACGTCAACCCGACAAAGTCCAAGCGATCATCGACATGACGACTCCGAGAATGGTAAAAGAGGTGCAAAGACTTAAAGAAAGAATACTGCTCTTAGCAGGTTTATGTCCAGGTCAGCGGAGCGATGCAAACCATTCTTCGAGGTATTAAGGAAGGGTCGCTTTGAGTGGACCGAGGAGTGCCAAAGGGCTTTCGACGAGCTAAAAGAGTATGGCTCACGTGCCGACGGTGAGCCAAGCCAAAAGTTGGGGAGAACTACTAATATACCTTCGACAACGACCTATTCTATCAGCTCGGTGCTCGTGCGAGAAGAAGATCGAGCCCACCTCCGGTATACTACACGAGCAAAGCGCTGCGAGGAGCCAAGCAGCGATATTCGAACCTGGAAGTCGGGTATGCACTGATCATGGCGGCGCGATGGTTGCGTCCGTTACTCCAATCACATAAGATCGTCGTCCTCACCGACACACTGATCCGAAAATCCTCGAACGACCCGAGTCCTCCGGAAGGTTAGCCAAATGGGCTATCGAGCTCGGGAGTTTGACGTCGAGTTCAGCCCCGGGTCGCTATCAAGGCGCAGGCCCTTGCGGATTTCATTTCTGAGGGGACTGCCCGAGCAACTCCAGAAGAAGAAGCCGACGAAAGGTGGGAGTTTTCGTCGACGGAGCTTCAAATTCCAAGGGCAGTGGAGCTGGGGTAGTCATGCACTCGCCCGACAACCTCGACTTAAGGTACGCGGTTCGTTTCGGCTTTGAAGCCTCTAACAATGTGGCGGAAATGAAGCAGTAATATCAGGATTGAAGATGGCGAGGTCCCTTGGGGCCAAAAAGGTCAGTATCCACAACGACTCCCAACTGGTCGTCAGCCAGGTATCACAGGAGTTCGAGACGAAAGGTCCAAGCTCGCATCCTACAAGGTGGAAGTCCAGAAGCTCATGGTGTGTTCGACTCTGTCGAGCTAGTAAAGATACTGAGGACCGAGAACGAGCAAGCGATGCTCTCTCAAAATTCGCGTCGTCCTCGCTCGAACTGCCACCAGCCATGTTGGTAGAAGAGCTTCGTGAGCCATCCATAGCGACCAGAGAGCTGATGAGCATCGACATCAGGATGACGTGGATGACCCCGCTAGTGGATTTCATCAGGGATAGGGTACTCCCAGAAGACAAAGAAGAGGCCGAGAAAACAAGACGACAAGCGTCAAAGTTTTTTCTCATCGCGACGACTTGTATCGAAAAGGATTCAGCTATCTGAATCTCCTATGCGTGGACCCCATTCAAGCCGAGGAAATCATCAATGAAGTGCATGAAGGTACGTGCGGTTGTCATGCGGTCCTCGTTCTCTAGTACGAAGAGTAACCCGACAAGGTTACTGGTGGCCCACCATGCTCAGAGATGCGGAGAAACACGTGAAAAGTTGCCATCAATGCCAGCTATTCGGCAAGATTGATCGCAACCCCGTCAGAACTCACGACCATAACTCCCTGTGGCCTTCGCGCAGTGGGGAATGGACATCCTCGGACCATTTCCACCAGCGTCAGGTCAGAGGAAGGTCATCATCGCGGTGTCGACTATTTCACCAAGTGGGTCGAAGCCGAGCCCTTGGCAAAGATCACCGACGCCAACGCCTGGGGTTTTGAAGCGCGCGACATTGTTGATTGTGCCCTCTCGTTGTTAAAGTTCATTGCACAGGTCAAAATGCTCGCTTCTCTAAACTGTCTCACAGATATATAATTGCAAAGATGAACTCATACGGTGGTGAGAACAGGTCATATCCACGGAGAGGCTGAATAGAATTTGAATTAAACTACTTTGACTTGAAGTCTCTATCGACAATGCATTAAAAGTGAATGTGTAAACAACACCGATCAAATCCTGCACAATCTTGACAGATCAAACTTAATGAAAAAAACAAGTGGAATTGAAAATGGAAGAGATATGATATCACTGTACCCTCACAGCTCGAGGTATCAATAAGTAGACAGAAATCTGAAATAGAAATTAAACTAAGATTGCACAACAATGCAACTCTAATTCTAAAATGATTTAAATTTAAGGAATGAGAAGGTGACAGAGCAAGAATCTCAAAAGAACATTATCAAACCAATGTAGCCATGTACCCCTATAGCTCAAGGGATGAACAAATAAGAAAACAGTAAAAGCAATTTAACTACAATGTCAAGCTCATGATCTGATCTATACTGAGAAAGAATAAGAAGACTATGAAATAAAATCTCAAACAAAATAAAGAAACAGGAAAATGAGAAACTCTCGGATCTCTCAATTTCTGGTTGCTCTCACTGCTACCTCCGGAAACTCCACAATGCACAGACCTCTGAATCCTCACAGAAGGGAAGAAGCAAACGAAACAATTGCCCTCTCACCTCTGGAGCACAGAAGAAATGGAATAGATCATTGGATCAATCGCATCAAACACTGAGAAAAGAAATCAAAAGAACTGAAGTAAATGCCATTGGATTGATCTCTCATATCGACTTGCAATACACAGAAAAAGGAAGCACTCGAAATTCTGAATTCAAAAACCTCACAACTCTCAAAGAGCAAGAAATGCATATGACAAACTCCACTAGTTCGTATGCTACAACACACAAGAAATGAAAACTAGAACAGAAGAAATGGGAAAGAGCTCCCTGGAATCCAATCTCTTCCCAGCACAGAAGAAATGAATAAATCACCTAACAATCGTCTTCTTCACAGCAGTAGAATAGCCAAGAACAGAATAATCCAGAGTATCGAACTAATGCTGGACAGAGGAAATGGAAGAACAAAATTCCATAAGATGCAGTCGCATTCCTCACAGACTCCAATCCACAGCAGAGAAGAAGAAATATAACTAGAAAACTAAGAACCTCTCCCCTCCAAATCTAAACTCCGAAAACCCAAGAACTCTGAAAGAACAGCTAGGAAAACCAACAAAAATTTCAACCAGCCAACCCTCCCTGCTCTGCTGAAAGAAGGATTACAGAAGAACTAAACTGAAGAAAAATCTCCACAACTCTCTACTGGCTAACCGTCTCTAAGAAACTGGAGAACAGAAAAAATTAAAACTCCCTAACATCTCACTGCTCTGCTAAAACAGAAAATACAGAAAAATGGAAACTAAAAATCCTAAGAAATTTCGAACTACCGAACACCCTGACCTGAGGACCTTGGGTCCTTTTATAGGCGTTAGGATTCTCCAGGCGCCTCTGCTCCTCTGCAGCTCGCACCAGGATCGCCACCTCAGCAGGCCGCCTTCCTGCCTGGCGCCATCGCCCTGGTCACAGCCTCCAGCGGCACACGCCGCCACCTCAGCTGACCCAGCTCCGGCCCTCGTGAGATCCGCACAAAGCCTCATCTCCTCTGCTGCATCCGGCCTCCAAATCGCCAGCAGCAAACTGCCTCCAGCGCACCGGAGCTCCAACGCCAGGTCCTCCCTTGCACAGCACCGCCAGCCAGCTGCTTCCATTTCCTTCCCGCCCAGATCTGCTTCGCACGGGCACCAGGATCGCCAACTCAGCGCGCCATCGCCAAGATCCGGACCCTGCGCACCGCACACAACCTCTGCACATCTCCGCCTCTGCCGCTGCGCATGAAACAGCCCTGGCCTGCACAGCAGTCCGCCGGTGCAGCATCTGCACACCTAGGCGCTGGCCGCCCAGGTTCACACCCGCAGTGCCGCCATCTGCACACCCGGGCTTCAGCATCCCAGGTCTTCTCTGCGCCATATGCCATCACCCACAGCAAACCACCTCAAGCCCCTTCAGCCAACTCACCATTTCCAGTAGCTTCTGATGGAAAGAAATATTTGTTAAAAACATGGTTTAATGGTATTCGTGGGGGAGTGAGATATTTAAAACTAATTTTTATTTGTTTAATGGGATAGATGGGGTATGTGGAACTATGGAGTGAGTAAAATTTGATTTATTTATAAACTAATATTTACAAGAAATGATTAAGAAAATCTAAGATCAATGATTTATTTATATACAATGTACATGTAAATGAGAGAAATTTTTTATTAGTCAAAACTATTTAAAAAGTATTGACTTTATTTAAATGAAAGTCTAACTACGTGATCTACCCAAAATCTTAACTGAAATGTTCAAAATTTTATTTATGGATGAAATGACAATAAAAATAAATGCACATCAATTATAGACAATCGTTGTCTAAAATCAACTACATGTATGAAATTTGACACGAAAAATTTAGTAGTTATCAGGTTTCATGTGGAAAAATATCGTCTGCAGGTTCGGCCTTCCCGGACAATCGTCACCGACAACGGACGTCAATTCGACACGTCAGATTCCGGCGAACTGTGATGCGCTCGGTATTGAGCATAGGTTTTCCTTGTTAGCTCATCCCCAGTCAAACGGAATGGCGAGGTTACCAATCGGACGATCTTGGATGGGCTGAAAAAGAGATTACAAAGCCACATGGGGGCATGGGCCGACCAGCTCCTCCACGTACTTTGGGCATACATGACAACGTCAAGGGAAGCGACTCGAGAATCGCCTTTCGCACTTGCTTTCGGGGTGGAGGCAGTGTCACCTGTGGAAATGCTCATCCCATCAAGAAGAGTCCTCGGGTTGACGAGGAAAGCAATAATCTCTCATTGCGCGCCGAGCTTGATCTAGTGGAAGAAAGACGAGGAAACGCATCGGTGAGGATGGAAGTCTATCAACGGAAGGTCAAGAGGAACTTCGACAGAAAGGTCAAGCCGCGACGCTTTGGGGTGGGAAGCCTCGTCCTTAGAAAGCCCGCCATCTCAGATCCGAGATCGGCTAATGGAAAATTGTCCGCTAATTGGGAAGGGCCGTACCATGTCATTGAAGCCCTCGGCCAGGGCACTTATCGGCTGACAGACCTTAGTGGAACGATCATTCCGAGAACGTGGAACGCCGAGCATCTCGATGTTACTTCCTTAGCGTAAAGAGGTCGCTTTGGCACTTTTCCAAGTGTGTACGAGGTCGCTTCGGCACTCTCCGCTAAGTACGAGGTCACTTCGACACTCATATGAACGAGGTCGCTTCGGCACTCTTATGAACGAGGTCACTTCGGCACTCTCCGCTAAGTACGAGGTCACGTCGGCACTCATATGAACGAGGTCGCTTCGACACTCTTATGAACGAGGTCGCTTCGGCACTCTCCGCTAAGTACGAGGTCGCTTCGGCACTCATATGAACGAGGTCGCTTCGGCACTCTTAAGCACGAGGTCGCTTCGGCACTCATATGAACGAGGTCGCTTTGGCACTATGTACGAGGTCGCTTCGGCACTCTACGAAGTCGCCTCGGCCCTCCATTCGAGGGTCGTCATGATGAGGTCGCTTCGGCACTCTCCGCTAAGTGCGAGGTCGCCTCGGCACTCCCATTCGTAAGGTCGTCATGACAAGTCACTTCGGCACTCCGCTAAGTGTGAGGTCGCCTCGGCACTCCATTCGTAAGGTCGTCATGACAAGGTCACTTCGGCACTCCGCTAAGTGCGAGGTCGCCTCAGCACTCCTTGAGAGAGGTCGCCACGACGCCCTTAGATCGAAAATTCTTGGAAAGTGCAATGCAATGGTGGTGGGGGGGGGGGGGGGCTGGCCAATCGTCAAAAGAAACGCAAATAAAGCAATTTCATTAAACGAGGAATGTGAACTACATTTCCGAGGCCAAACGGATCCTCGGCCACCACTTCGTCGGCAGCCTTGTCGAGGGAACGGTCAACTGCGATACCTATGGCCTCATCCACGACTGCCGTCACCTCGTCGCGATCGCCGACGCCTTAGCCGCAGCTCCGTCGCTGCCCTCGTCTGGAAGGGCCGCCCCGGAGAAGTCAAGGCTGGTATACAGCCCCCGCACCTTGTCGAGGTAGGCGTTGTAGCCCTCCTTGAAAAGACCGGCGACCTCGTCTTGAAGGTCATCGGACTCGCGATATTCCTCTATCGCCTTCTCCCCGTTCCTCGGCGACGACTCGCGAGAAGTCCTCCTTCGTCTTATCGTGAGCCTCGATCTCAGCGTACTGTGCTTTCTTCACAGCCTCAAGTGCCTTCTCCATGGCACGCAAGGCTTCCTTCTCGGACGCAAGGGCCGATTGGAGGTCGCTTTCCTCTTATTCGCCGTCTCCACCTCCTTCAACCGAGCGCCTCTCGGACGCAATTTGCTCCTCGCCTCGGCGACACGCTTGTCGCAAGACTGCCTTTTCACCTCCGCCCGATAGGGAAACACCTCAACGCGGCTAGCTGGGTCAGAAGCGACGAGTGGAAGTCGTGCATAAGCCGACGCGTGGGCTTGCCCAACGCGTCGGCCTTAACCTTGGCAGGAAGGGCATGGCGACCCCACTCTACCGGGTTCAGCTGCGTTACGGCTTGGGTCATCGCCGAGGGAGCAGGAGACGGAGAAGACGTCGGCTGATGGGGACGCTTCGGAGGTCTCTCCACAGGAGGGACAGGCACCGAACCTTGTTCAGGTACCGGAGCCGACGAGCCTACGGGCAGTTCGGGCTCGGTATCCCGCTGATGTTTCTCGGGGCGGGAAGCCGCCTTCTTCTCACGCGAGAAGACCCGGTTCCTGGCCTTCTCGGCAAGCGAGGTGCCCTTGCGCACCGGCATTGGAGAAGCACTCTTATCGGCCATAGCTGTAGGAGCACAAGACATGTTAGAATCAGGAAACCGTAGAAAAGTCAGGGAAACAACTGTGAATTAGGCAACCTTCTGTGCCCTCGTCGATCAGCTTGAACAGCTCCTCGGAGGGTTCGATCAGATTGGGGGGTTCCACCTCCTTCAAAAGCACGATGTCCGAGAGATCGGATGCACTAAGCCTCGGCGACCCAAACGCCTTGCTCCGGACGTCGACGTTCGACCAGTTCGTCGGGAAAGGCCATCCATAGGGACAATAGATAAAGACAAAACTCCTCTTCCACCATGGACTGAGGACGGCAGTCGGCCAAGGATATGCCGACATTCCTCGCCGCAAAGTAAAGCCAATCCCCAACGGTTTAACAGAAAAAAAGATAGAAGAAGAGGCGCAGAGTCGGAGGGACCCCCGCCGAGTAGCACAGGGAGAGAAAGCCGACGACCGTGCGCCAGGAGTTCGGAACCAGTTGAGAGGGGGCAGCTCCGAGCTCTAAAAGAAGGAAAATGACGAAAGGGTGGAAAGGGAAACAAAGGCCGGCCCGAACCGCTTCGGAATAAATGAAAAACCCCCCCCCCCCCCCTTCATGACGTGATGAGCCCTAAAGCCCCGATTGGCGAACATAACAGCGTCGACCGGGAGAATGAGCCTAGGGTGCTTTCGCATCCAGGTGAAAGTGTCGGAAGAGGTCTCGCATCGCGCCTCGGCCACGTTGTCGGCTAGGCGGCGAGCACCGGAGGTATGGGCCGAGGGTGCCCTTGGAATATACGTGCCGGGGGCAACTTTGAGGACAAAAGAATCCTCCATGGGACCCCACACCAAGGTTTCGAGTGTTTCGGTCTCGGCTTCGAGATCCTCGGAAGCATGATCAGAGGCATCATCGGGGATGTTGGGATTCTTGCGGGCAGACTTACTAGGGGAAGAGGTAGTTGACGAAGAACCCTCGGACGAGGAAAAGGGGAAGAGTGGCTCATCGCTTACCTCAGGAGGAAGCAAGCGTAAGAAGGCAATCCCCAAGGATGGCTGGAAGGCGTCGGGTCGTCGAAGAACGTCGGGCCGACAGCCAGAAAGCACGCGCGCGGGATAAGGGTACTCCGATTCGGCATGGGCCCTCGGCTATTTATAAGGCTGCGAGGCCATTCCCATCGGATGGTTCGAAACCCAGGGACGGCTCAGATTCCGCCAGGTGTCGGAAGGCCAACGGCCGGGCGTCGTTCACCTGGATCCCTAACGCGTACCGAATCCAAGCGAGGTCATCAGGAGCGCAGGAGTTGAGGCGGTTACGTGACAGCCGTCGCCTTCAATACTGACATAATGGCAGAAGATCGTGATCCCCATGATGGTAGAAGCGAAACGGCTCTGACACACGCGCATGGATACCGGAAAGGCGGCACGCACCTACTCAGCTCCCAAGGGCGGTTTGATGGAACGTGTCGACAACCAAACATGGCTTCTCCTCAAGCCGAAGACTCGCCTCGAGAAGAACCCGGGGGGCTAATGATGTCGTTCGTAGCTGTCCGACCTAGGTCGCCGACGATAAGGACCAAATAATGTGATGCCGACCCAGTTGGCCGACGACGTGGACCAACTAAGGTTTCCGACCTGGTTGGCCGACGACGTGGATTGCGAGGACCGACCTGGTTAGCCGACGAGGTTTCTGACAACAAACTCGTCCTCAGAAACCCATTAGCCTAGACCAAGAAGGTCCGTCGGATCAGGCGCACGATCCGGGCGCATCCGGTTGGCTCCAGCCCAAACTTGCCCATCATACGATATGGATTTTGGAAATCACGACCCCACACGCCTCAGCTGTCGCCGCCAATTGGAAAGTTCCCATCATGGCAAGAACTGCAGGTCCCGGCTGTAAGGGGCCCCGTGATGGTCGCGTTTGCCTCTTTTACCTCCTTACTAAGTGTCGAGGCGCAAAAGGAGGACACGCCCTATCTCCACCGCTGGAAATTCAAACCACTATGCCTATATAAAAGACAGGGGCATCCCTTACAAGAAGGGGAGGCCATTGGTAACACTACAACTCTCTCTTTTCATAAATTCCGTTTGCTGACTTGATCGTCGGAGTGTCTGACCGCCGAGGAATCTCGGTGGTCTTTGCAGGTCGGACTTGCCTCGCCGACGACAACGCGACGCCGCTGATCCCTCGGGGCCCACTCCGCTCGGCTCCGGTCGACACCACTTGCTTCTGTAGCAACACTATATATATTATATATATGTAGACATACTATATAATTATATTACATATTATATAATATAGATATATATGGATAGACATTATATATATATATTAATTATATATATATACTATATTATATAGAAATACATATATGTATAATACTTATACATTGTATAAACTTATAAGTATATACTTATACATACTTATATATAAGTAATATCTACCTATATACTTATACATGCATGCTATACATACTTATATATAAGACATATCTACCTATATACTTATACATGCATGCATATAAGTATACACTTATACTTACAAAACATAATATACACTTATAAGTATACACATGTATATGTATATATTTATAGAAATGTACATACAAGTATATATGCACCAATAAATTTCAGTCGCAATGTTTGCTGTGAAACAAAAAATAAAGAGATCGAATACATTTCGTAACAATTCGGTCTTAGTCTCAATTTTATCGCTGAAACATTCAATCGCCAATACTTAGCAAATGTCACCAAAATATATTCAGTCTCTATTCAAAATTAAGAAAAGTAATAACATATTATTTATATGTTAGCTTACAATATATTAATATATATATATATATATATTATTATATATATATATATACATACATACTTATAATACTTATACATATAGGTATATAAGTACATATATGTATACTTACACCTAGGGTTGACCGTACCGTCGCATACCACGGTGGTACGGCCGACCCGTACCGTGCCATAGCTCTTGGTTCTCCCATCTTTTTTTTTTGTCTTTCCCCACATCTTATATATTTAAGGGGTCTAAATGATGTCTAATTGAGATGAAATTTTAAAAATAACCTAATTAAGAGATTATACAAATTATGATAATTTTATTTTAATTTTTAAATTAATTTTATCAAATAAAATTATCTCAAAAATTATTAAGTCGACTTAATTTCAATATCTATACATCAATAATGTCTAGTATTTATGTTTTTAGAATCAATATATTTTTTAATAATTATGATGACTTTAGATTTGACTTTATTTTTAGAACGGATGCCGTTCTATCGAGGTGCGCACAATCAAAGTCGTGTCGAATACGAAGACTTATATTTTTCAACCTCTTTATGTGATATTATTATATTTTGCTCATTTTTTTTTTGAAGTTTGCTCATTTTACATATTTATTAATTTAAAAAATAAAAAAATCAAACTGGCCCCTTTCCCACCATATATTAGCGGTACGGTACCGTGTCACGAAAGGGTCACGAGTGCGATAGGTAGAAAGGACCTGCCGGAGAACAAGTTGAGAATCCCCTATGATCTTGAGGTGGCGCGCCTAAGAGATAGGCAAGCTTTAGACCAGCTAGGAGAGCCTCATACTCGGAGACATTATTGGTGGCAGGGAACTGGAGTTGATATGCAAGTGGAATGGTGATCCCTTCTAGGGTGAGCAAGACAACACCTATACCCCGTCCCCTAGAATTGAGAGCCCCATCAAAGTGGAGCGACCAGAAGGGATCGCGAGAGATGAGTGACAGGTTTTCATCGGGAAAATCCTCTTGAACTGTGTCACTGTGGGGAAGAGGGAGGGAGGTGAGCAAGGTGCTCATCAATGACATACCCTTTTATAGCCTTCTGGACTACAAAGGTGATATCGAATTGAGACAAGAAGCTCTGCCAACGCGCAATCTGTCGGCGAGGACTAGCTTCTCCAGGAGATACCTAATATGATCCATTCTAGAAATCAAACTCGCCCTATGGGCTAGAAAGTAGTGATTCAATTTCTGCACTACCCACACTAGCGCTGCACATATTTTCTCCATTGTGGTGAGTTTGAGCTCGGAAGGATTGAAGAGCCTAGATAGGTAATAGACTGCCCTTTCTCTGCCAAAATCGTCATGTGCGCAAGGACAGCTCCTAGGGAGTCCTCAATAGTTGACAGATATAGGATTAAGGGTTTCCTAGGGACAAGCGCCTGCAGCACGGGCGGATTCATGAGATACTCTTAAGCTCATCAAAGGCTTCTTGGCACTTAGCATTCCATTCGAATTGGCTCCTCCTTTTAACAGTTCATAGAAAGGACAACATCTTTGGGAGTGCTGAGATATGAATCCTTATGAACTGAAGTCGACCGATCAAACCTTGAAGCTCAGATATGTTCTTAGGAGGAGGCATCTCATTTATTGCCTTGGCCTTGTGTGGGTCTATCTGAATCCCTTGTTTGCTGACTATGAAACCTAGAAATTTGCTTGAAGAAACCCCAAACACGCACTTCTTGGATTCATCTTCAATTGATATGCTTGTGCACGGCGGAACACTTTGGCAAGCACGGAGGAGTGTTCTCTTCGAGTCGAGACTTCACCACAATATCATCCACATAAACCTCAACATCGATATGAATCATATCGTGGAAGATAGCTAACATTGCCTTTGATAAGTGGCGCCGGCATTCTTCAATCCAAATGGCATGACCACATAGCAATAAGTTCCCAGGGCGTAGTGAAGAGAGGTTTTCTCTTGGTCATCCGGGCTAGACGGATTTGATTATATCCTGAGTAACCATCCATGAACGATAGAGTTTCATACCCAGCGGTGTTATCAATCAACACATCCAAATGAGGTAAAGGGAAATCGTCCTTTGGACATGCCTTATTCAAGTCCCGGAAGTCTATGCAAATTCACACTTTTCCATCCTTTTTCATTACCGGGACTATGTTCGCCACCCACAATGGATAGAGGACTACACGGATGAACTTAGCTTTGTGTAGTTTGTCAATCTCCTCTTTCATCTTCAAAGCAATGTGGGGGAAGAAACGCCTTAACTTATGTTTAACGGCAACTGCCCCTGGCTTCAAGATTAACCTATGTTCCACCAATTTGGGGTCGATGCTAGGCATGTGTCATATGAACAGGCAAAAGAATCCTTGAACTCCCTTAGCATTTCTATGAGCGCCTCTTCTTCCTTAGAAGGGAGACCGGAAGCTATGGTTAGGAGCCTTGGATCTTTGTCTGTTCCAAGTTTACCTCTTCGGTGGGTTCGTCCACCGCCGATGGGGGTTCATCGAATCTTCTCATGCCACTTGCATACATCTCGGCAGCGTCCTCTATCTCACCATATTCTTCATCCGCTGGGTCTTCCTCAGTTAAGATTTCATAGACTCTAAATCCATCGTCTAGCCCTTCCTCTCCGTGCTGGATTCTATGTTCAGAACTACTGCTTCCTGGACGAACTCTTCAACAGCTAGAAGAGCGCCACACCTTTGCATCAGATCTAACAAATACCTAGGGGTATGCCACTACCCTTACTCTTCCTAGTCGGGGACGGGGACTTACTAGATCCTACCCCTGAATCTAAACTAGGGTTGATATTTACAGGAGGCTCTGGAGAAGTGTCCAGAGGTTTATTGGAATGGAAAGAAACGGGTGCGGCAGAGCCGCAAGGATCCTCCGATGGGTCTGGAGGTGGAGATGGGCCACTCGAGCTCAGGGTGCCCGCAACAGAATTGGGATGTAGGGGAACATAAGGCCCCTCACCCAGATCGCCCAAAATGACCATGGTGGTCGATGGCGAAGATCGCAGCTAAGCAGAAGGAGGAGAAAGGCGGGGATCGCCGCCAAGGCAGGAGGAGGGAGTGACGGGGATCGCCGTCAAGAGAAAGAAGGAACACGCGGATGACGGGGATCGCCATCGGAAGCAAGTGAACACTGAGACGGGGATCGCATCCGAGTGCTAAAAGAGGGGGTGACGGGGATCGCCGTCAAGAGCAAGGATTGCAGCGGAAAGCCAGAAGCGGTGAATGACGGGGATCGCCGTCAAGAGCTGGGATTGTGGAGCTGGAAAAGGGGAAGGTTGATGGTTGGAAAGGGGGAAGAACGGGGATCACCGACCGATGAAGGAGCGGAAGGGAAAAGACGAGGATCGCCGTCTGAAGAAAAGGGGAGAAAGACGGGGATCGCCGTCCGATTGCGGGGGAGAAAGAGGGGGAGAAAGGATTTTTTTTTTGACACATTAAACTAAGGAAAGGAATAAGCCATCCTACATGCGGAGGCATGGGAGAAGGACAAAACCGAGCCATTAAAGAAATAGTGAAAAAGGACGAAGAAACGGTTAACGCTTTGAGAGCGTCAGGGGAGATTGGAGGATAAGAGGAGGAGAGAAGAAGGGATGAAGGCGAAATTATAAATAGGATGGAAGACACAAAATGACTAGAAGGCGGGAATACCCTAGCCAGAACTCCTTTGTTGGGTTGATGCGGTTTATAACTTCAAAATCCTCACCAGGTCCAAGCAACTGTCGCTTAGTGGTGGCTGCTGATTGACTGTTCCATTGCTGGAGGGTGTGGAAAGCTGTCTCGCTGAACAAATGACCGACTGCCAGATAAGGTCTTCAAGGTCTTGTTCTTCTGCCTCTGCTACCGGGGACTGCACGGTGTTGTCCTCCTTGAATAAAAAACTGACGGCTGAGACCAAGTCTTCCAGATCTGGCTCTTCTGCCCTGTTTCTTCAGGCTTCCTCTTTTTGCTGGGCCGCTGGGCCTCCAGAGCTTGATATGGGGACAATAGTGCTTCTATCATGACGTATTGTAGCCTGGCTGCACGGAGCCTCTGACAAAATGATCATATAGAGTCCAGGTGAGGAGCTCTTGGTTTGAGTTCGATGTAGATGAATGTGCTGCCCACTATTAAATCCCTCTTGGTATCCAAGCCCCCGCTTTGTGAATTTCTTGGGATCATTGATAATCTGAGTCCTCCCCTGAAGGTGAGCGCCAAGACCCTTCCCAGTTGATACCCAATTCTAACCATAATGTTCTAGCCCTTGGTGTTCGTCAATGTGCTCTTCTTAATAACGGCCACTGATGGGGATACAATTTGTCGGCTGCTGGAAAATGTGTAAGCCCAAAGATAATTCACATCGAGCACTGAGATGATGGGCCTGTTCGATGGCCAGACCGACGGCATGATTTTCTTAATGGCCTCCACCGTGTGAGTAGTTGCTGCACTCTTGACTTTAACTATTCGCCCTTGGAAAGGGAATTTCAAACACTGATGAGCGGTAGAAGGCACTGCGCCTAATGCTTCAATCCAAGGGCGGCCCAGAATGGCCTTGTAAGTGGGATCAATGTCAAGCACATAAAAATCTATGGTCATGACAAGTGGGCCCAATTCTGCTTGTAAAGAAATGATGCCATGGCAGGCCCGCCGAGAATTGTCATAGGCCGCTATGGTTGTAGGAGTGGGCTGCAAGCGGCGCTCGGAGATGTTGCAGGACCTCAAAGTACTCAGTGGGCACACATTTATAGAAGCTCTGGTATCGACCAATGCGGCATCAACAGCCACTTTGTTTATGGTCAGGGTGACACATAAAGGCATTCTCCTGGCCTCTGGGGAAGCCAGCTCACCGTCTGTAAAAGTAATGGTTGGCCCCTTGTTCACGATGGAGAGAACGGATGGTAGATTATCTGGGTTCATGTCTCATTTACCATGACCCTTTGTAGAAAGGCTCTCAGGGCATCTTGGTGGGTTGGTGACCTTTTGATCAATTCGAGGATTGAAATTTTTGCTGGGGTCTGATCCAAATGCTTCAAAATATCATATTGGGTCCCCGGGATCGGATCTATCTCCTCGATGTCTTGTTGTTGCTGCTGATTGTTATTGTTGGATGGCTGGACCTGCTGACCTGGCATAGACACGGATGCATGGATACATCCGGTGGAACATACGCTCGCTCCGTAGGCGAGGTTGTGGTGAAGGGAAGGTGAAGTGGTGTCAATGATGAAGGGGGTGGCTAATAAGGGTGCTGGCGCAGAGAAAAGTGGGATGTTAAGAGGTGACGGAACAATGGGCGATACAAGGGGAGTGTTGTAGAGAGGCGGGTAATAGTGGCAATGATAGGTGTGGTAGAGGTAGATGTGGTGGGTGTGGCGTGATGGTGGTAGGTTCGGCATGGGAAATTGCCAAGAGCTGGCCTACCTCGTGCTCATCGTCAAAAGCCCATGCGGCTTCTGGTGGCTGATGGTGGATGACGGGGTTAACTCGAGCTAGTGGAGAAGGTGGTGGAGCAGGTTGGGGGTTCGGAGCGGGTGATGCTGCGGCATAGGATTGCGAATTATGCCGAGGTCATTTTCCAGTTGCTGTGGTTGCTGTGGATATTGTTGTTGCTGGTATTGCTGCTGGAACAATTGCTGTTGCTGAAATGGTTGCTGTTGTTGCTGGAATTGCTGCTGTTGTTGCTGTGGCTGCTGTCGCCTTTGCTGCTGCTGCTGCTGCCTCTGACCCTGTTGGTCCCTCAGTGTCTGGATCAACCTCTTCATCTCGGCCCAATCAATTTGATTCTGCTCATGGAGATCATATATAATGTCCCAAAATTGGAAACAATCTGACACATTGTGGCCCGGATGGCGATGGTACACACAATACTTTGTTTGGTCTGCTGCCATGTTCCAATTTGATTTCTCGGGAGGGAGCCTAAGAGCATTTAAAGACATGAGGGCCGCAAAGATATCAGCGAGGTCTTTCTGGAAGAGGAGGGTATTGCGCCCTCTTGGCCCATTGGGCTTTCGAGGAGCATAGCCATTTTGGGGTGGAGGGACCTGGTTGTATTGACGTTGATCTTGATGGGGATTTTGAGTCTGAGGAGGTTGTCTATTGTTCCATGGTTTGGGGGTTCTGATTAAGGGGTGACTTACCTACTGGGCCTTGGGGGTGTTCACTGCACCTACCTGCTCATTGGTTTGGATTCCCTCAGTGACAGGTCCCTGGGGCTTCTTGGGATAGCGGGACTTAGAGGTCTCAAATATGGAATGGATAGGCGAGTCTTTAAGTTGGGTTTGGATGAAACGAGCTCGACTATACAATTAGTGCATGGTGGTGATGTCGTTCATAGCTAAGATGGCTCGGTAGGTTAGTGTGGCATTGGAAATCAACAACTTGACCTTCTCTTCCTCCGGCATGGGACATCAGACCTTAGCAGCTAAGGCACACCACCTGTCGGCATAGACAGCAAACTCCTCATCAGGCTTCATTTCTCGCCACTAAATCAACAAAAGAATACTGGGTCCGACCCGATCTGAAACTGTTGTAAGAACCTTTCTTGAACAATGTAAAAATCTTCGGCCTCCTCGGGGGGCAAAGAGTAGAACCACTCGAGGGACGCTCCATCCAATGATTTGTGAAACAAGTACGCCATGAGATGGTGGTCGTACTTATGTGGGGCTGATTCATATACAAAATCTTTCAAATGCACATAGGGGTCACCATTCCCAGAGTACCGTCGATAGACAGGGAGTTCTGACTGGGGCGGTACACAGAGATGTTGGAAAGATGGAAGGGGGATGTCCACGGCCTTCCGCGGGTCCAATTGTCTCCTTAGGTCATGGAGCTCCCGCTTCATTGATGCCACTCCGCGAGGAAATTGGAAGGGGACGTGGAGGGTGAGTAGGAATGAGGGAGTGAGATCGCTCCACGGAGTAGGACCTCTCGTGGGAAAGGGGAGCCAGCTCGGCCTGATAAAATGAGGAAAACTGGAGGGGATTTAGCCGAACCCCGTGGACGAAGGGGCATAGGATCTGCCACAGCAAAGGGTACATGTGGCGCTGAAATAACAGGAGCGAGCGAGGAAGCTGCCTGTTGGGCAGAAATATGAGTGGGAGGAGATAGGGGTCGCTTGCCTTTGGCAGCGGCCAGGAATTCGCAAACTTGGTCCGGACTCAGATGGGGGAGAAGCTGACTAAATTGGGTATGCGGTCATCTGCCCCAGAAGGAGAAGGGGGGTGGGACCGACCATCAACAAGAGTTGGGGCTGAATGTGCCGGAGAGGATGGCTGCAGAGGGTTGGGCCACATCCTCTAGAAGCCCAATGGGCAAAGAATCGTCGGCAAGGACCGGAAATGGCCATGTCAATCAGGGGATTATGATATAGTACAATAGATGGAGGGGACTGACTCGATCTACCTAAACAATGACGCATGCACCGCCACTAAAAAATTAGGGGAGATGACACAACCAAACAAATCCTAGACTCTATCACAACAAGAAAGGACGTGGGATAAGAAGGGATGCACGAATAAGCACTCAAGTTATCATGATTAACGTCCAAATTTTAGAGTTTGCACTTAACCTTCAAATGGATTGATTAATGGAATATCGCTCGTGTTGAACCACTCTTTATTACCTTCATATTTGGGGTAACTAAAAATTTATGATTAGATTGTTTCATCAAAATTTATGATTATTGTAAGGCGCACTAAAATGATAAAATCGATGTGCTAATCTATATACATCGATTTCAGTTCAAGTGCCAAATTAATAAGCGCTAAACGATTTATCTTGATCGATTTTATAAGCGCTACAACGATTTGGTCTTAATTGATTTTATAAGCGTCATAACTATTCGTTTAGGGCTTATACGATTTGATAAGTGAGCGCAACGATTTGTCCTCACATGATTGCCCTTCATAACGATTCATTAAGGCTCACATCGATTTAGGTCTCGTAACGATTCTTAAGTGACCGTATCGATTTGCCTTGCAACGATCGTTAAGGCTCATACGATTTGATAAGTGAGCGCAACGATTTGCTTCTCACATCGATTTCAATTTTCAGGTGATCATAACGATTTGCTTGCATAACGATTCCTTTAGTGATCACATCGATTTATTCAGGTGATCATAACGATTTGCTTGCATAACGAATCCTTTAGTGATCACATCGATTTCTTCAAGTGATCATAACAATTTGCTTCTTGTAACGATTTGTCAAGTGATCACATCGATTTCTTTGGAGAGAACAACGATTTGTTCCTTACATCGATTTCTTTGATCACTGTAACGATTCATTAAGCATCATAATGATTTGCTTAGTAGCACACAACGATTTGTTTACAAATGAGCAACGACTCTTCACATAATGATTTCAAAAGTCATGCTCATAACGATTTCTTCATGGATTCTGTTCAAACACAGATTGCCTTTATATTTCAAATATGTTTGGCGCCTAATGAAAAGTCAAAATATCTTCTGACAGATAAAGCTACATGCATGTTTCAGATCTTGTCAGAAAAAGATATGAACTACTATTTTCATCATGTTAGCAGAAACACAGTGGTATGCACAGTTTATCATAACACTCTTTTGTGCTAACACTCTCTTCTATGCTTACAGACCTCGAAGACCACTAAAGTCTGATTAAGACAAATGAAGAGAAGATGAGCAACGATTAGAACTCCAACGGATCTATTCAAAAGCCGCTCATATAAATATGAAGCAGACTGAAGAAAAGAGAGCTTTTCTTGAAGATCTTTGAAGGAGTGTACAACCAGTGAGGAACCTCAACTCTACATACACTCGAAGGAAAAGAGAGAAGAGCCTGAGCCAAAAGAAGTGTTCAAGCAACTGAAGCACTCAAGCATTCAAGCTCCTTCTCCTCTCTTCACTCTCTCTGTGTGCATCTTGTAATCTGGGGGAGAGAGATTTTTAGCTGAGAGTTTCTTTTAGTTGGTTTCATCTGTTCCAACTCTCAGCTGTGTTCTTTCTTTTCTAAGAAGATCTTTGTCCAGCTGTAGGACTGTATACAGTGTAGAACTAGCTAGGGGTTTGTGTCTAGCAGAACCGCACTGGGGTTTATACCAGGAGGTTGGCTTCTTGACCTGTAAAAGAAGTGGGCTGCCTTCTTACCCGGAAAGAGAAGAAGACCAGCTGGGGTGCTGGTTGTTGTATTGTCCTGAGGGGGACTGTACCATTGGTTAGTGAAATCCCAAGAGGTTGCTTGGGGACTGGACGTAGGACTTCCAGTGGGAAGGGCCGAACCAGGATAAATTCCTTGTCTCTTTTGTGTGATTATTTATTTGCTTCCGCACTGCTACTCTTTATCACACTAAACTAACCAACTTTCAAGTGATAATTTTCTGTCTTAAGTTTCTGTTTCAGAAATCAGAAAAACCTATTCACCCCCCCTTCTAGGTTAGCTTGTTGTCGTACCAAAAGGGCCAACAAGTGGTATCAGAGCGGGTCTCTGAACATTCAAAGAAGATCCAACGATCTTAGAGCAAAGATTCATGGCAGCTCAAGGATATGCTGAAGGTCAATCAGTCACAAGACCTTCATTCTTCGATGGAGAGGATTACCAATATTGGAAGATGAGAATGGAATGCTTCATTCGAGGCACATACTTTGATCTGTGGCAGGTGATTGAGGTAGGAGATTATGTTATTGTTCCTGCTGAAGGTACTACTGCTATTACAGCAGCAGATAAAGTTAAATTATCTTTAAATTTTAAAGCAAAAAACTATCTATGTTGTGCTTTATCCAAAATAGAATTTAGTAGAATATCTGCATGTATATCTGCTAAAGATATGTGGGACAAATTGAAGCTCACATATGAAGGAATACCCATTACGGATGAAGTACCTACTGCTCAAGCGTTTAAAGAAACAAGACAGGAAGCTAAAACTCCATATTCTCCTACTGTCGCCATTCAAGGGAGCAACAGGAAGCACCTCAGAAGTTATCCTTCCACATGAGGAAGAAGATGTAAAGGAGGAATCTCGGATTAAGGGGGAGCCTCATATCTTTTTTAAAAAGGATATCTCTGAAGAAATAAGCGTTAAAGAAGCTTCTGATGAAGAAGAAGCTGAGGATAATGCTCATAAATTCCAAGTAACACCTCAGGAGACACCTTCAGTAAACAACTCCTCAGGTAGCTTCAACATTAAAGAAGAAAATGCCTATCTACTCTTGATGAACAAAATAAAAAGACATTCAAATGAGTATGGTTAGAGGAAACTCAAAATCATCTTTTAGTTTTAGTTTCTGTCAAAAAGCTTACATTTCTGTTTTTAAACTTACATTTCTATTTGTTATATTCAGTAAACTTCATTGCTACTAACAATGTTTGCAAGTTTTTTTTAAGATGTATGCAGATAAAAATCTTGAAGACTTGACAATCAACATGTATAAGGTCAAGAGCAACAAGATCTGACTTGCCTCACATTAAGGGGGGAGTCTCATGCTCAGGGGGAGCCTTGACTAAGGGGGAGTTATTCATTAAATATCTATTATTGTTGAACCCCTCAATGGTAAGAAATTTTCTCAAATGGGAGAGAGTGCATGGTAAGATCCTTCCTTTTTGGTTAGTGACAAAAAGGGGGAGAATTTGTATGGTCTATGATTTCCTGCATTTTCTATGCTTCATATATTTGTGTCAGAAAATTCACATAAATTTTGTCATCACCAAAAAAGGGGAGATTGTTGAACCACTCTTTATTACCTTCATATTTTGGTGCTAACACAATTTATGATTAGATTGTTTCATCAATATTTATGATTATTGTAAGGCGCACTAAAATGATAAAATCGATGTCTAATCTATATACATCAATTTCAGTTCAAGTGCCAAATTAATAAGCGCTACAACGATTTATCTTGATCGATTTTATAAGCGCTACAACGATTTGGTCTTAATTGATTTTATAAGTGTCATAACTATTCGTTTAGGGCTTATAACGATTTGATAAGTGAGCGCAACGATTTGTCCTCACATCGATTTGCCCTTCATAACGATTCATTAAGGCTCACATCGATTTAGGTCTCGTAACGATTTCTTAAGTGACCGTATCGATTTGCCTTCGCAACTATTCGTTAAGGCTCATAACAATTTGATAAGTGAGCGCAACGATTTGCTTCTCACATCGATTTCAATTTTCAGGTGATCATAACGATTTGCTTGCATAACGATTCCTTTAGTGATCACATCGATTTCTTCAGGTGATCATAACGATTTGCTTGCATAACGATTCCTTTAGTGATCACATCGATTTCTTCAAGTGATCATAACAATTTGCTTCTTGTAACGATTTGTCAAGTGATCACATCGATTTCTTTGGAGAGAACAACGATTTGTTCCTTACATCGATTTCTTTGATCACTGTAACGATTCATTAAGCATCATAATGATTTGCTTAGTAGCACACAACGATTTGTTTACAAATGAGCAACGACTCTTCACATAACGATTTCATAAGTCATGCTCATAATGATTTCTTCATGGATTCTGTTCAAACACATATTACCTTTATATTTCAATATGTTTGGTGCCTAATGAAAAGTCAAAATATCTTCTGACAGATAAAGCTGCATGCATGTTCAGAATCTTGTCAGAAAAAGATATGAACTACTATTTTCAGCATGTTAGCAGAAACACAGTGGTATGCACAGTTTATCATAAACACTCTTTTATGCTAACACTCTCTTCTATTCTTACAGACCTCGAAGACCACTAAAGTCTGATTAGACAAATGAAGAGAAGATGAGCAACGGTTAGAACTCCAACGGATCTCTTCAACGGATCTATTCAAAAGCCGCTCATATAAATAATGAAGCATGGCTGAAGAAAAAACAAGAGCTTTTCTTGAAGATCTTTGAAGGAGTGTACAACCAGTGAGGAACCTCAACTCCACATACACTCGAAGGAAAAGAGAGAAAGAGCCTAAGCCAAAAAGAAGTGTTCAAGCAACTGAAGCACTCAAGCATTCAAGCTCCTTCTCCTCTCTTCACTCTCTTTGTGTGCATCTTGTAATCTGGGGGAGAGAGTCTTTTAGCTGAGAGTTTCTTTTAGTTGGTTTTCATTTGGTCCAACTCTCAGCCGTGTTCTTTCTTTTCTGAGAAAGATCTTTGTCCAGCTGTAGGACTGTATACAGTGTAGAACCTAGCTAGGGGTTTGTGTCTAGCATAATCGCACTGGGGTTTATAACCAGGAGGTTGGCTTCTTGACCTGTAAAGAAGTGGCTGCCTTCTTGCCCGGGAAAGAGAAGAAGACTAGCTGGGTGCTGGGTGTTGTATTGTCTTTGAGGGGGACTGTACCATTGGTTAGTGAAATCCTAAAAGGTTGCTTGGGGACTGGACGTAGGACTTCCATGTGGGAAGGGCCGAACCAGGATAAATTCCTTGTCTCTCTTGTGTGATTGTTTATTTGCTTCCGCACTGCTACTCTTTATCACACTAAACTAACCAAACTTTCAAGTGATAATTTTTTGTCTTAAGTTTCTATTTCAGAAATCAGAAAAACCTATTCACCCCCCCTCTAGGTTAGCTTGCTGCCGTACCAAAAGGGCCAACAGCTCGGTCAAGCGGGACCCTAATAGGTATGAACTCAAGTCCTCTGGTGTAACTAGGGGAGACACACAGCTCACACGTGGGGGATGGCTCAAACTAAGGGTACAACGGGTACAACCAGCCCGGTGAGCCGTAACGTGCGTACGATCACGGGGACTTACGGAGGCCCTCGGAAGGCGGCCCTGGTCAGCCCACGAGTGCTTGTGGGTGAGAGGACCCACTCAACCAAGGAGGATAACCTAAACAGTATGGATCATTAGTGTATGCACGGGCCTAAGTACCCAAAAATGTATGGAATATCCAACTAATAGCAAAACAGGGTGACTAACAGGCCTCGGACTAAGTCGCGGCGGCCAGATACGCCGCGACCCTATCGCGACCGGAAACCCAGCCGCGATATCAGTAGAATGCTGAGGCCTTTAATCACACGTAAATAAAGAGCAAATAGGCTATCCTAAAGCATAGAACAAGCATGGAATAACCAACATAACACAGCAAAGCTCATGGATCACACAGAAACTGGCCCATGGATCAAAAGCACTAACAAGCAATGTGTACCTGAAGACGCGTCCTCCAAGCACGGCGTGACATGATCGCGGCCCTGCGACCCATCGCGACAGGATCCGAAAACAAACAGTAAAAGAAAAGGAAAATTCGAACCCTAGCAAGATTCTAACAAAGGGAAACACGAACATACATGGAAGAATAGCATGGAAGAGACATGGATGGATCCTCATAAAATAATAGGGTGGACAGAAGAGGAAAGCACGTACCTCTTTTCGCGTCGGTCACTGTCGACGCGACCAGATCGCGGCGATGCGATACACCGCGTTCCCAACAAAGGACAGGAACATCAAAACAACACAAAAACAAAATACCTAACAGGGTTCTAAAAAAGCATTTAAACAACAAAACATGGCAGACAAATAGGCTAAACTCACGAGGCAAGCACTGAAGGTCCCACCGTGATCGCCAAAAGGTGTAATCATGGGGAATGTGCACCCTAAAAAACACGTGATAGGATATTAAAACTAATGGTATGGAAACATGGATGTGATCGCCACCTAACTTTGCCATATGAGAAAATGATGCGGGCTAACTAAGCTAGGAAAAGGAATGAGAGAACGGGGCACTGACCTGAGATCGCGACAGGGAACCCCGTCGCGACGGGCTGATGTCTCGACGCCCTAACAGGGCGCGTCTAGCTTGTCGCGTCGCCCTCCTCTGCCGCGTCCTCTGTAGTGCGGGAGAAATGTGAGAGGACCTTCTTCCTACCCTCCGGCCGGCCAGAGAACAAGAGCTGCTCATGGATCTTCGCTTGGGTGCCTGCCAAAACAACGAAAACAAGAAAGAAAACCCTGTTAGAATAAGCTTAAGCGTAGAATCTATCCTCAAATGAAAGTAAAATGAAAGCATGGTGGGAACGGACCTGGGGTGGTTTAAACCCCTTTGGTGATGGAAAACGTGGGAGGAGAAAATAAAAATGCAACCTATCTAAAATAAACAACAAAATGCATGAAAGTGAGATGAAGGAGGGAGGGAAGGAAAGAGCCCCAATGGGGCGACTCCCTGGCGTTGTGTGCGACTTTGGCTCATGCAAAAGCTCCCAATGGAAGTGTGAGTCGCCCTCCTCACGCACCAAGCTTCATGGATGAGCAAATGAACAAAAGCTTGATGTGGAGGATGTGAGAAAATGAGAGGTGAAGAGAGGGCTGCGGGCTAAGTCCAGCTCAAAGGAATTTTGGCAGCCCTTCTGGATGAAAATCGGGGCTCCCCTCTTCTGAAGGAGAGGCCTTGCTTTTATAGACAATGAGAGAGAAATAATCCCATTTTTATGATAAATTACCCAATAAAGGATAAATTCCATTAAATCTCGTGGGTGAGAGTCCAAAGGATGCCCAAGGAGTCCCACAATCCCAAGATGCACTCAGGAGGTTGGGGGGTTGCTTAGGGATAATGCAAAGGCCATAAGAGGATAAATAGGAGGTGGTTGCAGAGGCCAGCGCATGTGGTTGTTGTCGCGACGGGTCGTAGGGGCACGACAGGACTAACACGATGGCCAGAAGGGGCGTGATAGAAAGGCCGCGTGCATGGATATGCATGGGCTGTCGCGATGGCCATATGGGGCGCGATAAGGATTACACGGCGCCACGACCCGTCGCGTTAAGGAAAATCGATTATTCTTGAATTATTATCCAATCAAATGGGAAAATAATGGGCATTTAAGCTCAAGGACTCTTTTTAAGAGATAATGGACGAGATATCACGAAAATTGGGCTGTTAATGGGCTCAAGCAAGGCTAAAGGTGGGCTCAAGGCGAATGACCAACTTGGGGCTCACTTAGACAATAAGAAATGTGGTTCAACTTGTTGGCCAGAATCAGGTGTCTACACATCCTTTTCAAAAGTAGAAGGATTCATTATGAAAAATACAATTGAATTGGATGATGTAGATATGGAACAGGTGTCTGGTGGAAACATGGCGAGGTAGGTCTAGAACTTACTAACTATATCACAACTGGCTGGTAGTACCCAACAAATCTCAAGGTTTGGGAAGGATCACAATTGGGTGAAGCAAAGTATCTTCTGGGAATTGCCTTATTGGTCAACACTTTTGATATGGCACAACTAGACATCATGCATATAGAGAAGAATGTTTTTGATAATTTGTTCATCACAATTATGGACGTCAAATGTAAACCAAGGATAACGTCAAGGCACGAATGGATTTGAAAGTACTTTACAGATGTCTAGAACTAGAACTACAATATGTTAGAGGAAAAGTTGTTCAACCTAAAGCTTCATACGTGCTTGGGGCCAAACAGATTAAAGAAGTGTGTTAATGGTTGAAGCAATTGAGATTTCCAGATATATATGTCTCGAATATTGCCCATTGTGTAAATGTCAACGAGGGAAAAATATACGAAATGAAGAGTCACGACTGTCATGTTTTCATGTAAAGATTGATTCTAATTGCTTTTCGTGAGTTGTTGCCGAAGCAGATATGAGGAGTATACACCGAGCTGAGTCAATTCTTTAGGATTTTATATGCATCATAACTCAGACTTCATTGCAAAATATCGAGCAAAATATAGTACAGATAGTATGTAAATTACAGAAGATTTTTCCTCCAACATTTTTTGATTCAATTGAGCACCTGATCATCCATTTGCCATATGAGGCTAGAGTCGGAGGACTAGTACAATTTTGATGGATGTATCTATTTAAGAGGTATATTCTTATGTCTCAATTTATTCACATTACGATGATCTTTTGTATTTCCTACATATTCATTTGAATTGTTGACGTTGGTGCATGTACGATCTTAAGATGAAGGTCCGCAACAAAGCACAAGTTGAGGGCTCCATTACCCAGGCGTACCTTATTGAAGAGATATCGAACTTTTGTTCAATGTACTTTGACTCGGAAACACGAACTCGATACACTCAACCTCCACATAATGATGATGGTGGAGATTCTAATATGTCTGATTGACTCTCTATATTCAAGTGTCCCAGACGAGCGTTCAGATATTCTTCTACATGCACACTCGAAGACAGAGAGTTGGTAGATGCAGAGATCTACATCTTCATGAATTGCGCAGAATTAGACCCTTACATTGAGTAAGCCCTCAATGATAATGTCTTTATGTATGTACCTCATTTGTTTGCAAATTTGGAGTTTAGAGGTTGTGTTGCATTTTCATTGAAGAGAGTTTGAGTCAGTCATACTGCAACAGAATCCACATCTGACTGACGTGCATGTTGAAAAGAAATGGGAGAAGTCTTTTTCTACTTGGTTAAGATATCGAGTAAGTGTCTAAATATTTTGTTGCATAAGTGTTGTTATATTCTTATGCATAAGTTGTTCATAGTTGTCATTGTCTGTCCATTTTTTTTACATTGGTTGAACAAGGCTTTATTACTGATTCAAGAGTACAAGAGATCCGTTATGGCCCCTCGAAGATTGTACGTGTCTATCCAGGCTACATTGTGAATGGATACCAATTTCACACGAGAGATTATGGATGGAATAAGTCTATGATGAACAGTGGCGTATGTGTGAAGGGAAGTGCCTACAATGAAATGAAGTAGACTATTATGGCATTCTCGAAGAAGTCATTGAACTGCAATTTTTGGGACAAAGCAACCATGTATTTCTCTTCAAGTGTCATTGGTTCGATTCGACCTCTATTTGTAATGACATAACATATGAGATCGTCGATGTCAAACATAAGTCCAAGTTGAGTACGTATGAGCCATTCATTCTGGTGGCACAAGCCCAACAAGTTTATTATTCGAACTATTCGTCTCTTAAATTGAGAGATTGGTGGGCTGCTTGTAGAGTGAAAACAAGGTTGTTCCTTGAGTATGAGCTTCTCTCGGCTGATATAGAACTTGAAGATGTTAATGACAATTTTTTCTAATCAGATCAGAGTGACGCACGAGAGTTAGATTCTTCTACGCAGTTCAGTGTAGATGATATAAATGAACCAATTTGCTTATATAAGGATAATGAAGAGGAAGAAGTTGACCCAAATGCCCTTGACGATCATGTTGTTGAGCGAGAGGTGGAGTCTGATGAGGAGGAAGAGTGGACCGATGATGAGGATGAAGAGGATGATGAAGATGATGCTAAATTAGACATATCTTCAGCATCTAATGATGAATATAGATAATATTACAAAGTTTTGTAAGAACTGAGTATTGTTGCCAGTTATTTTTATTAAATAGCTACTTCAAATTTGAGTGCTAATGACATGTTATATCTTTATTGTTCTTAATAGAGATATGGTGCATGGAGGACGTAGTGGGAGGTGGTCCACCTCATCCGGTGCACCCTCTACTTCTATAGACCAAGGGTCTATGCTGATAGGTATATATGTACTCAACTCAATTCTTTTAGTTTACTGTGTATATTAACTTTATATTTTCTAATGTGCATATAATTTTACAGGGTCCGCCTCCCTGACTACGACGGTTGTCCCGACGACAGGTATATATATGTACCCAAACACAAAGCTCTCTATATTACTATTCATATTAACTTATATTTTCTAATGTGCATATAATTTTGCAGGATCCACATCACGCTCAGTAGCGTCACCTATCCCATCCCATTCAACAGCAGACATATGCATGTTTCCATACTTTAGTATGTTTCTTGTCTTCTAATTTGGAGAGTTATAGCCCAAATTATGAGCACAACTAACCTCGTATTCAAATCTTAAACACTTTGTTTCAAAATAGAACTAATACAAACTCATTCTTTATGGAACTACAAGACTAAGACTCAATAAAGGGAAAATTACATATAACCTCACTACTTATTATATCAACTACTCTCAAGTACTAAAGATAGACACAACGATTGGAACACTCATCACTCGAATGCATTCCCATCATCAACTTGATCCTCCTCTTGTAATTCATAATCACTTAGAAGGTTAAAAGTAGAGAATGAGCAAACTAGCCCAGTAGGATTTATATCTCAATGTGCGAGCAATGATGTAAGTGATTACATTTTAGAACTAGGCAAGCACGATTATCAAAGTATGCATTAACGATAAAACTCAATAAACATGATATGTGAGCAAGATAGATTGAACAAGAGTGATTGAACAAGATTCTAGAACGATATAACGAGCAAGAACTATCACTAGAGTGGTATGTAACAAGCACGTAAGATATCACTTATTGCAGGAAAGTGAGATGTCAATAGTTTGCAATAAATGCAGGATGGCCATATCACGCAAGCAAGCACGCACGAGCACAAACTTTTATCACTTAACACTTAATCAGGCACGAAGACACTAATGTGCACTAAGGATCTATGCCACCTTGGAATGCACACTAGGACACGTGTATGTGGTTATTGTATCTAGCATTCAACACGACGCTATGTCCCAGCACAGATGCAATGTCAGTAATCATTATACCCCATGGTTAATAGTATATTTATGACTCTCCGTCATTAGGGCTAGACTGGAGCCCTTGGAGACTCGCCGCGCCCGATCAGCATCTCACGAATTTCAAATGTAGATACCCATAGTCATTCATGGCCAATAACATGAGTTTCAAGAAGTATATAGTTCAATATCACGTTCTGGATGATTTCAAGGAAACAAGTCATGTGTACATGATTTCATGATAACAATAGTCTAAAAAGAATTTTGGCAACATAACGACACAATTTACACTTTAGTTAACTTTTTACATTAATGGCTTGAGTCCAAGATTAAATCACACTCATGAGAATGAGACGAGAGGGGAAGTGCACTCTATCTCCAGAGAATTTCAATGGTACAACCAACTCGATCTCCATGAGGGAATCCACGGAGTACAGAGAATTACGGAGGTCTTAAAGGAAAAGTCACTAGTCTGCCGATACGGAGTGACCAGCCGAGAGTTTCCAATCCCTCAAATAGGGCTGCCTATATGTGCAAGAGTGTAGTGTAGACGTATCTCAATCCATGATCTATCAGTTTAAAACATGCAGAAAGCAAGTAACATGGCGACATGAGATAAAGCAATACTATTAAGATTTATCACATGCTTTTCCACAGATTTAATCAGATCAACTTTCAGTTTAATAGCAAGTAAGAGCATCAAGATGATCGTGGAAATCTCAAGCTAGAAAGATCATGGAATTAAGGGCACTTAGAATAAACTTTTATGTGATTTTAGCTTTTACATGGATGAATAGTTTTTAAGCCACTAGACAGACTGTAGACACTTACCATGACCATAACATGCAAACCTGACACTCTTGACATAGTAAAATAGGTCTCGGGTAGGCTTTATAAATCGCGACGAACACAGTCGTCACCTATTACCAAGGCTTAACCAGTAAATACATGGGTTCAGTTAGTCTTAAAATCGCGACGGGGTTAACGGTTGCGTTTAGGAACAATCGATATGAATAATCGATTACATGACAGAAACTGACATGATGGATGCGTTAAAGAAGAATAGGTACATGGTATCGATTGATGACACAGAAACATGACGTGCATGTACGACGCGTTCATGCAAGACTCCTTAAATACAAAATTGACATAAAAACCAAGGGCAGGAAACTAAACAAATCGCGATGTACTGTACTGACGTGATTCAGACATGTACTGACTTCTATACAGCGCACAGTTTGAGGCATTAGACCTGGTCAAACTGGTCAGAAACACGATGTGTCATGCAAACGCATTTATGGTAATCGCGACGGTTGACCTATCGGGATACTAGTCCATAAAGCACGACGTCTGGTCCGGTTGCATTTAGGGTTCAAACAAAAAATTGTAAAAATTGGGGTAGTCATGCATGCAACGCTTATACCTCAAGATCTAGGGCTCCTGGAACAAAAGTATGAACATGAAAGTTGTTGGGTACGATGAGTAGAAGAGATCTATGGTTTTGGTTTCTCATGATTTGACCTCGGGATGCATTAAAATCGACATGAACACTAAAAGCCCTATTCATGCACGACTTTGGGAAAACGCTTAACACACCATGTATGCTCGATAAAAATTGCGGAAAACAAGCTCGATGATCTTTAAGATGGTATGTGATTTGTTCATGTTTGGCCCTAGATAACCTACCTTTGGTCGATGCTAAGAAGAGTCTTCTGCAGATTGTTGCAAAACATAGGTAGGGGAAGATGGCTGTGGCTATAGGGGTGTCAACTGGGCCGGGCTGGCCCGAAGGCCCGGTGGCCCAGCCCGGTCTAACACGGGCTTGGGCCACAATTTTTCATCTTTTTTTTAATTGAGCCCGACCCGGCCCGGCCCGGCCCGTCTAAGACTGGGCCGACTTTGGGCTTCAGTCGGCCCGGCCCGGTTTTTCTCCCTCGTTGCTGCGCCTGCTACCGCGCCACCTGACAGCGCCTGCTGCCCGCTACTGCGCCTGCTGCCGCGCCACCTGGCGGCACCTACTACTGCTGCTGCCCGCTGCTGCGCCTGCTGCTGCGCCTGCTGCTGCGCCACCTGGCAACGCCTGCTGCCACGCCTGCTGCCTCGCCCACTGCCGCGCCTGCTGCCACGCTTGCTGCCACGCCTGCTGCCGCACCGGGCCCGACCGAGCCTGGCCGGGCTGCAAGAAATTGCCCCGGGCCGGGCCTCCTTTCAAAAAACCGGGCTTTGGCCCCGGCCTGGGCTGGGCCTGGGCCGATCTCTTAGAGATCGGGCTGGACCTGGGCCTATTCAAGCCCGCCCAGGCCCGGCCCATTGACACCCCTATGTGGCTAGGGGAAATCTCCTCCTCCTCTGGTGCTTAAGCAGTCCTCCTTACGACCCCAACTAATGGTAAACTCATCCCCAAGGGACTTAGGAAGAGTATTTAAGTGTTTAGGGTTGTTTTGTAGTCCTATTACAATTAGGAAATAAGGGTAGCAGTTTTAGCTTGCTCCCTTCCTTGTTTGAGGAATTCCCATCTCAATTAGAGTGTGTGAGCTATTAGGAAACCTCCTAGTATGGTTAGGCACAATTTGGGTTGCTAATAATGACTAATTTCCTTTGCTTTTGCCTTAATTGTCTCTTTCTATTTTCTGCTCAATTAGGGTTACAAATTTTGGAGATTTTTCTTGTTGGGTTCTTGTTCTTTGGGCTAAGAGTATTTATTTGGCCCAACAATTATCCACTAGTTGTCTTGTCTCATTCGGAACAAACCAAGGCATTTATTCCATTCTAATCGCACCTTTCACACATACACTCATGGCGCGTATTAACCACCTTGATAAATATTAGACTATTATTTCCAATTTATAAATTATTTTTAAATCACTAAATTTTCGGGGTGCTACACCCTCCCCCCACTTAAGAGAATTTGGTCCCCAAATTCATGGATAAGACAAACGGAAATTACTTACTTGTGAATAGTTTCGGAAACCTCCTACGCATAGCTTCCCTGGTTTCCCACGTTTCATCTTCATCAAAATGTTGATTCCACTTGACCTTCACCAAAAAAATAACCTTGTTCCTCAACTGGCGCAGTTCACAGTCTACAATTTTAACCGACTTCTCTTCATAAGTCCCGTCTTTATGAAACTCCAGGAATTCATATTCGACGACGTGAAAGGGGTGACGTACATGTGGAGCAACTATCTAGTAAAAATGTTTAAGAAAATTATTGTGCAATTATCTTTTGCACATACTTGATAAATATTTTTGATCATGACAAAACCAATCAGTAAGCTTTTGACAAAAAGTAATTAATAATCTTTTAATTAAAACAAATTTAATTACTACACTCTATTTTATATAAAAATTGATGTAAAGGCATACATGTATTATACTGTATAACCTTTAGTCAAATTTATGCTCACACACAAAGTCAAAGTATCAACTCTCACATGCTTGATAAGAATTTTTTTTTTCTAAGTCAACATCGTATACATATATATCATACTGACTCCGACTCTTGAAAAGTCGAAGTCTAGCAGAACTCCGACTCCTAAAATGTCAAAGTTTAAATACCGACTTCTGATCAAATTGGCTTCACTCCGACTCTTGAAAATTCGAAGTCTTGATTGTTGCTTCTCACTCCGACTCCTTTAAAGTCAAAGTATGATATCGATTGATGAACAAACTTGTTTTGCTCCGACTCCCAAGAAGTCGAAGTCTGTCATCTATCAATATCTCACTGCGACTTCTATACATTTGAAGTATTGTTGAATCTCACTACGACTCCTTGAAAGTCGAAGTATAATATATCAACTTCTGTGTGTTCATACTTAGATAATTTTTATGTATCTGTCATTTATTACAGAACCTAATAACTTATAATTTGATTATTTCAATGATTTTCTTTATTCCTTTGGGATCTCTTATGAATGAAAATATCTTATATGATCCTTGTGATTATTTCTCTGCTATCAAAATTCAAATATTTTTAGCGAGAAAAAAATTGTAATTAAATTTTACTCTCATTTGAAACATTCTTTTGAAATATGAAAGATTTGTATATCTATTCTCTCTCTCACTATTAGAAATATAGTTCTATCCCTGTTTGACAGATGGTCAAGAGTTTAATGCAATGGTAGGTATAAGCAGCATGGGTTATCTGTCAAGCTTACCTACCACATCTCCCTTCTGTCAAAACTTCATTTTGGACCCACAACCTAAGTTCTTCAATTTTAAATTAAACTAACTTGTTTAATGTAAATTTGAGCGTCGAGCTCAAACCGGGAGTCGGAATTGAACTCCGTCAGTTTCCACAAGTCACAATCATCGCCCCGACCGTGCTGGAACAAATCGGAGGCCGATTGGATTAGTATTTCTAATTTTGGACACCCAAACCTAGCTAAGTTGTTACTTTTTAAACAAAACAAAACTAACTTGCTTAAATATGAATTTGAGCGTCGAGCACAAACCAGGAGTGGGAATTGAACTCCGTCAGTTTTCACAAGTCACAATCATCGCCCCGGCTATGCTGGAACAAATCGGAGGCTGATTGGATTAATATTTCTAATTTTGGACCCACAAACCTAAGTTCTCTTCATTTTTAAACTGAACTAACTTGCTTAATGTAAATTTGAGCGTCGAGCTCAAACCGGGAGTCAGAATTGAATTCCGTCAGTTTCCACAAGTCACAATCATTACCCCGGCCGTGCTGGAACAAATCAGAGGCCGATTGGATTCGTATTTCTAATTTTGGACCCCCAAACCTAAGTTCTTCATTTTAAATTAAACTAACTTGCTTAATGTAAATTTGAGCGTCGAGCTCAAACCGGGAGTCGGAATTGAACTCCATCAGTTTCCACAAGTCATAATCATCGCCCCGACCGTGCTGGAACAAATCGGAGGCCGATTGGATTAGTATTTCTAATTTTGGACCCCCAAACCTAGCTAAATTGTTACTTTTTTAACAAAACAAAACTAAAATTGACTGTTAAAATAGAAAAGTTAAAATAAAATCAATTTACTCACATGAGGGCCCCGTGCTGATGTCGATGGTGCTGTCTAAGGAGGAAAGCTGACCTGAGAGAGGGCCTGGGAGATAGCCTGGGACAGGGCCTGGAGAGTTGGGTCTGGACAGCGTCAGAGACATGTGTCTGTATCGTATGGACTAGACGAGACTCCATCGTATGGACTAGATGAGACTCCATCGTCTGGGCTAGACAAGACTCCAAACTAGAGATCTCATCTCGAATGAAGCCCCTCATCTCACTGGGAGAAGTACCTAGCGCACCAGTTGTGGTGAATGCACTAGTCTGTGAGGCTGAACTCGAGGCGCTAGATAACACCCTGCTCGTGTCCATACTATGCCCAAAACCATACACATGCCCTTTCTTTGGGGCACCAGATGTCGCAACCCATACCTCAGGATCTAACTGCGGCTGCTCCTCCTCCCCGCGTACTTCTCTGTCATCTTTTGGCTATACGACTCCTATAAAAAATAAAATTGACAATGTAATATTAATCTGTAATGAGAAAAAAAAATAGTGATAGACTGTAAATACTTACCGCAACCTCTCGGGCTCTATAGCTAATGTACTGATTTGTCCTCTTTTTCTTATGTGTCTTATCAAACACCTCCTGAATGATGTCGGAGGCCGTTTTAGCTCCTTTTCCTATTTCACATAAAAACATGACATAAATGAGTACCTATATAAATAAATATATCAAAAACGAACATATGACTTACCAATCTGGACTGATGGATTGCAAAGGAGACAGACCCACTTGTATGCTTGTTGGCCTCTAGATTGGCCGCCCAATTCACTTTCATTGTTGTGGATGTTTCTTGCCATCTCTCCGCGGCCCATATGTTGCACAAAGTTTCCCAATAGTCCTCCTCATCCATGTCGACCCGTGCTCCCTCCAAAGAGTCGGGTCTGCACTCTTACAACTTTCTGTGCATTTTTTCTCGCATTATACAACAAATGCTTAAAATTTGATCGGGCTGTGTCCGTCCATACTAATCGAGACCGCGCCTCGTCCGAAGGATGCATGAATCAATGAGTACTCTGTACAGATAGAGTTAGTTAACTGAATGTAAGAATAAGAAAACAAATAAATTATAATAAGAACTACATACCATGAACATCCTATACAACGACTCCTGGACCTCCATCGGGAATCATTGAATCTATGAATAGGCCCAGGAAAGTGTGCCTGAATTGTTCTTGTGATAAATTGAGAGGCTTGGGCGGGCTCTATTTTATCATTATAATTATGTAACTTGTTAGTATGAATTTATGAACTAAATATACCTCCTTGCTAAAAATAAATATAAGTTTACTATGTACCCATTTATCCACACCTTTAGCAGAGTGCTGTCATAAAAACTGCCTCCCCCTCCTGTAACTAACAGCATCCTCTGGCACCGAACTTGGACAAAAATGCACAAAGACGTAAATAATGTACAAGAATCATGCACAATTACTATACAAAATATTTACAAATTCAAATATATATACCTACTACTGTATGAGGAGAAGGTGTAGACTGACCCGAGCCTGTAACAATTTAATGGCATAAGAATCATGCACAATGAAAGTAGAACTTTAAATATACATACCTGATGCTACAGGAGGACACCGAGGAAGGACCAACAGCTGTAACAAGAATATATGGCCTAAATCCACATGTAAAAATAATGACTATACAAATTCTTGCAAATTGAAATATACATACCTGGTACTCGAGGATGAGGAGGAGTAAACTCACCCAAACCTGTAAGAATTTTATGGTATAAGATCAATGCACAATGAAGTAGAACTTTAATATACATACCCACTGCTACAGGAGGAGGGACTGACGAACAACTAGAAGCTGTAACAATTTAAATGGCATTAATAATATGTATAAATAATACACAAAGAAAAATACACTAGAAAAATATACATACCTGATGCTGCCAACAAACCCCTCCCACGACTACTCCTAGAATTGGATCCCGATCGTGCTCCACGCACCATATCTTCATAGGGAACATAAAAAGTAATGTTCATTAGTCAATTGCTTATATTGAAAGTGGGCTACTTAAATATACTAAACAGATGTGAAAACATTCTACCCATTTTTAAATGATATCCATTCCCTTCAGATGATGACGATATATCTAATTCAGCCTCATCTTCATCATCATCTTCACATTCATCAATGGTATATTCCTGCTCCTCATCAGAACTTTCACATTCAATATCTGTTCGCTTTCCACTACTCCCTTTTATCTCATGTGGATCGACTTCTTCGACCTCATTTCCTTTAGACAAGGAATTTGCGCTTCAGATTCGTCTTCTACAATATGAGCTGTCAACTCTACATTTTGACCCAAGTCTTCTTGAAAGAATTCTGCATTGACCTCTTTAGGTGTCTGATCAGTCATGTCCAATTCATAATCAGAGAATAGTCTTGACTTAACTCTGCAAACTACCCACCAATCATTCGTTCTTTGTTTGTAGATGATGGATAGCTTGTATAGTACACCTGCTGGGCTTGTTTGGCTAAAATGAATGGCTCATAAGTATTCAATTTTGACTTATGTTTAAGCTCGACAATCCCATGCATTGTGTCATTTCGAATGGAATTCGGATCAAACCAATGACACTTGAACAAGAATATTATGATTGTCTTGTCCTAGATATTGCAACTGTAAGATCTCCTTTACAATACCATAGTAGTTATATTCACTTTCATTGTATGTACTTCCTTTAACACATACGCCACTGTTCATGGTAGATTTACTCTACCCATAGTCTTTTGTATGAATCTATACCCATTCACAATAAATCCAGGATAGTTCTATACAATTTTCGATGGGCCATAGGCTATCTAACGAACTCTTTCATCAGTAATTAAACCTTGTTCAACCTACGTATAGAGAAGACTAGTTAAAAAGTGAACATAACTTATCTTGAATACTCTCTGAGCATGTACACTTACGCGTTTTCTTAGCCATAAGGCCAATGACTTCTCTCGCTCTTTTTCAACCTCATAATCAGTGAGATGTGGATTTCTTTCAATTATTTCTGAATCAAATTGTCTGCAATATGAATAGAAGTCCACCTTCAATAGCTAGAATAGGGCAAAGAGTTATATACACAATAAATTGTGAGTTTAGCACTTACTCAACATAACACTCTAACTCAGCACAATTTAAAAGAATATATTCTCTGCGGCACATAACTCTCTGTCATCCAGCATACGAGTTGAAGAACGTCCGAAGGCACGTCCGGATGATTAAATATGGAGATTGATCTGAACACATGGATTCCCCCCCCCCCCCCATCCTCATTACGTGGAGGTTGAGTACGACGAGTTTGTATGTCTGCTTCAAAGTACATTGAACAAAAGTTTGAGATTTCCTCCATAATGTATGCCTCAGCAATGGAACCCTCCACTTTTGCTTTATTTCGGACTTTCATTTTGAGGTCATGCATACACTACAGAATCAATGTACAAGACCAATATGAAACTATCATATAGGAGTGCAATAATAAGAAAAAAGTTAATATTTGCATATACCTCTCAAATGGATACATCCATCTATATTGTACTGGCCGTCCGACTTTAGCTTCATATGGTAGATGTACGAGTAATGTTCCATCGAATCAAAGAATGCAGGCGGAAATATCTTCTCCAATTGCATACGATGGTGACCACATTCTGTTCGATAGTTTGCGCATCCTCAAGCCTGAGTTCTGATGCACACATATCGTGAAAAATCGACTCACTCAGACAATGCTCCCCATAGAGGCTTCGGCAACATGTCACGAAATGCAATAGGTAGCAACCTTTGCATGAACACATGGTAGTCATGACTCTTCATTCCATATATTTTTCCTCACTGACGTTGACAGAACGAGCAATATTAGACACATAACCGTCAGAAATCTCAACTGTTTCAGCCACTGACACACTTCTTTTACTTGTCCTCCTCCAAGCACATAAACTGCTTTTGGTTTAATTGATTTCCCTTTACTTGAACAAGTTATAACTCTGGACGTTTACAAAGCATGGACAAGTCCAAACGTGCATTCCGTTGTCCTTTGTTTTACCTTTTATGTCCATAACGGTGTTGAATATATTACAAAGACATTTTTCTCGATATGCATCACATCTAGATTGTGCCGCACAAGAAGAGTCGACCAATAAGGTAGCTCCCAGAAAATGCTTCTCTTCACCTAGTTGTGCTCCTTCCCAAAACCTGAAAGGTGTCGGGTATTGCTCATCAGTTGTGTGATATCTGGAAAATTTTCTACACGTGCTGCCATATGATGACCGGACAACCTCTCGAATATACCTTCATCCCGTTCCATTCTGTTCTTTAGGAATGCATCTTTTTGTCTTCTAAAAGGGTGATCAGCTGCTAAAAACTGTTGATGGCAATCAAACCAACAGGACTTCCCACCATGTGTAAGTACAAATGATTTGGTATTATCCATACCTAAGGACATGCTAGCCTCCCATGTGTGCTCCAACCAGATAGCATTTCATATGCAGGAAAATCACTTATCGTCCACATCAATGCTGCCCTCATGGTGAAATTTTGCTTTCTAGATACATCATAAGTATTGACCCCCTCAGTCCATAATAATTTCAATTCATCAATCAATGGTCTGAGATAGATGTCTATACTTTTTTGTAGGACTTTTGGACCAGGAATCAATAAGGACGGAACAATTTCCTCGCTTCATGCACATGCTCGGAAGGAAGGCTGTAGGTGTCACGAACACTGGCCAGCTGGAGTAGGAAGCCACTGAACCTCTAAATGGATTGAATCCGCCAGTGCACAACCAAGCATCACATTACGCGACTCCCTTGAGAAGATAGGGTGAGCATGGTTGAAATGATCCAAGCTTCGCCATCTGCAGGATGATCATAATATCCTCATCCCGACGTACTCTTTCTGCGTGCCACCTCATATGTCGAGCTATCTTTGAAGACATATACATCCGCTGCAGTCTGGGTGTGAGGGGAAATTCGCAATGACGCATAAGGTATATCCTTTCCCCTAGAATTGGCCCATTTTTTAGTTTAAAACCTATCATGATGGCAACTGAACATGATACCTTATCTGCATCCTCTTTGTCATACAACATATAATGATTAGGACATGCATCTATTTTCACATAGCCAAGTCCTAAATCATTGACCATCTTCTTGCACGATAAAAATTTGGAGGCACTTCTCATCCCGAGGTAACATGCTCTTGATGATGAGGAGGAGACGATCAAAGCAATTCTCACTTATTGAAATTCAGATTTCAAGTTCAGCACTGTGACACCGCTGACAACCGAGTGTGTTTTTGACAACCATCCCACAATGGCTCATCAGCATCCTTAAGTAACTGATAGAATCTTTCGGCTCCCTTGTTCGGCACGTCTTCAGCGTATACAAGATCCTCATGTACATTGAATGTGGGACCAGCAGCATCTACAACCATATCCACAGCGTACTTGTGCCTTCCACATTATTAGGCTCGTGCGACCAGAGCTCCTCACCATGACTGTCCAATTCATATAACATTCAACAACCCTTTTCTGTATAATGGCGTTGACCTCCCATGGTGAATTCCACTTTAAATTTTTACAAATCATACAAGGGCATCGGATGCCACCTTCGCTGTCTACTGCTACATTTGGATTTCCCAATGCAAACTGAATAAAATTCTCAACTCCGACCCTAAACTCCACAGACACCACATGATCAACTATTCTACGATACATCCATGAACGGTCTGAAGCCATTTTTTTCCTGCACCCAACCAATATTAACCGACAAATAACTTTAAAATTCAAACTCACACATCTTTCGACGCAACCAAAATGAATAGGAAGGATATATTATTTAGATTATCACTTTTTACCCATCTGTGAATATTTGATCGCACTCAGATGGCCATTTACTATGTGTTTGTATAATTTGTTGAAAATTTCGGCAGCATCTCCCCACACCTCTCCGATATACCAAAAATATTTATTGATTAAGATATTTTCTTAAACACTTACTAATAAGTGGTTAAGAAAATATTCTAAATCAATAAAGGTATATCAGAGAGGAGTGAGTAGACGCACCCGAAATTTTTAACAAATAATACAAACACATAGTAATGACCACCTAACTGCGATCAAACATTCACAGACTGTCCAAAAGGGACAATTCAAGACTTTGAGTTAGATATACACGTTCTCATCATTGAAAATAAGACTCGTGCACATCAATCTCAAAGTCTTGAACGGAAAGGTTCATTGACACGGGCGCTTAACACGCTCTCGTGAGGTGTGTGCAGTGATAAATTACTATACATGCATAAATCAAATTTAAAAAAGGGGAGATTGAACCCGTAACATGGATCATAGTAATAACCTAATTTTTAGGCAATTACAATAATACTCTAAACTTTCAATCAATGGTGATTAATTATTCATTAACCTTTGTTGGAGGTGTAATTGAGAAGATTATTCCCTGAACATTTTGGTATTGGATAGACTGGAGATAAGTGAGAATATCCTCAAAATTTTGAGGATTACTATCCAAATACCAAACATGCCACGTCCACTCACTGCAGTGGCGGATCCTCTGAACAGTCAGTGGGGTCACGTGACCCCACTGACTTGGAAGAGGGTCTTAAAGAGTTTCTTTTTTTTTCTTTAGGTAAGTCAAATTTTATGTAATCTTATGTAAGGTGACCCCACTGATTTTTAAGGTGACCCCCCCTACACTCAAGTGACCCCACTGGATTAAGTTTGAGGATCCGCCACTGACTCACTGTAAGTGTTAAATGAGATAAGTGAATAAAAATTATATGTCTTGTATAATAAACAACAATATGGTGAAGGCTAAATAAGACAACATTATTGTTCAAATATCCGGATAAAAACATCATTAGGTAAATAATGAATCCATAAACAAGTAATGACAATAAACTAACATGTTTTAGAAAGTTCAGCTTTTTAATTAGTTGGATTCTGGGGCACCATATTGTGGTTAATCAGGAGTCATCGATTATATAATCAACGTAATTAACATGTTTTAGAAATTCAGCTTTTTAATTAGTTGGATTTTGGGGCACCATATTGTGGTTAATCAGGAGTCATCGATTATATAATCAACGTAATTAACATCAAGTAATGTTAAATTGTTAATGGAGAGAGATAATGGACACGAACCTACATCAATAATAAACAAACAAATCGTGAGAGAATCTATAAAAAAAAACATCTTTTGCCCACAAAAAATTCATATAAATCCCACGTCGTCAACACTGCTAGCATATAATTTAAAACATATCATGATCAGTTCTTGAGATGAACATGGGGGCGGGATTTATATAATTTAAAGCATAACCCACACGAACTAATCAACTAGAACCACAACCCGAAAATCGGTGTGAAACTAAATGTCTAAATTCCAACATTCTTTAAAGCATCGGGCGGCTGAGAACTTGTTGGCTTCTCTAGATCAAAGCTTCCTCCATGGGTTCTCTCCCTCCGTGCCAGCCCTTGTTCTTATTCTTTCTTCTGATCTTGGCATGGTGTTTTTCATATACCAATTACCAAGTCCATCCAAATGACGCCTCACGAAGAAGAAAAATCTCTCTCAAGTGTTCCTGACCTATACAATAACTTGTGGGCCTATTGCACGAGCATTTTCTATCATGTTCTGATCCTGATCAGTGTCCCTAATTAGTAGCTGAAAATTTGACCACTGTTTTCTATTGTCAAATGAGAACTTTGACTGGCACTACAAATCTTCTATCACTAGGCAGAAATTTTAGAAACAGTTTCCATCCATAAAATGGGTAGAAAGTATCTGGATACGTCTCTGATTAGTCGAACGTTTGGACCCACACGTTAACAATCGAGATACTTATTATCCGACAAATCAGATGGAGGGCTAGTTATATAAGCAGCCTTTATCTATTTCACGAATAGAAAGTGCTTCTCCGGAAATTTTAATTGAGAAGTGTGATATTTTCTAGCTTAATTAGTGACCTTGCAAACATATCATGATCAGTTCTTGAGATGAACATGGGGGCGGGATTGTGAGTCTGTCTCTGTGACAGTGTGTGTGTCTGTGTGTGTATGTGGTGTGTGTGAGAGAGAGAGAGAGAGAGGAGAGCAGGGGGTGCACTGTGATAGAGAGTGTGTGTGTGTGCGTGCGTATGTGAGAGAGAGAGACGGAGGGAGAGAGGATGGGAGACGGCGCCGGACAGGGAGGGGGGGGAACGGGGAAGTGGGAAGCCCACTCGGGTGGTGCCAGGGGCGACGACAACGCGACTGGAAGCGGCGACGGTGACCGGAGGCGGCGTCGGCAACGAGAGAGAGGGAGAGAGAAGAGAGAAGAGAGGAGAGAGGAGAGGTGGTCTTTGCGTGGGGGGAGACAAAATAAAGAAGAAATAGCGACCGAACTTGTTCGGTCGCTATTCGGTCGCTAAGACCGCTAAACTTTTGCGATACCATATATCAGTCACAATTCGGTCTCCATTCAGAGATCGAATTGTGGCGATAAATTCGGTCGCCAAATTTCCTCGTAAAGGCGCGGTCTCTAGCGACTGAGAGTAATCGGTCGCTAATGGTTCACTAATTAGTGACCGATTAGCGACCGAAAATAGTTAGTCGCAAAACTTTCTTCCATAGCCAGAAACGTAAAATTCTGTGACTGAAATATGATCAGTCACTAAACGATCACTAATTAGTGACCGATTAGCGATTGAACATATTCAGTCGCAAAAAGTTTCTTCCTTTTCTGAAAATGCCGAAATGTTATCGGCACTATTCGGTCACTAATAGTGACCGATTAGTTACGAACTGAAATCGGTCACTAAAATAGTTATTTAGCGACCGATAAAGTTCGGTCCTAATTCGGTCACTTAAGTGAGCGACCAGTGACTGAAAATTTCAGTCTCTATTTCGGTCTCTAAATCCATTTTTTCTTGTAGTGACGTAACAAACTGGGGGACACCAGGCACAAACCACGTGAGTACCATTGTCCCCAAACTCTACAAGTGCCAAGCACCGTTACCATTAGCATAAACGATAAAGAAAGCCAAACCGATAATCTCTCAACTATGCAAACCCTTTACCTTCTAGAGCATTAACGCGACGGCTCCTCTGTCACCTTCAAAACGCGACGCCTCGATACGGCGCGTTCTGAAGAAGAACGCGACGGGTCGGGATTTTGCATTCTGAATGCGACTCTCAGGTCCGTCGCCTTCACAACAGAGAACCTAAACCGGGATCCCATCTCCAGAAATCCCATGCACACCACGAAACATGTATGAAAATTAGTTATTCATGCTCTAACCATTACACTAGCATGGTCTACCATCTATGATGCGTAAACAAACTAACATGCTCAACATATGATCCACAATGAGAAACAAGGTGGAATCTCCCTACCCTCGCGAAGAATGACAATAATCCGGCGTTTCCCCCTCTCCGTGCCACGTCCTTGCGGCAAGACCAAGCCAAAAACAGCTCCAAACCCTCGAATCGCCCGAAATCCATGTGAAATCTCCTCCCCCTGGCCGAACAGAGCTTGCTGGGCTCTGTTTGGCCGACCTAGGTTAAGAGCATTTCACAGTTGAGAACACGACGTACTCCACCGTCGTGACATGAACGCGACGGAGAAGGTCGTCGCCTTCTCAATGCCGACATCAACAAGCCGCCCAGCGCGCGACTTGCGACGAACATGCAGACGACCAACTCCCCTAGTGATAACCAGAACGCGACGCCCTGGACCGTCGCGTTCATAACGCGATGCCCAGCTCTGTTGCATTCACAAACAGTGAACCAGCGAGTGCTTTGGGTCCAGAATCTCGGCACACGAAGCCTCGCAACCTGCGGAAACACCTCAAACACAAGCCATAGGCCACACACTGGCCACCGCAACCACTAAACTACGATCCGGACGGTCAATACGCTACATCCAATCTAATTTAATCTACTAATGAAGACTTAGGGGATGCAGTGTGCGAGCTGTCGTTTTCTCCTTTTTTATTGTGCACCATTGCCACCTTTTCGCTTTCGATTTTTTACATGGAAATCATTCTTAGCTGAAAGTGGAATTTACTATTGTTGTTAATATTATTACTTATGTTGCTGTTAATAAAAAATATTGCAGATATATTATCGTTGTAAAATTGTGTTACTCTTCATCCATTCAACCATAGTTTAAACATGAATTAAAGTCACTTATCCAAACAAATGTCAAGTGTATCCTTGGATATGCTCCCTTTGTAAAGAGAAAAAAGGAAAAACCTTTCTTTCCCCCTTAAATGACCAATTGCCCGACACAGAGCTGCCATGTTAGCGCCTATCCTTCCATCTCTCTCTCTACGTCGCTCTCTCCCTCTCCCCCTTCTTATCTCCTCTTTTCTCTCTCGCTCTCTCTCTCTCTCTCTCTCTCTCTCGCTCTCTCTCTCTCTCTCTATCTATCTATCTATCTATCTATCTATCCTCGCTCTCTCTCTCACAGTGCCGGAGTGGAACCCTTGCGCCATCCCACCCCTCTGGTCTCTCTTTCTCTCTCTCTAGGTGTCGCAGGGGGGAAAGCCCCTCTAGTGTACCCAGCCTCCGCCCCTTCTATCTCTGTAGAGTTGGGGTGGGGGTATTCTTGAGAGAGAGGGGAAGAGAGAGGAGAGAAGAGAGGAGAGAGAGAGAGAGAGAATTGAGGGTTGGGGAAAAAACCCAGGGTTGGTGGCATAGCCTGAGGGTGGGAAGTCCGCAGGTTGGGTGGGGGTTTCTCGCTGGCGATTTCGGTGAAGGTCGGGCAGGCCGGGGTTGTCAGTAAGGGGGGGGGGTCTGAGTGCTACATGAGAGAGAGAGAGAGAGAGAGAGAGAGAGAGAGAGAGAGAGAGAGAGAGAGAGAGAGAGAGAGAGAGACCTATAGGGCTAGGTTGGTGGCTCGGACTAGCGAGGCAGGGGAGAGCCCTCTGGTGGAGAGTGAGAGGACGTGGGAACATTGCCTACTATACCGGGTTAGGGGAGGTAAGTCTTTGACACAATGTCGGCCGACTTGTTCAACTCTGTTGTGCCAGTTTTTCGGGGGATAGTATGATACAATATGTACCATACTGATTCATCCACTCTCCACCTCCGGTGTCCCCCTCCCCGCACCCTGCTGTTGGATCGGGATGGAGCTTTAGATGTCCTAGAGGAGGGGGGTGAATAGGACTTCTTGCACTTTTTAAAATTTATTTGAAAACAGATAACACTAGATAGTAATGTTAGTACTTAGTGTAGTGTATGTGAAACAAGTGAAAAGCTTGGCGGAATCAATCGCACAAAGTGTATAGAGATTTATCTTGGTTAGGCCCTCCAAATAGAAGTCCTACATCAAGTCCCCAAGAATTACTTGGGATTTTCACTAGCTTCCAAGAACCTGGCCTTCTCTCAACCTGAGAGGTATTACAACTCACTTGCTCCCAAGCAAGTCTTCCTTCACAGAGAGGTAATACAAACACCTACAACCGCAAGTCTTCCCTTCACAAAGGAGCACACAGGGAACAAACCCATGCTGGTTTCTTACACAAAAATAAACACTGTGTGTTGCTCAAGAGATGAACAAATACAGAAGATCAGAAAGAGATACAGTATGAATGGAAGCTCTAACTCTTTCTGACTATAAGAGGGTGGACTGAAAAGAAATCTACATAGCAGAAAGCCCCCAAAGAGAGAGATTTGAATGCGAAGAGCTTGGAAGTCGAAGCTTGAAATAGTGGAGGTTGTCTTCGATCTTGTGACTCTTCTCTTTTCTCTTTTATGTATAGTAAATATGTCTATGTGTATTGCTATGATGGATCTGTTTGTGATTCAAACTTTAGCTTTATATATAGTATTCAAAGATTTTTGCTTTCTTTTGTTTGAGATGACCGTTGAAAATAGTTGTTGTATTTGAATGTTGGCTATTGTGACTTGAGACAGCTGAGATGTAGTACCCCAAATTTTTATTAATTAAAAATTAAATATAAATTATGATTTATCGATTAATAATTTTTAACTAGTTATAAAGGTACAATCATTATTGCATGTGTGTAAACTCATATAAAAATTTCGTAAAATAGTAATTATACTTTAAATAATATTCTCTAATGACTCATCAAGAAATTTAGGCATATAAAATCATTTGGACCAAGTTTAAGATTATTGTGACTTATTATCTTAATTAAGGAATAGTCGAAGAATCTATTATTCATAATACCAAAGTGAATTATAAATCAAATAAACATATGGGTAGACTTTAAACAATGTGTGTTGATAGCTCATCATGGGAATTGGAACCACAATGGAAATTTTGACCCATGAATATTTCCTCTAATTAAAAGAGGTAACTAAACACATTAAGTAAATTTATATATGGGTTGTACAATTGGTCCAAATATAAGTTATTGGGCCAAAAGCAAGAGTCCAAATGATGGATGGGAGATAAATATGCTTAAATTCGTGCTAAACTATTGGTAAATTATAAAGGGTAAAAAATCTATTTACAACTTATGTAATTATCCTAAAAAGAGTCCTGACCCTAGTCTAACTCAATAGCAATGAAATAGAGCTCTATCCTAATCTAAAAATGAGATTTAGATAAGAGGAAATTGTGATAAATATAGGAGACTCCTATTTAAATGAGTTTAGAATGACATAATAAAAGAAAATACTATAAAATCATAATTACATTAACTTCTAATTAAAAAAAAGTCAAGTAAATCACAATATGACTCATATATATTAGAAAGAGTCCTAACTCTAACCTAACCTCTTGGCCACGAAATTGGAGTCCTATCTAACCCAATAAGAGGATTTATATTAGGAAAAAGCTAGATAAATATGGAACAATTCGGAGTTGGAAGAGAGGTAGAGTTATATTAGAAATAACACTACATTACTCTTAAATAACCCCTTAACCCCTCATGGCCGACCCTAATGATCATTTGGGATCTCTTGGACGTGGGAAGGAGGCCAAAGGAGAAGGAATTTGTGGAGAAGGCTTGGAAGGAGAACTTCAAGCATTCTTCACGTTCTTGCCCTATGATTACAAAGCGCTCAAAGGTAGGTAATCTCTCAGCAAAATTAAATTAAACGACCCTAGTCAGATCATGACCCAGTAACAAAAGCCCATATTTTTCCCAATTTATATCATGCATACACGTCGAATTAAAGCCCCAAAATTTCAATTTTGTGTTTATAACGAGTTGCATCTCTTGATATTGTATCTCTAAACCCCTAATCCAAACTTCATGACTTTGACTGAAGATTCTTAAACATGTAGGGACAATTCTCCTCTACTTTCCCCAATTTTTATGCATTGGTTTGATCATATTAAGTGTTTTGTAGCATGCTGCGAATTAGAGTTTTTTGTCATAAAACTGATATTCACGCATTCTTAGATCAAATTTATTCAAATAAAATAATAGGGACTTTCTACAACTTGTTTTTGACAAGTTTCATGTTGAGGGTTTTGACTAAAAACAATTAGAAACATGTTTTTAAAGCATAACTTGAAATCACGTTTTTCAGCAAATCCTTGTTCTTAGCTGGGCACACTGTGCCCTTGTTGACTGGGAGATCTGTTTGGCTCAACGTGCCACCCTCCTTGTTTCAAATTTGCTTTCCCGCCCCCTCTTGGTTGCTCCCTTTGGGTTGGTGCATTGAGCCGCACTGTGGCACACTAAATCGGGCTCCCTTTTGAGCCTTATTTTAGTATTTTTTATTAGCCTTTTGCACAGAGTCCCTGTAAGTCTTTATTTAGTGTACATGCTATCCAGAATATTTTTAAGTCAGATTAAGTCTTATTTAAGTCTGATTAAGTATTGTTTAATCATGTTTAACCTTAATTAAATCAGATTAAGCCTGACTAAGTATTGTTTAGGTTTGTTTATAACTTTAATTAAGTCTAATTTAGCCTTATTAAACCATGTTTAAGTAATGTTTAGGTGTATTAAGCCTAATTAAGTTCTAATTAAGTATGTTTAACTATGGTTGAGTCATATTAGCTTGATTAAGCCCTATTTAAGTCGTGTTATCTTGATTAAACACATTGTTTAAGTGTTATTAAGCTTGATTAAGTAGAAATAAGTTTGATTAAGCTTGATTAAGTTCTAATTAGCTCTGATTAGGTCCTTTTAATGCCCTAATTAACCTGATTATGTTCAATTAAGCCTGATTAAGCTTGATTAAGTTCCATTAATTTTATTAAGCATGATTTTCATACTTCCAACAATATAAAATTTGTTTAACGTATTTGTAAAGATGTTAAGAACTTGAATCTTACTCTAATATTCCTAATGACATGATCAACTCTTTTACTATACAATTGTTCTCTATCATTCTCTTTGTTCTAGCTTGATAAAAAGTAGAAACTTAAACTGCTATAATCCTCTTTAAAAAAAAGACTTGCTCACGACCAATCTCAATCTTTTGATTTTCTTTACATGCACACCCGAACATTTCATTTTTGCCATGAGACCTTACAGAAAATTACTCAATAATATATATGGTAATTAAGTGTAATTATTTATGTAAATTTTTCTATTATTTTAAAAGGACTTGCCATCGTTTATTCGCTCTCTTTAATACCCTTATCGTGACTCATCGACCTTTGAGCACTCAAGCACGATGATAAATGTTTTCTATACACACTTTATCTTGGCTTGAACGATCTCTCCATTGGGAATACTCCTGCCTGGACTAGGAACTCATTGTCGAGGCCTCCATAAGACTCCTGGCTTTGGCGGACGTCCATTACTGACGAGCATGTTGTACCATCAATACCTATTTTACCCTTTGGGATCATCATGATCCAACGACCTTAGCTTGTTCTCTCTTACCTTGAGATCACGCCAGACCTCTAGCCTGTGTTCATAACACGACTATTGGCGGTTGTAACTTCCCACCAGACTACCGGCACCAACCGTGTGTGTTGTGCAACTGTTACTATCGCTTGTTTAACGACGATTTACGAACGTGACCCTCATTCTCATCTACTATCCTATTTCTCTCATCTTTCACGTTCTCTCTTATACTTTGTCTATTCATCAATTACTCTCATCTATTCTTGGTACTCTATTTGGTCATCTATTTGATTGTCTAAGATAACGAACATGAAAATGTCATGCAACATTATAAGGGCCATGATCTGGTCCTGAGAGGTACACCCAACAGGCTATAACTCCGGGGTTCAATGATAAGGGTGTTCAGCATGCATCCAATACATGACTATCAAGATTTAATCGAGACAATAAATCAAAATACTATATTCTATCAGTTGACAAGAAGATCGACCAAACCTGCTATCGCGACTAGTGCACTTTTGTGTGCAACCATACATGCTATCCCGTTATATGGCCAATCCCTTATCAAACTTGTTGTGCTATTTTCATGTGAAAGTATTATCATTCTCTTACTATCGTGTGACATTACTTCGTGACTATACTTGATCGTTCTCTGTAGTTATTCTGCTTTATAAGACATTAATCACTTAAAGCATGCATGTTTATACGAGATATTAAGTCCTACTGAGCGTTATCGCTCACCCTGCGCTATTTGCTACATGTGTTTCAGGTAGTTGGATGATGACATTACCCACACCACGAGAATGGACTGAGTGATGAGCGACCTGGAGTCATAGCTATGGAATGACTTAGTATCACATAGTCTAAATAGATATTTGCTTAAATATCTTTTCCAATGTAATGATGTCTTTGAGCCCCTATATTTGGCTCAAATTAGTGGTTGTAATAGTTTAGGTGATTTATCAATAAAATGAAGAGTTTATTGCAATTATTGTTCATTGGTTGCTCTGATTTTTGCGACTGTACGCGCAATTTACACTACCATAGACTTTGCCTCACGTCTCCTCAATTTATTCCGCTGCTAAATTGGCGGGGCGTGACATGAGATGTTCATCATTAGATTGTCAGACAACTTGAGACTGCTTGTCTTCTGTTTTGAGTCCTAACGGCTTCAGGCTATAGAGATAGCTGCATGACTTTCCTTCAGATATCTTTTCCTTAATTTCTGCAGGCACCATACCATGTCTTTTTTTTTTTGTTTCTCGGGGTTAGTCTTGTGAGAAATATAAAATCAAATAAGTAGGTAAGAGACAAGAAGTTTCTAAACAGATCTATCATTCCTGACAACCAGATAGTCTGTCGTTTGAACAGTATAGGGTTAGGTGAGCATTCAAGAGGACTGGGACACCTGTTTGGCATGCAGTCCAACTTCAAGGACATTTCCCTTAAATATGGAAAAAGTAGATATTCTGAGAATGCTAACACACATGTTTGTAAGACACGTAGTATTCTGAAAAGAATAGACTATAAAACTGATCTTCAGAAATGTCAAGGCATAAAATAAAGAAGAGATAGAGAGGTACAAAGCACATGGATAAAATATCGTACAATAGCAAAGAGAATATCATAGTGTACATCAGGTGTCATCTGTGATCTAATAAAATAATTTTATAGGAATTAAAACATTAATCGCATTCATAATTAACAGTTCTGCAAAAATGATAACAGATAAAAACATCTAAGTACCAAGATAGTAGAAGTTGATATCATACTTCGACTTTCAAAGAGTCGGAGTACACACTTCGACTGTATCGAAGTCAGAGTGAGAATAACGATTGTAGAGGAAACTTAATACAGACAATCTATATGAAACGATAATCGATGTTTAAGTGAAACACAATCGATGTTAAAGACCATCGATATAAAGAAGATAATTGATGCAGACAATCAATGTTTAAGTGAAAACACAACGATGTTAAAGACAATCGATATGAAGATAATCGATGCAGACAATCGATGTTTAAGTGAAACACAATCGATGTTAAAGACAATCGATATGAAGAAGATAATCGATGCAGACAATCGTTGTTTAAGTGAAACACAATCGATGTATATGAAGCAATCGATGTGTAACTTCGACTATAGATTTCGATTGTAGAAGAGTCGGAGTAGTAGAATTAACATCAATCGATATATGTAAATCAGCAATCGATAGCAATAATCAATATCAGACTTTGGCTTATCAAGAATCGAAGTGAGTCTGGTTCAACAATCGCTATCTAATTTTGACTTTTCATGAGTCGTAGTAGTGCTAGTTTGTTCAGCAATCGGTACAACACTTCGACTTCATGAAAGTCAGAGTCAGTGTGATAAGTATGTGTACAATGTGTACTTAGAAAATTTCTTAATGAAAGTGACATTGTGTCGACACTTAGGCTTAGTGTGTTTGACACCGATAGACTGTAAAGATTATATGGTATAATACATGTATGCATTTACTTGAACACATTAATCTTTAGACAAAATGCAGTGTGTATAAATAAATAAATTTGTTTAGGAAATAACTAAAAGATTTTGTCATAAGCAAAAACATTGGTCAAACATTTGTAAGAGATAGATGCACAACAATTCTTTTAAACATAAATCAACCATTTGTAAAAGATGATTGTTAAAAAATTCTCCCTCTTTATTGATGCCAAAATAATTTTTATATTGACGTGTAAACAATTTTATGTTGATTTGTTTTGTTGTTCTCCTATCTGTTCTATATATCTTTGCTTTTCTCCTCCTTTGTGACATTAACAGAAAGGACAAAAAGACAATGAAAGAGAAAAGAGAAAGAACAAGAATATTTAATAACTGAAAGACATTTGTACAAACTTCAAGAAGTTAAGGGAGATAGAGAGAAGGTAGGACTTGAGCAAAGAAGGGTTGAAGAAAGTCCACACAACTTCTTCTCATTTTCAGAGCAAATATGGGAAAATTTAGAACTATCTATATCATAGGAGGATCCTACAGAAGAGATTTCCGATAGGACTTGAGATGACGATGATGATACCAAGAGATCTTTCTGTGAAAGGCATCACCAGAAAAAAATTGCCTAAGAGGATGAAATTTCTACTGGCAGCCTTATGTAAAACTATGAACTGTGATATTCCATTGAAGACCTTGAGATTGGGCTGCGGTTGTATCTCTCTATCCATTTCAGTGAGACCGACTTCCAAAGGGTATCATAACTCTTGGTTATAAGAGAAAGGGAGAAATTTCTACTTTCTGCACTCTTTAGCCTCTTCAGGATAACACATTGTCCATTGCTCTTCTGTCAGTCTTAAGACTCGACAAAAAATGTGTGAAAATATTTGAGATAAACTAAATTCTTGGGGGCATTCATCAGGACAAAACAATGAATGAGAGCTTAATATTGTACTTGATCTTCAATCTTACTGCTAGCCTGATGTGCCTGTCGAAGACCACTTGGGCAAAAGTCTTATGGATGAGACAACACATATCAGGCTGGGTATAGTCTTGAGGGCAATCCAATGGTCATGGATGGAGTGATAGCCATTTTCCCTCTAAGTAATATGACACATTGACCCCTACTGACATCAATAATATTTAACATGAATCTGTCTTCATTAAATTTCCTCATTCTACTGAAACTAGTTTGCTGTTCTTTTATGAAGTTGCCAAAAAGGTCAAAGAATCTGATATCCAAATGAAAGGAAACATTTAATATGTGGTTTCTGGTTCTAGCTTCTTTGTACTTCACTGCTTCTCCAGGGTAAAGAGATAGAAATTCCTTAGGATAAAGACTATGGCTTTTTTGAGTAATGAGATTTAAGTCTGCTAGAGGAACTTCTTGAGTTTTGATCAGTAGAGGAGCTAGTTTTCAAATTTGTATTCTGGCAACCCATGAACTTCAAGAAAAACTTTGATATGTAAAAATTCTTGGAAAAGAGCAAATTTGCGCTCAGAATGATAAATGAAGGCATACCAAAATGGAGAAAGTAAGGAGCTAGGTTTATATTTCATTTTCTGCCCCACTTGAAAGGGAAGTGCCACACTGGGCACTATTTGAGCAAGTGGATGAATAGGATGAGTAGAAGGAGTATATGAGGTGGGAAGAGAAGAGAAAAAGTGAGGAGCTAAGGTGTGAAGAATAAGTGTATTTACAATATGTGGAGTGTACGATAACACCATAGGAAATGAGGCAAGATAAGTGATTGGTGGAGAGGGGGGTTGTTCCTCTGGCTGGAAGTAGATGGGAGATGAGATCAGATGAAACTGGAAGTATTGGTTCAGAGGGAGCTGGAGGTAAGAATGAGGGTTCAATGGAAGGAAAACTATAGAACCAGATTTTACAAGCTTCCTTCTGACTCTTCTCTTGAAGGTCTAAACCTGGGGTTGGTCCTCAACTACTTGAGATGACTGCACAGTTGACTGTACTTCTGGATCAACTATTTTCTATACTAACTGCTCAGAAGGCTACTCAGGCTGTGATTCCTACTGCTACTGCTACTGTCAACAGGTTGATCTGACTACTTCTCTAGCTCCACAGCTGACTAATCTAGTTGTTGTTCTGGCTGTAGCTCAAGCGGATTTGGTTGTTGCTCGTCTCGCTGAGGTATTAACGTAGGTGCAGGAGAGCTGCCCTTGCCCTGTTGGCAAACCAACCAAAGGAGCAGATCCTTCATCTGCTAAACTTCTTCTGACAAAAAATCAAACTTTACATCAATCTGGTGTATCTGCATCTGAAGTACACCAAGCATTTCTTGTTGCTAAAGGATCACATTGAGCACACCATCAATGGTCCTGCTTGTCTCCCCCTGAGACCTTGGCCAGGTCTCAACTGGATGTGGAGAGACATGGTGGAAATCTTCTTCTATGACAGGCTCAAACAGTGTAGGGATTGGAGCTTCTTCTTCATGAGCCACTGCTTTCCCTTAAGATCCCTAAGCACTTGGTTAATGGTTTCTTCAGGGAGATCTTGCTCAAGGGGAGTTCCTACTTGCTCAGTTTTTTCTGGCTCTTCTGTTACTGCTTCTTCTCTTACTACTTCTCTTCTAGCTGCTGGTGGCTGAATTGGGTGAACAGATAAAGAGCCATGTACCTCATCAGGAAAATATCATGAGTATAGTTGGATACAGAGTCCTTAGTCCATAAATTCTGGGATTTATCCTCTAATATGTAGTGACTCCTTCGAAGTTTGGATAACCCAATCTTCTCTTTGATTGATACAGAAATTTCATTTGACAAATCTACTGCAGATCTTCTGAAAATAATTGTGAGCAGAAGTCCATAGGGAAGAGATTCTTGTAAGTACTTGGACCCTGCCATCCTCTCTAGAATAATAGAGGCAAGATTGAGTTGATGCCTCGAATAGCCCCAAAATAGTAAGTTGCCATCCCGGATGTGATGGAGGAGTGAGTCCTAGCCCTAGGAGTGATAATAGTGGTGATGATGGCATGGAGAAGCCTCTTCTCTACAGAGAGCTCATTGATAAGAAGTCCTCTCTTAGAAGTAGTTCCAAGGCTACCAATAATCCCCAATTTCTGTTTCTCTATAGACACGACCTCACTAATCTTGTGTCCGGAGTTAGGGCAATCCAAAAGTTCTACTAACAAATCTTCAGTGATGGAAATCTGAGTACCTTTAACATATCCATGTAGAGACCCATCTACTGAGACTTGAAGAGTCACATAGAAGGCTTTCACTGCATCTTCATATGTGGGTTCACAGATCTGGCACAACCTTGTCCAACCCATCACATCTAGGGTTTCTGCTACTAAACTGAGTCGGCCCATTAACTGTGAGAATCTACTATCTTCCCAGGGCAAATTGACGCTTTGGCAGAGTTGAGTCTCTAGAACTGCTCTGGGGTGAAGAAGGAATCGTCCCATCTAGACCAAGAAGAGGAAGAGACTAAGAATGATTGCAAAGGAGATGTGAAATGAGTTCAAAGATGTCAGAGATCCTACCTTTCTTCAAAAAGATTGAAAAAATCGATAGATGATGCTCGGCAAGGGTTCCGTCGGGTTGAAGAACGAACAAGGGAACTAGGAAGAGACAGAGGAGTTGGAGACGTTTTCAAATGAGGTGATTGGAAAGAAGGAAGAAAGGTCTATATAAAGAAAGAGATTTATGACATGCCATAGAAAGGAGATGAACAACTAGATTAAATGAATATTATTTTTATTTAATGCTCCCCTTAAATGAATAAGTTTGAATTTAAAAAGACTCGAGACTCCGACTTTCTAAACTCTGACATTTTAGAAGTCGACTTCTAAACTCCGACTTTGGAGAAGTCGAAAGTCTAGGAGATAGAAAAAGTTGAAAGATAGATCATACAAAGTACTTAGGAATTTTAAGTATTTAATCAGGATTGCACATTCTTATTCTCTTCTAATTGAAATAAACCTATCTCAGGGAGTGGTTTAGTAAGAATGTCTGCTAATTGATTATCTGTAGTAACAAATTCATGTGAAATATCACAATTACTTACATGGTCCCTGATGAAATGATGTTTGACCTCAACGTGCTTGGTTCTTGAATGCTAGATTGGATTTTTTGTCAGATTGATTGCACTTTATTATCACATAGCATTGGGACTTTCATGCAATTTATGACCATAGTCTTCCAGTTGATGTTTGATCCACAGTAGTTGGGTGCGGCAACTTCTAGCTGCAATGTATTCTACTTCTGTTGTGGACAATGCTACTGAATTTTTTTTTTCTGAAAGACCAAGAAATAAGAATCTTGCAGAAGAATTGACAGTACTACTGGGGCTTTTTTTGTCTATTTTACATCCAGCATAGTAAGCATCACTATATCCAAGTAGTTTAAATTCAGACCATCTGGGATACCATAAACCCAATTTACTTGTATAATAAGATATCTAAAAATTCTTTTAACAACATTAATATGAGATTCTCTAGGATCAGCCTGAAATCTGGCACACAAACACACACTGAATATTATGTCTGGTCTACTAACAGTAGAGTAATGACCTAATCATACTTCTATAGATCTTTTGATTTAGTTTCTTACCAATTGGATCACTGTCTATCTTTATTCCTGAGCTTATGGGTGTTCCTAAAAGCTTACACTTGTCAAAACCATATTAGAAAGTAAGTCTGAAATATACTTGATTTGACAAATGTGAGTACCTTCTTGATCTGCTTGATTTGCAAGCCAAGAAAGTAATAAGCTCACCCATCATGCTCATCTCAAACTCACTTTGCATAAGGTTTTCAAAGAATTTTCAAAGTGATTCATTAGTAAAGCCAAAGATAATATCATCAATATATATTTGTACAATTAAGATCCCTTCAGAAAATTTCTTTAAATAAAGTGCTACCTACTTTACCTCTTGAAAAATCATGTCATAGAAGATAAACACTTAGTCTTTCATACCAAGATCTTGGAGTTTGTTTCAAACCATATAGTGCTTTCTTTAATCGAAAAATATGATTTGGATATTTATTATCTTCTGTTGGGGGGGTAGCGCACTTAGCTGGTTTGCACACCCTATGACCATTGTCAAAAAAAAAGATATTTATTATATTCAAAACCAAGTGTTTGCTCAATACAAACTTCTTCTTTTATGAAACCGTTCAAAAAATCACTTTTAACATCAATTTGATACAAATTGATATTAAGAGAATATGCATATGCTAATAAATTCTGATTGCCTCTAATCTAGTAACTGGAGTATATGTTTCATCGAAATCAATACCTTCTTCTTGAGAATATCATTGTGCTACCAGTCTAGCCTTGTTCCTGGTGATCACTCCTGATTCATCCATTTTGTTTCTGAAGACCTATTTGGTCCCAATAACTGGATGGTCAGAAGGTCTAGGCACAAGATGTAACGTCGCGCGTTTTTCGGATCCTTGCTTAGCGAGTTTGGTGGCCAGTGTGTGTGGCACATTAGTGTGTTTCAGATGTGTGCGAAGGTTGTAAGGCTTGGTGGGCTGGCAGATTGGGCCTAAAGCGCTCACAGGTTTTCTGCCTGTGAATGCGACAAGGGTGTGCGTCGCGTTCTGAACGGGACCACCCTGGTGGTCGCGTTCCCCGTTGGCGCCGAGATGCGGTCCTCGTCTGCATGTGTGCCACGTGTCAAGTGTTGGGCGACATGCTGGCGTTGACCTTGAGAAGGCGACGCCCTACTCTATCGCATTCAGGTCACGACAGAGGCATACGTCGTGTTCCCAACCGCAAATAATTCATAACCCAGGTCGGCCAGACAGAGCTGAGCATGCCCTGTTTGGCCAAGGGGAGGAGCTATTGCGGGGTTCTCGGGCGATTTGGCATTTTGGAGTCGTTTTCGCATGGTCTCGCCGCGAGGACGTTACTCGGAGCGGGGGAGACGCCGTGTCGTGGTTGGTTTACATGTTCTTCACGTAGGTAGGGAGATTCCACCCTATTTTGTGCTGTGGATTGCATGTGAAGCATGTTTACACTGTTATTTGCTTTATACATGTTAGATACCATGATAGGGCACTGAACGGTGCATGAAAAATGGATTTAAACATGGTTTTATGTGGTTTGCGGAGGTGATCGGGGGGAGAATGCCCCGGGTTAGGGTTTCCTGCCTGCAAAGGAGACGGAACCCCCTGTCGCGTTCTGAACTCGACAGGCCAACCCGTCGCGTTCAGGTATGAACGCGACATATCGGGGTGTCGCATTCTAATGGTGACTACTACCCCATGTCGCGACCTCAGCCGAGAGTCTTGTTGTGCTTGTTTACATAGAGGAATTATCTGATTATCGGTATTTTATATGCATGGCAATGGCGTGTGGTGCATTGGCACCTGTAGCGCCCTTGAGCTATGATTTACGTAGTTAGCATATGTTCATGAGGTTTAAACGGTGTGCATGTGGTTTGAGCTGGTTGGGCAGTGAGGTTCCAGTGTGAACCTAACCGTGGTCTTTGATATCTTTTCTAGGATAATTAAGATGGTTTAATTAATAAATCGTGTGTAAGGTTGTGTGGTGGTGTATGGTTATTGGTTGCTTAGTATTGAGGTTAATGTGGCATGGGAGGTCATGATATGACCAATGACAGGTCTGGTTACTATGCTTAATGTAATTTATGAATGTGTCTGAGTAGGTTAGCTCGTAGGTCACAAAAGTGATCTGGACAAGCTATTCCTAACATCTGTACCGTGGTTTGCAATAAAGAATATGTAAGTATATATCGTGGTTTGTGCGTTGCCGAGTTTGGTAGTCCGGCGCCTGTTCCGGAATACCTCTTCAGGCGAGTACCCCAGGTTCTGTGTGAGCCAGGCACGTGTGTTTTGTTGTGCTCGGGGTTTGTCCCGGTACTGTGTGTACCGTAGAGGTATGTGCATCTTTCTGGACACCCTCACTCCTGTGTTTGAGTTGTACGTCCGGCTGAGGGAAAGATGACAGTGGGACAACTATTTATGAGAGTTTGTTGTGTTGTTGCTTGCAGTGCGCTCATGGTTGGGGGTACGGAAACCAGTAGACGTATTGGGCCCCATCTAGTCTTGTGTTCCAGTGCCTTACTTTAGGGAGCTTAGGCCAGAGTCCCTAAAGGTGCAAGGCATGGGCCTGCAGTGTGTGTGGTCTGCAGGTTGTGATGTTGGTGGTCTCCACAGTAGGTTGACTTACTTTGGCGTTTGTGGGCGGTAGCTAGACTGAGTAGTCCGTGGCTACGAGACTGAGAGGTTTCTTGTGTTGCGTTGTCCGAGTTGGATACTAGCGTCATGAACCAGTAGTCCGTTCTTGTGTGGTGGCGTCGTTCCTTCCGACTCGTGCTTTGCCACTAGTTGTAGTTTGGCTTGTGTGTAGTGACTCGTTGGTTGAGGTTTTACCTGTTAAGGTGTGCCCTGGTGTTGGCACAGTTGTGATTGAGGTTGGTCTTATTGTGGTGTGCCCTGTTGTGGCATTAATTTGGTGTGGTTTCTGTGCTGGTACCTCGTGGTAATAGGAACACGTACCCCGTGTGGGTGGTGGTTTGTGGTCGTACACTGTGTACCAGTCTTTTCAGGTGTTGAGGTGGAGCTGTGCTCCGTGGAGGTCATGTTGTAGGACCTTCACCCGTTGTGTGTACCCTTTTTAGGGTAGCTTTTGTCAGATTGTGTTTTGGGGTCTAGTGGACTAGCTCTTGGCTAGCAGTCCCGTTACCCATGTTGTTGAGGTTGCCTGTGAAGCTAGTAGCTTAGGCAGTGGTTTTCCTGTGTGGTTTGTAGCTTAGGCGACCAGTTGTTGTTACGGTGCCTGTGGGGCTTGTGGCCTAGGCTTTACAGTTGTGGGACAGGCTAGTGGTGTTGTGCTGTTCTGTCGATTTCCTTCCTTCCGAGGGCCATATGTTTATGTTTTGGTTGTTGTATAATTATGAATGTTGTGAGCATGCTATGGTTTGGCTATCAGTGTTTCCAGTGAGACCCTCTGGGGTTGAGGTCTCTTTAGTTCATGTGTGGTTTTTGGGTGGTCTCTATTGAGCCGGTGACTTGTTGAGGCTCACCCCCCTACAGTTCTTTCCAGGGCTTGCCGTTTGTGTGGCTTGCGAAGGCGTTGTGGTAGACTTGTACCACCAGCAGTAGTAGAGTTAGTAGTGTTGTGTGAGCTTGTGCTCCTCGGGGTATGCCCCAGGTAGTTTATTGGACATGTAATAATGTATGGGACAGTTGTAAATAGTTATATGCAGGTATGAGCACATGTACTTTCTTGTGTCTTGTACTGTTAGGTTGTCTTTATATTCTCACTGGAAAATTGTGCTAGCTAACCCTTGCGAGACTTCAGTCCGTTCACAGGAGGCGGACCTGGATATGGAGCCTTATTGGGTATAGATATCCAGGGCCGTCACAGTTGGTATCAGAGCATGGTCCAATAAGAATATAAAAAGACACTGAGGTTACAATGTCCCAAGACATGGTTTAATGTCCACTGCTGGTAGTAAGTCTGTGTTTATGTGATCTTAGTATGATTTTCACGGAGTTTTGAAATATGAACTGGTGGTATAAGTTGAGAGATTATACTAGTGTGCTAGTTTGCAGTAAAGGTATAATGGTTTAAAGGTTCTCATTTGCAGTAATTGATAGAGTTAGTGAATTAATTAGTTATTCAGAGAAAGTAAAAGTGTTCTGGAAAGGATATAATCTGAAAATTTTTTTGTAAGATACTTGGTACAGAGTTGGTAGAGACAGAATGAATTAATGGGAAATAAATTAGTATGTGATGAGGATTGTTAAGTGTGTGAATTGTATTTGAGAACATTAGCCGCAGCAATTGTAGTATTTTAGATTTGTGTGAATCAGTGGTAAGGAACAACGTGGATAATAATATGATTGGCTTTTTGGAGAGTTGGTATCACTATATGAGGCAGTTCAGCTAGAAATGAGGTAATGATAAGTAGAGGAGTAGTAATGTGTGGCAGTCAGATTAAGTGTATTTGTGGTCAGAGATAATTACAGTAAAGAGCTTGGGAATAGCGCCGCTAGGAATAATGGTGATAGTGGAAAATTTGATATGGAAATTTATATAAGCTTGTGCTGAGGTGACCAGTTGGGTAAAGGAAGATCATTGTGTAGTCAGACTTTTCTGAGAATTTCATAAGAAAGATATTCGCTTAGTAATGGCAGTTTGTGAAGATTTCGCAGAATGATTGTGTGAAGAATTACAATGTTAAAGATAAGAGCAATGATGTTAGTATTTGTGTGTTGGTGGGGTGGGAAAAGAGAGGTAAAGCTTGTATCAGAAAAGATTGAGTCTAAGGTTGAGTAATTAGAATAAGTTAGAGCTATGTAAGTCAGAATAGGAAAAGGTGAATTAGTTGACAAACAGTTAAGGAATATTAAGTTGAGAAGAACAGCAAGGCAGCTTGTGAATGGATATTCGTAAACGAGTTGTTCTAGTGAAATGTTGGTATTTGCAGTAAAACAATAATGTAGAATAAAGGAATTAGGCAGAGTAAGTTATTGTGTTAAAAGGAAATAGTTTAGTTTATGGTTATGGCAGTATGTAAAGAAAGGTGATTGTATTATTAAGAAGGATTGCAGTGTAAATGGCATAGTGGGATTAGTCAGTTAGCAGAATAATTAAGAGAATTATTTTGCAGAAATGGTATTATGATGTGGTAGTAAAGTTAAAATTTAGTATTATAACCAGATGAAGAAAGAATGTGACAGATTATAGAACAGCGATAATCAGATGGTACAAGAAAATGTGCAGTAAGAATTTGTGTAATTGTATGCAGTAGGGTGATCCAGATGAGTAAATAAATTTTGTTACAAGGATATCTCCAGAATTTGAAGTAGAAATCACAGCAGATCAGTTAAAGAATAGCGAGCAGAATAAAGTGTAGCAAAATAGAAAGAAAGAGTAAGGAAAAGTATGATCAGTTAGCAGTAATGAGAATGAATATTTTGGAAAACTATGAATTGATTTATTAAGTCAGTTAGAGAATTTTAATTGAAGCAAGCAAGTATATAAAGAGTAAATTATATCAGTAGCAATGTGACAAGATTCAGAATTCAGTGTAGCACAGATATTGTTGGAAGCAGAATATGAGCGGAGCCAGTTAAGCAGTGTTATTATGTGATAAAGAAAGTGTAATATCAGTTGGAGAATATGATTTTAAGCAAGATAGGTTACTGGTGACATGGTAGAATTCAGAATTTAAACAAGTGGCACGACTAGAATAGAAATATGAAGGAAAAGCAGATCAGAAATACCAGTATTTTCTTTCAGTATTAAGTGAAAAAATAAGATGATTTGAGAAGCCAGTAAAGTTAGAATTGAGTTCAGTTGGAATTAGCGTAATAGTGCAAGTGGAAAAAAAATTAAGTAATTGAAAGCAATGAAGAGACAGAGTTTATGGAGCATTTTGCCAAATGCATGATATGATCAAAATAGCACAGCGAAAACAAGGAAAGCAAGAAAAATATAATGTTCGCGGTTACCAGCAATTAAAAGAAAAAGTTTAAGGTTTGTGCACAGTTGAGTAGAGAAGCAGAAGTTTTTAGTCAAATATGGGTTAAGGCAATTTGTGCAGAATAGCCAAAAAAAGGGGGGGGGGGGGGGGGGGGGGCAGGAGATGCAAAAATGATGATGCAAACTATTTCAAAAAGTAAATAGTTGAGAGTGAGAATACAGATAAAGCAGAGTAGCGGTGACAATGATAAGCAGAAACAAAACGGCACCAAGGAATTCGAGAATTTAAGCAGGATTTGTGCATGGTGGAATACTCAAAGGAAGTAGAGTAAAGTGAAAGGTTTTGAGCAAGAAAGCAGCTCAAAAGGAAATATTGCAAACACAGCCAAGAAAAATGTGGAAGCAGGTTGAGTCCAAAGAGATAAGCACAACAACAAGGTAGAATCGGCTACAATTGAAGTCAAAGAAAGAGCAAATTGTGGTAATTGGGCAGAGCAGTTAGAAAAACAAGTAAAGAGAAAGGAAAAGCAGAGCAGGTATAGAACTGAGCAGATTGATGCAGCCAGTGCAGGATGGTTGAAAGGCAAGTGCAGAGAAAGCGTATCCTACTTGTTCTGTATATGGTTTTATTTCTTTTTAGGTGATAGTCCGAGTTATTGTGGTTCGTTTTGAAATGTCGAGGATGACCTTTCTTTTAGGTGATAGTAATGTAATGTCGCGCATTTTTCGAATCCTCGCAGATCCTTGCTTAGCGGGTTTGGTGGCCAGTGTGTGTGGCCCATTAGTTTGTGTTTTACGTGTGCGCGAAGGTTGTGAGGCTTGGTGGGCTGGCAGATTGGGCCCAAAGTGCTCACAGGTTTTCTTCCTGTCAATGTGACAAGGGTGTGCGTCACGTCTGAACGTGACGACCCTGGTGGTCGCATTCCGTTACGGAAGAGATGCGGTCCTCATCTGCATGTGCGCCGCTTGTCGCACACTGGGCGACATACTGACGTTGACCTTGAGAAGGCGACGTCCTACTCTGTCGCATTCAGGTCGCGACGGAGGCGTACATCGCGTTCCCAACCGTAAACAGTTCAAACCTAGGTTGGCCAGACAGAGCTGAGCTGCTCTGTTTGTCCAGGGGGAGGAGCTGCTGCGGGGTTCTCAGGCGATTTGGCATTTTGGAGTCATTTTCGGCGTGGTCTCACGCGAGGACATGCCCGGAGCGGGGGAGATGCCTGTCGTGGTGTGGTTTACACGTTCTTCGCGTAGGTAAGGAGATTCCGCCCTATTTTGTGCTGTGGATTGCATGTGAAGCATGTTTACACTGTTATTTGCTTTACATGTTAGATACCATGATAGGGCATTAAACGGTGCATGAAAAATGGATTTAAACATGGTTTTGTGTGGTTTGCGGAGGTGATCGGGGGAGAGTGCCCTGGGTTAGGGTTTCCTGCCTGTAAAGGCGATGGAACCCTCTGTCGCGTTCTGAACGCGACAGGCCGACCCGTCGCGTTCAGGTTATGAACACGACATATAGGGGTGTCGCGTTCTGAAGGCGACACTTCCCATGTCGCAACCTCAGTCGAGAGGTCTTGTCGTGCTTGTTTACATAAGGATTATCTGATTATCGGTATTTTATATGCTGGCAATGGCGTGTGGTGCATTGGCACTTGTAGCGCCCCTTGAGCTGTGATTTACGTAGTTAGCAATTGTTCATGAGGTTTAAACGGTGTGTGCATGTGGTTGAGCTAGTTGGGCAGTGAGGTTCCAGTGTGAACCTAGCCGTGGTTCTTTGATATCTTTTCTAGGATAATTAAGATGGTTTAATTAATAGAGTGTGTGTAAGGTTGTGTGTGGTGTATGGTTATTGGTTGCTTAGTATTGAGGTAATGTGGCATGGGTGGTCATGATATGACCAATGAAAGGCCTAGTTACTATTGCTTAATGTAATTTATGAATGTGTCTGAGTAGGTTAGCTCGTAGGTCACAAAGTGACCGGAACAAGCTATTCCTAACATCTGTACCATAGTTTGCAATAAAGAATATGTAAGTATATATCGTGGTTTGTGCGTTGCCGAGTTTGGTGGTCCGGCGCCTGTTCCGGAATACCTCTTCAGTCAGGTACCCCAGGTTCTGTGTGAGCCAGGCACGTGTGTTTTGTTGTGCTCGGAGTTTGTCCCGGTACTTTGTGTACCGTAGAGGTCTATGTCGTCTTCCTAGACACCCTCACTCCTGTATTTGAGTTGTACGTCTGGCTGAGGGAAGGACGATAGTGGGACAGCGATTTGTGAGAGTTGTTGTGTTGTCGCTTGCAGCGCGCTCGTGGTTGGGGGGTACAGACACCAGTAGACGTACTGGGCCTCAGCTAGTTCTGTGTTTCCAGTGCCTCACTTAGGGAGCTTAGGCCAGAGTCTCTAAAGCTGCTAGGCATGGGCCTGCAGTTGTGTGTGGTCTACAGGTTGTGGTGTGGCTGGTCTCCATAGTGGGTTGACTTACTTTGTGTGTTTGGGAGCGGTAGCTGGACTGAGTAGTCCATGGCTACGAGACTGAGAGGTAGTTCTTGTGTTGCATTGTCCGAGTTGGATACTGGCGTCATGAACCAGTAGTCCTGGTGTTGGTACAGTTGTAGTGTGCCCTGGTGTTGGTACAATTGTGATTGAGGTTGGTCTTATTGTGGTATGCCCTGTTGTGGCATTAATTGGTTGTGGTTTCTTTGGTGGTACCTCGTGGTAATAGGTACCCGTACCCCGTGGTGGTTTGTGGTGGTACGCCGTGTACCAGTCTTTTCAGGTGTTGAGGTGGAGCTGTGCTCCGTGGAGGTCGTGTTGTATGACCTTCCACTCGCTGCGTTGTACCCTTTTTAGGGAAGCTTCGTCAGATTGTGTTTTGAGGTCTAATGGACTAGCTCTTGGCTAGCAGTCTCGTTACCCATGTGTTGAGGTTGTGTAACACCCGGTTTCCTGGCTTTCCGTCCGGTGTCTGGGATGACTGGCCACTAACGCGTCCGGGCTGGGCGACGCGTTAGGTGGCGTCGTGGGTGTACGACACGACAGTCATCCTTGTCGCGACAAGCCTGTGTGCCGGGTTCTTGTCGCGTCGTGGTTCTCCGTCGCATTCTCGTCGTTGCCGTCCCGGAAACGGGTCGCGACAGTGTCCTGTCGCTTCAGTCGTTGGCAGCTGTCAGGGTGGCAGGAGGCGTGTCAGTACGACCTGTCGCGTTGTCCGGCGTCCTTGGGGGACGCGTTCTTGT
>CM024764.1:72109226-72268902 GCA_014218235.1 Colocasia esculenta | reverse complement strand
GGACAGTGTGTCGACACTAGATCAGGTAGTGTCGACACTAGAGACCCTCCCAGAAAACTTCTGGGCCAATTCGGACAGTGTGTCGACACTAGATCAGGTAGTGTCGACACTAGAGACCCTCCCAGAACACCTTTTGGCTATTTTGGGACAGTGTGTCGACAATAGATCAAGTAGTGTCGACACTATGGCCCTCTCAGAAAAAACATATAAGTCAAGTGTAACCAGAAAAATGTCTCATGCAGTGATTCACTTTCCCCTCTTATAACTCTCTAACGAATGAATTTAGACAAAATGTTCAACATGAAAGATGACGAGGAAAATTAGTAGAAGAACTTTCATGTTGGGGTTTGATCAAATTCGGTCTCTAATCCCGAGAACATGTGAAGAACATAAAGCTAAGTGCAGCCCGAAATCACAGTATCATGCAGAGACTCTCTTACTATGATATAACTCTCTAACTAAAGACTTTTTGATAAAATGTCCAACATAAAAATAATCGTGACTATAATTAGAAGAACTTTCATGAATAAGTTTAGTCTAATTCGTCTTGAATCAATGCATAATAAGAGAACTGGAAAATCCCTAACTGTGCGCGACTTAGGGAAAACTACGAATACACAATGTATCCTCCATGAAAATTAGTCAAACCAAGTGCAAATGAACCTAGACTCAAAGATCTACATGATGGTGTTGGTTTTCTTTAATCTTGGCCCGAGAACACCTACCTTTGAATGCTAAGAACTCTCTGCAGATTTCTGGGTTGATGCAGAGTGAGGTTGAGGAAGACCACGATTTTCCCCAGCCGTTCTCTACTTCCCCAGCGCTCCAAACTTGCTACTCTCGACCCAACTTGTTGTTAAACCTTCCCCAAGAGTTTAAAGATGATTCCTATAGATTTAGGGTGTAGTTATGAGTCCTAACGGGACTAGGAAAAGAGGCTGCGAATTCTGCTCCTTCCTTTTTCTAAAAAATCTGGGATTCTCACCCAAGGAGGTAGCAACGGTTTAGGAAACCACCAATTGGGGTTGGGTTCGGTTTTGGCTTACCTTGCATGACTAATTACCTTAATTTTAACCCTAACTTGCCCTATCTAATTATGACATAATTACATACATGAATTTCTGGGTATTTCCTTGTCCCAATTTTATCATTGGGCCAAATGTTCTCCATTGGCCCATCTTGTTAATGGGTCATTAATACGTAATGTTGTAAAGCTCTCCACATGTTTATTTTATTTATGGTTGGGTTATTTTTCACGCGTTACCCGTTTCCTCATGTGTTTTCCTCTTGTACGATATGGTACGTAAGTTTTATCGTTCCAATAATTACAGAATTTTTTTTATTCTCCTTTAATTCTAAATCACTAATTTCCGGGGTGTTACACACTACATATATATTATATTATTTTTGGTGATTAACAAAACCCTGGAAATTATTGACTAACACTATTTTCTAAAGCTTGTCAACAAGTATCAAATAAAACAAACTAAATAAGTTAGTTACACTCATTTTTATTTGAAGTCAATTGTATTTGATTTTCTTAAGTCTACATCGACTACTGCTATAAGCTCACAATGATTCTATTTAACATAACATCAATTTCAACATCGATACATCGATTTTGTTTAAACATCGATTTTGGTTCAAACATCGATTTCGTTTAGACCATTGACTTCAAAACATCGATTTTGTTTAAATATCGATTTCGGCTCAAACTTCGATTTTGTTTAGAACATTGACTTCAAAACATCGATTTCATTAAAAAATCGACTTCAAAACATCGATTTCATTAAAACATCGACGTCAAAACATCGACTTCAGTTGAACATCGATTTCGTTTAACATCAATTTTACTGAAACATCGATTTCATTCAACATCGACTTCACTTAAATATCGATTTCATTTCAACATTGATTTCATCTCAACATCGATTTCATTGAACATCGACTTTGGTTCAACATCGATTTCATTTCAACATCGATTTCATCTAAACATCGATTTCATTCAACATCGACTTCAGTTGAACATCTATTTCATTCAAACATCGATTCCAACATCGATTTCACTGAAACAACGATTTCGTTCACATCGATTTCATCTCCACATCGATTCCATTCCAACAACGATTACACTCTCAATGGACATCGATTGTCATTATACTTAGTTTGTATCTAAGCATCAGCTTTACTTTAACAACGATTGTGCTTTAGACAGTGAATGAATCATTCTGAGAATAATTTTTACAATAGTTCTAGATAAGTCTTGAATGTATATATATATTTTATCCTACATGATATTCAAATACTTTTTCAAATCTCTGTGCAGTTCAAATTTTCCCACAAACAATTATGTATCTGTACACTCAAACATTTATTAATTTGGGACAATATCTCTGCACGACATCTCTTTTGTTTACCATATTTGTAAGACTTGGCCCTCCTGGGCCCTTGGCCCCATCCTCAAGGTCATGACGGGCGCCCTGGTCGCGACATGGTCGTGCCAGAGAGCCCCGCCGGGACAGGCTTTGTGTCACGCCGCCCTCGGTTGTCACGTTTTGTCGCGACGGGGGCGGCAGTAGTGCGTTCTTGTCGCGCCATGGTCAGGCGTCGTGACTGCTTTTCTAACAGACGTGACCGCTATCTTGTCTGTCAGAATGGCTTTGTTGGGTGTCAGGTGCGTGCAGCGTTGACATGACCTGGTCAGCCATCGCGTTCTATTATCCCGGTCTTTGAGGTTTGACCGTCTTTCGGCCGTGCCGGGGTGGCCGTCGCTACATGGTCACGACGCTCTGGGCTTCGCGACATGTCACGTCCGCGTCGGGTCGACACGTCACTCTTGAGGCCCTTCGATTTAAAACCGAGGCCGAGTACATTTCCCCTCTCGCCCTCTCCGTACCCTTTTCCCTTCTCTCTCTCTCGAGCTCTCTTGTGCTTCTCAGTGGTTTGGGTGCTCGTGGTGAGGTGGTGACGTCTCCGTCGTGCAGGAGACGTGGTCGTTGGTGCTTGGAGCAAGAGGAGGTGGCACCCAACAGACGTGAAGGCCCCAAAGGGTCGGCTCTACTTGTGGAGGTAGGGACCCTTGACTCCTCTCACCCTAGCATGTTCCTTCTCCCTTGAGATCGTGCTTCTCTGTTGTTGGGGGTTGTGGGGGCATGAGGATCATGCTCGTGTTGAGTGAGATTTTCCTCGAGACGTAGTTGATAAATCCATGCTTTTGTGGGGTTAAGGGTGGTTTGTGAGTTTAAATGCGTTCTTTCATGTTCAGCATGCTCCCTCCCCCTGTGGAATGCGATTGTGTTGTTTTTGGGGTGGTCTCCGGGAGGGTCTCTCCGGAACCTCCCTCGACTGAAGATGCGACCACTATAGAGGTCGCGATCATGTCGCGACGGCCTTGCCGGTCGCGATGATCGTGACGCTCTTGGGTGTCACAACCTTGTCACGACGGCTTGGACCACTGCGACAGTGTCGCGACCTGTCTGAGCATCGCGACATGGTCACGATGGCCCGATGCGTTGCGACTTCAGTAGAGACAGGTAAGATCTTGCGGAGTTTTATTTTTCGTGGAGTCTTCACTGTTTCCGCTTTGTACTGTACCCGTGGCACCAGTGCTAGTTCCCTAGTACGGTCCTACACTAGTCATTCGCCCAGTGCTCGGCACTGAGGGCTTGTCCCGTGAGAGAGGTTGTTACCATTTGTCTGGGACCTCCATCCTCGTGCGCCTTAGACAGAGTGTCGGGGCGACGAGCGTGCTCGGGTCACGGACCATTGGAGTGGAGGGAAAAACGATGGTTAGGACAGTGGTATCGAGTCATTTTCAGAGCTCTCTTGGTTAGGCCTGGGACACTGAGGACGACCGGAGTTCTACCCGGTGCAAGCTAGTCAGTCCTTTTTCTCACTGCCTCGCTCTTGCGGCCCCGGAACCGCTTGGAGAGGCCAGGTGTGGAACCGTAGTCCGGCAGACTACGGTGGTTACTGTTGTGTACTCGTGTTCTGCCTCACTCTGACGACAGTGGAGGTCTAGGACCTGGGTCGAGGATAAGACGTCAGTGGACGCACCTGACTGGTTGACTAGTGGTAGTGTTTTTCGTAGCTAGTGTCTCTTGTCCAGGCGAGGTTCTCCCTATCTGTGTTTCCAGCCGTGTGGTGGTCACGTTGTGAAGGTTTTACAGGGTTTGTGACCATGGTATTTCCCCGTTTCGTTGCTAGTTAGTAGCTTTGCTTCCGCACTTCTTTTGTAGGTAGAATATAAACTATGTTATTAATTAAGTACATGGTGACTATCTGTTAGAGCCAATAGGAGATTGGTAGTCCTATTGAGCTTCTGTTGTGAAGCTCACCCTTCCTTTTTCCTAGGTGAGACTTCTCACCAACGACAGGGCGTGCATCGAGCGGAGGAGACAGAGCGGTAGTCATCATCCCCGTAGCTAGTAGTGGTTCCCCCCCCCCTCAGTTGTACTTCACCCTCAGGTAGGCCCCTAAGGGACATGTTACTCCCCGTGTGTGTGCTTCTAGCTAGTAGTTGACGTTTACTTCTTTACACTTTCTGTTAGACCTGTGTTATAGCCCTTTCGGGTCCCCAGATCCGTGGGCGGAGACCGCAAAAATCGGTTCCTCGACTTGGGCCGAGGGTCGGGTTCTCGGGGTCGTTACAGTTGGTATCAGAGTCAGAGTCTGACAGGACTTATAGTGGATTTAAACTACAACAGGAAGTCCCAACAGTAGTACAAGTACACTGCTAGCTGCCCGAGTTGGTTTTGTTAACCTTGTTGGTTGTATGCTGTGCAGGATATGGCTCTACGCAGGCGCAGGCAGGCCAGAGAGCTGATAGAGCAATAGGATGAGTCTGATATGCCTGCACAGGGGCAGGTTCAGGAGGATGTGTCAGCAGAGGAGTCACTGGCACAGCCTTAGGAGCGCAGCGACAGCAGCAGCAGTTGGTGGACAGCAGGAGTACCAGCCTCAGCCACAGCAGCATGCAGACTGGTTTCCGTTGGTAGAGCAGTCTTTAGGAGCCTGTACCAAGGAGCATGGCAGCCTGAGCAGTGGCATCAGGTGGTCAGCCTCCAGTACCCTCCCCCAGTGATACCGGAGCAGTAGCTAGATCCAGAGGAGCATCGATAGTGCAGAAGCTGTCAGGTACTGGGAGTACTCGGGCGGGTCGGCGGAGGATGGCAGTCACTGAGGACAGGACCGCTCTCCTGGAGAGGTTCCTGCATCTTCGGCCGCTGATGTTCTTTGGTGAGTATGATCCAACAAGGCAGAGAGCTAGACACACTAGTTTGAGCACACTTTCGAGACTATGGAGTGCGCTGAGGAGGACCAGGTTAGACTGGCGGCGTACCAGCTCAAGGGCGCCCATGGTGGTGCGATTCAGAGGCAGACTGTGACGGAACGCCTCGGCCAAGCCCGTTAAACCGATAACGTACTCGATCCGAGTCCGCCTCCCGCGAACGGGCCGAAGCCTCGCAAGGATACCAAACACAGTCCGTGTAAACACAAAGAAACACACCACATTTTATATATATTCACAAGTTACATAGCCATATTTCCACAAAACTGAAAAGAAGTACAAGAGCCTGGGGCATACCCCGAGGTACAACTGAAGAAAATAAACAACTACACTATTGCACAACACTACACAAACGACTACACTGCTGACTGCTACTACACAGCTGGAGGTACCGACCCTGCACCGCTACGTCGCGGCTCTGAACTGGACGACGGTCGTGAAACGTCCTCCTCGCTCTCACCTGTGGGGGTAGGGGTGAGCCTCGCTAGTCACTGGCTCAGTAGGGAACTCCCCCAACACCGAGCAAAATCAAACCACAGGTACGAAAGCAATAAACATACCAACAATTTATAGAACAGCTAAGCAGATATGAAAGCTGTAAAAGTACTCACCGTCTGCCGACTACGAAAAACAACTGTAATAATTAAACGGAAAACCAGTACAGTGTACAAGCTAAAGTAGAGACAGCCAAACACGAGCCACGTGAACTGGTTCGCGACACCAGAAACTGACTCGGACAAGTTAACACAGATCTACCTCTCAGTCTCGCAGCCACGGACGAAAGGTCCAGCTGCCGCTCCACGTGAAAAGTCAAGCAACTGTGGAGACCAACTAAACACCACCACCTGCGGACCACACGGTCACAGGCCCATGCCTGCACCTCTAGAGATCCTGGCCCGGAACTCTCTAGAGTGAGGCACTGGAAAAGGACTAGCTGGGGTCCAGTACGTCTACTGGTGTCCGTACCCCCAACTACGAGCGCGCTACAAGTGACTAAAAACAAACACAAGTGTCACTGTCCCACTGTCGTCTTTCCCTCAGTCGGACGTACAACTCACACAAGGAGTGAGGGTGTCCAGGTCAGACGACACAGACCTCGACGGTACAACACAAGTACCGGGACAAAGCCCCGAGCTAACAGCCTGGCTCACAAAGAACCTGGGGTACCCAACTGGAGAGGTAACCACGGTAGGCGTCGTACTACTTGCCACGTACACAAAACCACGTGCTCGTCACACACAAACCACGTGAAACCTCACGTAAACCTCAAGTAACAACGGTCCACCACACGTGAACCCTACTGAACTCGCGTGAACAACACGCAGCCTCGAAAGTGAGCAACTAACTGCATACCCCGTATGCTAAGTACAGAAACCATGTGCACTCAGTACACCACAGGTGCCATCGCACCATTCATTATCGATAAATACCATAAACGGTCATTTCTGCTTATACATAGGTTGCGACAACATCGACTGCCGCTTACAGGAAGTAGACGGCAATGGATCTAGCCGTCTGTATCCCGGCTGATGAACCTGGCGTCAATCGATGTTGACGCCAAGCTCTTCACCCCAGTTCCTGCAGAAACCCTAAACCGATCCTACATACATTCGATCCAAACCATTGAGAAAACATAAGAAATAGTTCCTCTAACATCCACACATTATAATTACTATAACACATGCTTTACTACTCAAATTCATCAAACCACCCATTGACCCCGCATGGTGCACTTAATCCGAAAATGCATTAAACATGATGATTCATATGTTTAATCGTGTTTTAATGATCCTACGGAGTTAACAGGTTCATCCCCTACCTCAGAACACGCTTAAACCTTCCGAATTCTCCCGGTTCACACCGAACCCTCCGCGAGCTCCCACAGCAATTGCACCACGCCACGGCGTTCCCCGTGATTCGGCAACGCCACGTCCCACGATCCTCCAACCACTCTCCTGTACCTGTTGGAAGCTTTAGGGACACGGGGGCATGAAGCTGGGGCAAGGGAAGAGAGAACAGGGTGGAAACCTGCCCTCGGGTGACCCTATAACCTGCAGATTTCACAGTTGGCGTCAACCCCTCTGCCGCTTAGGGCAACCGCCACCACAAACGTCCACATCTTATGCCGCCAAGTTCATGAGTCAACGACAACTTACCTGGACGCCAACAAGTCAACGACCACCCCTGGCCGCCAACTCCAACTCAACTGCAGCAGGTCCTATTTCATTTCGGACCTAACCTGCACCACACCTGCACACACCACACGTCTACCCACACTGGCCTCACAACGGCCATCACAACACAACACACACGATCCAAAAGGATCCGAAAATAAGCGACGTTACATTACTATCATCTAAAAAGAATTTCGACCTCGAAATTCATAACACAACTCAAAGTTAAACAACTTAGCATACACATTTTTACAATACTATCATCTAAAAAGAAATACAAAAGCTTATTCAAACAGATAGGGATACCCTTTAGCCATCTCCTCGGCTAACTCCCAGGTATCCTCACCACCCCCACCTATTTTCCCATCTCACTTTAACACTCGATTTCTTTATTTCTCAGCTTCTTTATCTTTCGATCTGTGATCTGCACCGGATACTCTGGCATAGTCATATCCGGCCTCAGGTCACCACCTTGATATCTGATTATTTGAGCTGGATCTTCAATACACTTTCTCAACATAAAACATGAAATATATCATGACATCTGCAAAATCTGCTGGCAAATCCAGCCTATAAGCTGTTTCCCCAATTCTCTCAATCACTGGAAAGGTCCCACATACCTTGGACTCAACTTTCCAGTCTTACCAAATCTCATAATACCTTTACTCGGGGAAACTCTCAAGAAAACAAAATCTCCCACTTCAAACTGAAGTGGTCTCCTCGAATATCTGCATAACTCTTTTGCCTGCTTTGAGCTGCCTGCAATTTTTCTTTAATAAGCTTCACTATTTCTGTGGTTTGCTGAATCAATTCAGGACCCACTAACTGCCTTTCTCCCACTTCATGCCAGTTCAATGGGGTTCTACATGGCCTTCCATATAGAGCTTCATACGGTGCCATCCCAAGACTGGTATGATAACTATTATTATAGGCAAACTCAACCATTCCCAAATGATGCTCCCAGCTACCTCCCCAAACTAAACAACAAGCCCGCAACATATCTTCAATCGTCTGAATAGTCCTCTCTGTCTGACCATCTGTCTGGGGATGATAAGCGGAGCTATATCTCAGCTCAGTACCAATTACTTTCTGCAGACTTCTCCAAAAACCAGAAGTAAATCTTGGATCTCTATCAGACACAATAGTCTTCGGAATACCATGCATGGAACTTCTTTCAACATAAACATTTGCTAATTTGTCCACTGTCCAAGACATACTTACTGCCACTAATCTGCACACTTGGTTAATCTGTCAACAAATACCCATATTCCATTATGCCCGGAACTCGATCTTGGTAAACCTGCCACAAAGTCCATAGCAATATCATCCCATTTCCACTGTGGAATGGGACAACGGTTGCACAAACCTCCAGGCTTCTGATGTTCTGCTTTAATCTGTTGACAGATAGCACACCTTGCAACAAACTCTGCTATTTCCTTTTTCATATGAGGCCACCAGAAATGCTTTCTCAAATCATGGTACATTTTAGTACTACCCGGATGGATAGTGTACCTAGATTTATGAGCCTCTTCCAACACTCGCTGCTTTACCTCTCTTTCAGCTGGAACAAACAACCTGCCCTGAGCCTAACCACACAATTATCATCAATGGTAACTCCTTCCATTTTCACAATTTCAGCTAAACTTACATCTGCTCTCTGAGCCTCAACAATCTGCCAATACAAGGGCTCTACAGCACTAGCAGCTAGTACTGCCCGTCGCTGACTACTGGGCACATACAAGGAGTTCTCCACTACCTCTTCATACAGCTTCCATTCTTTAATCATCATCAAACTTACATATGCTTTTCTGCTCAAGGCATCTGCTACAACATTGGCCTTACCCGGATGGTAAGCCAAACTGAAATCATAATCCTTTAAATATTCAATCCATCTGCGCTGCGAAGGTTTAATCTTTCTGCGAGAAGATATACTTCAAGCTTTTATGATCTGTAAAGATCTCAAATCTCTCGCCATACAGATAATGCCTCCACATTTTCAAAGCAAATACAACTGCTGCCAATTCCAAATCATGAGTGGGGTAATTCTCCTCTGCCGGCTTCAATTGTCTGGACGCATAAGCTATCACCTTGCCATGCTGCATAAGCACTGCGCCAAGTCCTCTTCTTGAAGCATCAGTATACAACACAAAACCACCACTCCCTGCCGGTAATGTCAATATAGGTGCTGATGTAAGTTTCTTCTTCAATTCCATAAAACTTTTCTGACATTCACCGGACCACACAAATGGTACCCCTTTTCTGGTCAACTTAGTCATAGGTGCTGCAATCTTAGAAAAATCTTGAATAAAGCGCCTATAATAACCTGCTAATCCCAGAAAACTTCTAATCTCAGTTATTGTCTTAGGCACTTCCCATCTCATCACTGCTTCCACTTTACTTGGGTCCACTGCTACTCCTTTAGCTGAGATAACATGACCCAAAAACTGAATTTCTTTTAACCAAAATTCACACTTATTGAATTTAGCAAACAACTGGTTATCTCTTAACAACTGCAGAGTAAACCTCAAATGAGCTGCATGCTCCTCTTCAGATGCTGAATAAATTAGAATATCATCAATAAAGACCACAATGAATTGGTCTAAATATGGATGAAAAATTCTATTCATCAGATCCATAAAACCTGCAGGAGCATTGGTCAACCCAAATGGCATAACCACAAACTCAAAGTGACCATATCTGTTTCTAAAAGCTGTCTTATCTATATCCTCCTCTTTAATTCTCAACTGATGGTACCCGGACCTCAAATCAATTTTAGAAAACACTTTGCTGATTGTAACTGATCAAACAGATCATCTATCCTCGGCAACGGGTACTTATTCTTAATGGTCACATCATTCAACTTTCTATAATCAATACACATTCGAAAACTTCCATCTTTCTTTTTCACAAATAAAACCGGCGCTCCCCACGGGGAATGACTCGGTCTAATAAACCCTTTCTGCAACAGCTCTTCTAATTGCTTTTTCAATTCTTTAAGTTCTGCTGGTGCCATCCGATATGGAGCTTTAGAAATCGGCATGGTACCTGGCAGCAACTCAATAGTAAAGTCCACCTCTCTATGTGGAGCTAAACCAGGCAAATCTCAGGAAAAACATCAGCAAATTCCCTAACCACGGGAACTGCTTCCACTGACTGACTAGCTTCTACCAGACTTACCGAGGCTAAATAAGCCACACACCCAGCATTTATCAACTTTCTAGCTTTAATGCAGAAATTAGAAACTTAGAGGTATAAAAAGGCATACCTTGATATTCAAATACTGCACCATTAGGATGACAAAACTGATCCTTTTCTTTCTCTGCAATCTAACATTGCTCCATAAGTCTCAAGCCAATCCATACCCAAATAATATCATAATCTGACAACTGCAGGGCATACAACCGACCCGGCATCTGGTTCCCTTCAATCATAACAGGAGCTTCATCTATATAGCTCGAAGTGAGTAAGAACTCACCCGAAGGAACCTCCACTACTAACTCACAAGACTTTTCCTCTAAAGGATGAGCTATACAATCCAGAAATTCTTCGGAAATGAAAGAATGAGAGGCACCCGAATCAAATAAAACTCTTGCTGAATAATCATAAAGAGGTAAAGTACCTTCTATCATATTCGATGCCTCCGCCTGGGCTCGGGTGATAGCCATAACCCGGCCTCTTCCTCGCTGCTGCGGTGCTCCTCTGCCACGACCTGCCTGTGGCTGCTGAAACTGCTGAGGCTGCTGCTGCTGCACACCTCTTCCATACCCATACTCTCTTGGATAGGGGCAATTGCGGATCAAATGTCCCGGCTGATTACAATTATAACATCTATATCCTGGTGGAGTAATAGGCTGCCTGGCAGTACTTTGCTGCGACTCCTCCACCTCAGGCCTACCTCGGCCCTGCTGAAATTGCTGACGACCTCCCCATCCTCTTCCTTTGCCTTTAAATGCTTGCTTCAATTTCTGACCCCATTTCCTAAAGCCTGATGAAGAAGGTCCTGCTGGTGCTTTACCCTTACTTGCACCCACTGACTGCTGCGGTAGCCGAAAACTACCTGAGCCTGACTCGCCCACCTGACGAGTCCGAATAGACCTCTCCAATGTAGCTGCTCTCTGGGCTGCTTCTTCCACTGTCTTACACATGAGAGGTACTATTGCATCCTGCAACTCCACTCTCAAACCTCTAATAAAATACTCAACCATCATATTATTATCTGATACTACATAAGGTGCATAACGGCTAAGCGCCATAAACCTCATCTGGTACTCTAAAACTGAAGAGTTACCTTGCTGGAGTGTCCGAAACTGCTCTCTTTTCACTTGCTGCACTTGAATCGGAAAGAATGTATCGTTAAATACACCGAGAAATTCCGACCAAGTAATAGCCTCTTCTGTCCTGCCTGCAAAGGTGGTCTGCATCTTTAGTCGCCACCATTCTAATGCAAAACCTCTCAACTGATAAGCAGCTAACACAACTTTATCTGCTGCTGGACATCTCATAGTTGCAAAAACTCTTTCAATCTCATGAACCCAGTGCTCCGCTGTATCTGGATTCGGCCCTCCTGAATAAGTAGGCGGCTGTAATCAATCTCAGAAATTTCCACCTGCATCACTGGTTCCTCTGCTAATAACACTGGTGTGGTGGTGGCACAGGTGCTACAAAAGGCACCTCTACTCTTGGCGGGACTGGAGCAACAGGTACAGTCTCTCCATCTCCAGGTGGCACTGCAACCGGTGGTACCGGCGCCTGCTGATCCATCCTTGCCCGAATATCCGTGAGGCTTTCCCAGATCCTTCTATCATACGCTGAGTACTTTCCTCCGGATCATCTCCTCCACCACCCCAATCTCTTCTATCAGCCATTCTAGAAATTTCTACATAAACAAAACCCAAGCAAAAATCAAAACAACAAATTATCAAAAACCAGGGTCCCTACCAGCAGTGTACAAAGACCGAAATAAGGCTATGTATCTTTCTAGTTCCTTTATATTAACACGGACCTTGCTCTGATACCAACTGTGCGGAACGCCTCGGCCAAGCCCGTTAAACCGATAACGTACTTGATCCGAGTCCGCCTCCCGCGAACGGGCCGAAGCCTCGCAAGGGATACCAACCACAGTCCGTGTAAACACAAAGAAACACACCACATTTTATATATATTTCACAAGTTACATAGCCATATTTCCACAAAACTGAAAAGAAGTACAAGAGCCTGGGGCATACCCCGAGGTACAACTGAAGAAAATAAACACTAACTACACTACTAACACTACACAAACAGACTACACTGCTGGAGCTGCTACTACACAGCTGGAGGTACCGACCCTGCACCGCTACGGCGCGGCTCTGAACTGGACGACGGTCGTGAAACGTCCTCCTCGCTCTCACCTGTGGGGGTAGGGGTGAGCCTCGCTAGTCACTGGCTCAGTAGGGAACTCCCCCAACCCGAGCAAACCAAACCACAGGTACGAAAGCAATAAACAGTACCAACAATTTATAGAACAGCTAAGCAGGATATGAAAGCTGTAAAAGTACTCACCGTCTGCCGACTACGAAAAACAACTGTAATAATTAAACGGCAAACCAGTACAGGTGTACAAGCTAAAGTAGAGACAGCCAAACACGAGCCACGTGAACTGGTTCGCGACACCAGAAACTGACTCGGACAAGCTAACACAGGTCTACCTCTCAGTCTCGCAGCCACGGACGAAAGGTCCAGCTGCCGCTCCACGTGAAAAGGTCAAGCAACTGTGGAGACCAACTAAACACCACCACCTGCGGACCACACGGTCACAGGCCCATGCCTAGCACCTCTAGAGATCCTGGCCCGGAACTCTCTAGAGTGAGGCACTGGAAAAGGACTAGCTGGGGTCCAGTACGTCTACTGGTGTCCGTACCCCCAACTACGAGCGCGCTACAAGTGACTAAAAACAAACACAAGTGTCACTGTCCCACTGTCGTCTTTCCCTCAGCCGAACGTACAACTCAACACAAGGAGTGAGGGTGTCCAGGTCAGACGACACAGACCTCGACGGTACACACACAAGTACCGGGACAAAGCCCCGAGCTAACAGCCTGGCTCACAAAGAACCTGGGGCACCCAACTGGAGAGGTAACCACGGTAGGCGTCGTACTACTTGCCACGTACACAAAACCACGTGCTCGTCACACACAAACCACGTGAAACCTCACGTAACCTCAAGTAACAAGGTCCACCACACGTGAACCCAACTGAACTCGCGTGAACAACACGCAGCCTCGAAAGTGAGTAACTAACTGCATACCCCGTATGCTAATACAGAAACCATGTGCACTCAGTGCACCACAGGTGCCAACGCACCATTCATTATCGATAAATACCATAAACGTCATTTCTGCTTATACATAGGTTGGCGGCAACATCGACTGCCGCTTACAGGAAGTAGACGGCAATGGATCTAGCCGTCTGTATCCCGGCTGATGAACCTGGCGTCAATCGATGTTGACGCCAAGCTCTTCAGCCCCAGTTCCTGCAAAACCCTAAGCCGATCCTACTACATTCTGATCCCAAGCCTTGAAAAACGTAGGAAATAGTTCCTCTAACATCCACACATATAATTAAGCTATAACAACATGCTTTACTACTCAATTCATCAAACCACCCATTGACCCCGCTTGGTGCAACTTAATCCGAAAATGCATTAAACATGCTGATTCATATAGTTTTCGTGTTTTAATGATCCTAAGGAGTTAACAGGTTCATCCCCTACCTCAGAACACGCTTAAACCTTCCGAATTCTCCCGTTCACACCGAACCCTCCACGAGCTCCCACAGCAACTGCACCACGCCGCGGCGTTTCCCCGCGTGATTCGGCAACGCCACACGTCCCACGATCCTCCAACCACTCTCCTGTACCTGTTGGAAGCTTTAGGGACACAGGGGCATGAAGCTGGTGCAAGGGAAGAGAGAACAGGGTGGAAAGCCTGCCCTCGGGTGACCCTATAACCTGCAGATTTCACAGGTTGGCGTCAACCCCTCTACCGCTTATGGCAACCGCCACCACAAACGTCCACATCTTATGCCGCCAAGTTCATGAAGTCAACGACACTTTACCTGGACGCCAACAAGTCAACGACCACCCCTGGCCGCCAACTCCAACTCACTGCAGCAGGTCCTATTTCATTTCGGGACCTAACCTGCACCACACCTGCACACACCACGCGTCTACACCACACTGCCTCACAACGGCCATCACAACCACAACACACACGATCCAAATGATCCGAAAATAAGCGACGTTACACAGACTCACTTCGGGGCAGCGGTTGGATCAGATTACCTGGTATGTGGTTTTTGCAGATCTTTCACGGCGAGTACTTCCCCGACTACGCTCGGCGTGAGAACGGGACCAGTTTCACGATTGTGGCGGGGCGATCTCTCAGTCGCACAGTACCACCAAAGGTTCGTCTGGTTGTTGAGGCATGTTCCTCATGTGGCAGGCAGTGAGCAGGCTTGTGTAGAGAGGTTTATAGCAAGTTTGAGGCCAGAGTTGGGTGGGGTGTGACAGCTCATATGTGTGCCACCTTGGGTGAGGCTGTGGCTAAGGCCACCGCCTTGGAGAGAGACCTGGCAGCCCCAGCAGCAGCAGCACCAGCAACAGGGAGGAGCCTCTTCCAGGTCCTCACCTTACCAGCGTCCCGTAGGTAGTCGCGGCAGTGCGACTTCTTCTTCGTCAGGCTCAGGCAGTTCAGGTAGTTCCGATTTGCGTACAAAGTTCAAGAACTTGTCCACTCGTAGGGGTGGACAGAGTCGGCAGTAGAGACATCTGTCGAGGTTTGCAGAGCAGTCGGTCCACTAGGGAGCTGAGCAGGGCAGACATGAGGTATTCTGTTACACTTGTGGTTTGCCGGGCTACTACAGGAGGGATTGTCCGATGGGGCAAGTTTAGCAGCCGCAACAACCAGCACAGTACGCACAACAATTGCCACAATACTAGTACCCTCCCCAACAGTAGGCACCTCATCAGCAACAGTAGAGGTAGTACCACCAGCAGCCTCAACAGTTCCCGCAGTACCAGCGGCTCAGCAGTACCAGCCGTACCAACAGCTGCAGCTGTTTCCGCACCAGCAACTGCCGCAGCAGCAGCAGCCCCAGCAGGCGCAGTAGCGTGGGCGTGGTCGTGCTCGTGTGATGGCTCTTACCAGAGAGCAGCCAGAGGCATCTAACCTGGTTATAGGTACCTTGCTTGTTCTTGGTAGAGCAGCTCGCATTTTGGTTGACCCCGGTACTTCTCTCTGTTTTGATTCCGAGGAGTTTTACGAGTCTCTGGTCCGTCACACCCAGAGAGGCAGTGTGATGTGATAGTCGATCTCCCGTCCGGTGATTACATGCTTGTTTGGTTACCTGGAGGGCGTCACAGTTGAGGTCGAGGGACACCAGTTGCCGGCCAAGTTGTACGCTTTACAGCTTCGTGACTTTGACGTCATCCTGGGCATGGACTGGTGGAGGCTCACTCAGCTGGGGGACTGTCAGCGGAAGACCGTTCGGTTTGAGATACTTGATCCGCCTGTTCTCAGCTTCTGAGGTATCCAGTCTACCCATCGTCCTTTTGTTTCCTTCTACAGAGCTCATCGTTTGATCCATGATGGTTGTGTGGCTTACCTTGCTTCTGTTTATTCTCTGGAGCCTAGCGGATCGTCGATTTTTTATATTCATGTTGTTTGTGAGTTCTCTAACGTCTTCCTAGAGGATCTACCTGGGTTACCGCCTGAGCGGGAGGTAGAGTTCTCCATTGAGCTTTTGCCTGGTACGATGCCTTTGTCTAAGGCACCTTACCGGATGGCTTCGGCAGAGTTACGCAAGTTGAAGCGCCAGTTGCAGAAGTTACTTGAGTTGGGCTTCATTCGTCTGAGTCGTTCGCCGGGGGGCGCCAGTGTTGTTTGTACGCAAGAAGGATGGTAGTTTACATTTGTGCATTGATTATCGGCAGCTGAACCAGGTTACAGTGAAGAACAGGTATTCGTTGCCGAGAATTGATGATTTGTTCAACCAGTTGCAGTCAGCCCGTGTGTTTTCGAAGATCGACTAGAGGTCCGACTATTACCAGTTGAAGATCAGAGAGTCAAATATCGAGATGACAACTTTCCGTTCGAGGTACGGTCACTTCGAGTTCGTGGTGATGCCGTTTGGGCTCACGAATGCACCCACGACATTTATGGATTTGTTGCATAGGGTGTTCAGTGAGTACCTGGATCAGTTTGTGGTCATCTTTGTAGATGACATTCTGGTCTACTCGGCTTCTGAGGAGGAGCACGAGGAACACCTGAGGATCGTGCTAGAGACGTTGCGGAGTCACCAACTTTATTCCAAGTTTGACAAGTGTGAATTTTGGCTGAGGGAGGTGCACTTCCTCGGGCACGTGATCTCGGATTCTGGTGTGGCAGTGGACCCTGCCAAGGTGGAGGCAGTGCTGTCATGGGACCAGCTCACATCAGTGTCAGAGGTTCGCAGTTTTCTGGGCTTGGCAGGCTACTACAGGAGGTTCATTCAGGATTTTGCCAGGATTGCAGAGCCGTTGACCAGATTGACCAGGCAGGAGACCAGGTTTGTGTGGACCGAGGACTGCGAGTAGAGTTTCAGAGAGCTGAAGACGAGGTTGACTTCAGCACCAGTGTTGGTCTTGCCGTCTGGGAGCGGTGGTTTCGTGGTGTACACCGACGCGTCGAGGTCAGGTTTGGGTGCCGTGCTGATGCAGCATGGTAGGGTCGTTGCCTATGCTTCTTGGTAGTTGAACAAGCATGAGGAGAACTACCCTCCCATGACTTAGAGTTGGCAGCAGTGGTGTTCGCTCTGAAGTTATGGAGGCACTACCTGTATGGCGAGGCTTTTGAGATCTTCACCGACCACCAGAGTCTGTAGTACCTTTTCACTCAGAGGGATCTGAACTTGAGGCAGCGCCGATGGATAGAGTACCTGAAGGACTACGACCTTACCCTCTCCTATCACTCAGGAAGGGCTAATGTCGTAGCCAATGCTTTGAGCAAGCGTGTGCACTTGATTTCATTGATGGTCAGAGAGTGGAGGCTATTTGAGGAGCTGTCCCAGGGAGTCTTCTACCCGTCGAGGCGCAGAGACCGTGTAGTGTTGAGCAGTTTGTCTGTTCGTCCGTCAGTTTACTGTCAGGTGCTGGAGGCACATCAGGCAGACGTAGGGTTGGCAGACGTTTTACAGATGCCTGACATTGAGTTGGACAAGGACAGTGAGGTTAGGTGTCGAGGCAGGCTGTACATTCCGGCAGAGGCGCACCAGGCACTGTTGTCAGAGGCTCATAGGTTGAGGTATGCAGTTCATCTAGGTTCCACCAAGATGTACCATAACTTGAGGAGGTTCTTCTGGTGGCCTGGGATGAAGAGGGGCGTGGCAGAGTTTGTCGCTCGGTGCCTTACCTGTCAGCAGGTGAAGGCTGAGCATCAGCATCCAAGTGGTGATCTGCAGTCTTTGCCCATTTCCGAGTGGAAGTGGGACGACATCACTATGGACTTTGTGGTTGGTTTGCCCCGTACTCCGCAGAGGCATGATGGCATCTGGGTGATAGTAGATCGGTTGACCAAGTCAGCACACTTTTTGCCAGTTAGGATGTCTTAGTCAGTGGACAGGCTCGCCAGGCTGTACGTGGACAGAGTTGTTCCATTGCACGGTACCCCATTTCGATAGTTCTAACAGAGATCTGAGGTTTACTTCTGGGTTTTGGTACAGTTTGTAGAGAGCTCTTGGTACAGAGTTGAGGCTGAGTTCAACGTATCATCCACAGTCAGATGGGAAGTCAGAGAGAACTATTCAGACTTTAGAGGATATGTTGAGAGCTTGCTGTTTGGACTGGGGTGGCACTTGGGAGTCACATCTTCCGATGGTCGAGTTTGCATATAACAACAGCTATCACTCGAGCATTGGAATGGCACCATACGAGGCTTTGTATGGTCGCCCATGCAGGACACCGCTTCACTGGTTCGAGGTCGGAGAGAGGCAGCTTTTAGGACCAGAGTTGGTGCAGCAGTGTGCAGACACAGTCAGTCTAGTCAGGCAAAGGCTTCGGGTAGTGCAGAGCAGACAAAAGTGCTACGCAGACGTCCGCAGGAGACCGTTACAGTTTAGTGTGGGTGACCTGGTGTTTTTGCGGGTTTCTCCGATCAAAGGTGTTATGATATTTGACAAAAAAGGAAAGCTCAGTCCCAGGTACATTGGGCCTTTCCCTATCACGGAGAGGATTGGCGAGGTTGCTTACAGGCTCAGTCTTCCGACAGAGTTGGCAGGGGTGCACAGTGTCTTTCACGTGTCGCAGCTCAAGAGGTACATTGCAGATTCATCACACGTGTTGGACTACTCGAGGCTTGAGGTAGCGCTAGACTTGTCAGTGCCAGAGTACCCAGTCAGAGTTGTGGACCGCAAAGTACAGCAGTTGCGCCAGAAGCAGGTACCGCTTGTTATGGTCGTCTGGGAGAACCGCGCCGGTGGCGAGGCCACATGGAGCGTGAGGATGAGATGAGGGAGCAATTACCTTACTTGTTTGAGTGATTGGTATGTTTTTTTCTCCCTGTACTGCTTTCCATTTTGAGACCGAGTTTCTCGTAGATTTCGAGGATGAAATTCTTTTAAGGAGGGTAGGATGTAAGACCCGGCCCTCCTGGGCCCTTGGCCCCGTCCTCAAGGTCACGACGGGCACCCTGGTTGCGACATGGTTATGCCAGAGAGCCTTGCCGCAATAGGCTTTGTGTCACGCCGCCCCCGGCGGTCGCGTTCTTGTCGCGACAGGGGTGGCCATCGCGTTCTTGTCGCGCCGTGGTCAGGCGTCATGACTGCTTTTCTAACAGATGTGGCTGTTGTCCTACCTGTCAGAACGGCTTTGTCAGGTGTCAGGTGCGCGCAACGTTGACGCGACCTGGTCAGCCGTCACGTTCTATTTTCTCAGTCTTCGAGGTTTGACCATTTTTTGGTGTCGCACTGCGGGCGGCCGTCGCGACATGCTCGCTGTCGCGCCAGGCCGACACGTCACGTATTGAGGCCCTTCGGTTTAAAACCGAGGTCGACGCACCGTTTCCCCCTCTCGCCCTCTTCCGTCCCCTTCTTCCCTTCTCTCCCTCTCTCGAGCTCTCTTGTGCTTCTCGGTGGTTTTGGGTGCTCATGGTGAGGTGGTGACGTCTCCGTCACGTGGTCGTGGTGCTTGGAGCAAGGAGGAGGTGGCCAAACAGACGTGAAGGCCCCAACGGGTCGGCACTACTTGTCGAGTTAGGGACCCTTGACTCCTCTCACCCTAGCATGTTGCCTTCCCCCTTGAGATCATGCTTTCTCTATTGTTTGGGGTTGTGGGGGCGTGAGGATCAGGTTGGGTTCTCATGTGGGAGAATGTAACAAGTGCTTAAATGTTTTTGATGATGAGCATATATAATTGATGTTAAGTGAATGGTTCAAACATGATGACGATGACAAAGACATGAATCAAATGATCAAGTGAAAAAAATGCTCTTATGGTCACTTATGTATTCATATATCTCACTTAGAATGTCTTTTAATGTAGGTGTGAATGTACAAGACAAGCAACAAAATCCAAGTGCAAAAGAACAAGACAAGCTGCTGGAACAAGTAGTGTCAACAGATGAATAGTGTGCTGTCAACAGATGAATATGCACCTGCGATAGATGAATAGTGACCTGTCGACCAGATACACACAAAAAATGGTTCCCGAAAGGTCAGTCTTTTGGATATTGTAAACCTGTCAGCACCTGTCGACAGCAGCAAGTCGGCTATCGACAGACGGAGTTTTGGGAAGATCTAATGGCCAGTATATGATATATATTTGGGTGATCCCCTTAAGCACGACTCTCCATGTTTGGACACCCATATATAAGGATCATATGAGGCTATTTTCACAGCAAGAAGCACCATATCAAAACCCTAAGAAAAACTCAGAAAAGAGCTTCTTCTGCTGCCCTGCTTCATCCCTCCGACCAGAGCGAAGAAGATCCATCTTCCAAGCGGAGTTGAAGCCGGTTCGTCCATGGTTCAAGCTTCTCCATCAACTGATCTTCATCCAAACGAAGCCTGGAGTTCTTTCGGACAACCACCACGAAGAGTTCTTCATCAGGATATACTTCTACATCTCTGAACTCTTCTACTTCTACACCTTTCATATCTTTGTGTGTGTGGTAGTGGTTCAAGCGTTCATTGTGTTTGATCCACGTGTGGATTATTGTTCTGGTTGCGTGTTTGCATCAGAAAACGTGTGTGTGGTGTTTGGTCAGATCAATGCTAGAGGATCTGATCTTTTGGGGACTTGATCTAGCGTGTGTGTGTGTGGGTTGAGCCGTTGTGCTCGTGTGTGTGTGTTGTACTCATTTCTTGAGTATGTATCCTCACTGCGTGAGGGGTGGACGTAGGAGTCACGTGGTGTGATTTCCGAGCCACCTAAAAATCCTTGTGCACTGTGGCTTGATTTGTGGTTTGCATTGTGTTGCGCTAGATGCATGCCTAGGGATTTCGTGCCTAGAAAAGTACTTCTGAACCGCACTGGGGTTTGTTCCAGGAGGTTTACTTCTGAACCTGTAAAACCTTAGGTTTGCTTCTGTGCCTAGAAAAGAAGTGGGCTGCCTTCTGCCCGAAAGAGAAGAAGACCTGGTGGGGAATCCAGGGTGTTGTAGTGTCCTTGAAGGGACTGTACCTTCGGTTAGTGAAATCCCAAGAGTTTGCTTGGGGACTGGACGTAGGACTTCCATGTGGGAAGGGCCGAACTAGGATAAATCTCATGTGTCCTTTTGTGTGATTGTTCTTTTGCTTCCGCACTGCCACTCTTCATCACACTAACACTAACCAAACTTCTAAGTGTTTCCGTTTTGATTTCAGATTTCAGAAAAGCCTATTCACCCCCCCCCCCCCCCCCTTCTAGGTTACCTTGCTGCCATACATAAAGGGCCAACAAGTGGTATCAAGAGCGGGTCTCTGAACTTTCAAGAAGATCTAACGATCTTAGAGCAAGATCCATGGCAGCTCAAGGATATGCTGAAGGTCAATCAGTTACCAAACCTCCATTCTTTGATGGAGAGGACTACCAATACTGGAAGATGAGAATGGAATGCTTCATTCGAGGCACAGACTTTGATCTGTGGCAGGTAATAGGTAGGTGATTTTGTTGTTATTTGCTGGAAGGCACTATTGCCATTACACTTGCTGATAAAAGTAAACTATCTCTAAATTTTAAAGCAAAAAATTATTTATGTTGTGCTTTATCTAAAAAGGAATTTAGTAGAGTATCTGCATGCAAATCTGCTAAAGAAGTTTGGGATAAACTGCAGATAACTTATGAAGGAACGAATAAAGTGAAACAAACTAGAATAGATTCTTGTTTCACAATATGAATAATTTAAAATGCTTCCAACGAAAATATTACTCAAATATAATAGATTTTCAAGCATAGTAGTTGGTTTAAGCTCTCTTGGTAAAACTCTTTCTAATGAGGAAACCGTTAGGAAGATACTTAGGTCTTTAACCATTTCATGGACACCTAAAGTACTGCTATTGAAGAGGCCCATGATTTAACAAATTGTCGATTGAAAATTTAATAGGTTCTCTCATGGCACATGAAATAAATATGGAGCGACTATCTGAAGCTCATCTAAGAAGAAATGTACTAATGCTCTTAAAGTGGTAGCTGCTCCCTCCACTTCTTCTTCTTCTAGCTCACAAATTGCAGGATCTGAAGACAATGATGTTGATGAAGTACTGTCCAAACATCAAAGATTTTAAGAGAAGAAAAAGGGATCAAGAAGGATTCAAAGAAAGAGAAAAAGGAGAAAGAACCAGTCTGGTACGAATGCAAAAAACCTGGACATCTGAGACCAGATTGTCCTAGACTGAAGAAACTGTCAACCAGAAAAGCCCAAGAAGCAGCACAAGAATTTAAAAGAAGAGCCATGCCGGCTGCTTGGGAAAATGATGAGGTCACAAGCTCAGAATCATCAAGCTCAGATTCTGAAAAGGAGCAGGTAAATCTAGCCCTCATGGTAGGACTAGATGAGGTACATTCTGACTCATTTTTAAATCTTGCACAGATTCAGGGTCAGAATCAGAAGACTTAGAAGAAGTCTTTAATGAACTATATGAAAAACATAAGGGAGTTGTAAAAGACTAAAAAATCTGAAAAACAACTCTACTTGCTTGGAAACACCAATTCTGATCTTAAATCCGAATTGGAGCAACTAGAAGAATAATTAAAAGAATGTAAAGATCAAAAATATCTCTTAAACGAAGATTTGAAAAGCAAGAATAATGAGAAGTTAGTGTTAGAATAAAAATTAAAAACTCTAACTGAAGAAAATATGTATTTAAAAGAATCAGTTAGAAAATTAACTGAATGGAAAACATCTTTAGCCCTATGCTTAAAAGGATCAAAATCTAGAAATAACAAACAAGGGCTTGGATACATCCTCCCGAAAAAGGAAAACAGCCATGATTCCAGAAAAATATCCACTACCAAAATTTGTAAAAAAACCAAGATGCCCCAGAAAAGGCCCCTGTAAAAGAAAAAGTTTACAGAATCACGTTCTAAAAACTCAGCACAAAGAAAATCAGAACAACAAAACAATCTATATTCATGTTGTTCTCATTGCAATAAACTAGACACACACTGTAAACACCTGCACAACAAGGCACCTAGTTTGGATTCCGAAAGGATACTTTTATGCACCTAACCATCAAGACCCAAAAGATTTGGGTACCTACTTCTGAATAAGTTATTTGCAGGATAGCGTTGGAGCATCAGGAACTAAGTATGCTCAAGGCAGTGTTAGAGCCTCTCACAAAAGGGGAGCTCTAATTAAGGGGAGAAAAAATTGAACCCCTCTATGGTAAGAAACTCTCTCAAAAGGAAGAGAATCCCATGGTAAGACCTTTCCTTTTTGGATTATTGACATAAAGGGGGAGAGTAAGTATGCTCTAGAATTTTTCTGCTTAAATCATGTTCTAAATCATTTCAGAACATTCGCATAAATTTTGTCATCACCAAAAAGGGAGATTGTTGAACCACTCTATGGTTATCTGTGATCTTGGCATTTTGGTGATAACAAAATATATGATGCATTTGGGTGTTCATGAATATTTTTGTTTCATCTGTGTTGCATCAATCCTTTTAACAGATGATAAGTCTCATTTAATATCATGTTTCATCTGTGTCGCATCAATCTCATAGCAAAATGCTAAGTCTTTCATTGATGCAATATTTGGCGCACTAAAATGATAAAGTCGATGTCTAACTCATATACATCGATTTCTGTTTAAGTGCCAAAGTAACAAGCGCTATAACGATTTGATCTGATTTCATATAGTGCTACAACGATTTGTTAAGTGAGCGCATCGATTTGTTAAGAAATCGATCTCACAACGATTCGCTAAGTGGCCGTAACGATTTGTTAAGAAATCGATCCCGTAACGATTTAATAAGTAGTACAACGATTTGCCTTCATAACGATTTCATATGTGATCACATCGACTTCTTCAGGTGATCAGAACGATTTGCTTTCACAACGATTTCATAAGTTACACAATGATTTGATCGTGTAACGATTCGTTAAGTGAAACATCGATTTTATCGTATAACGATTTGTCTTGTAAGCGCAACGATTTGCCTTCCATAACGATTCGCTAAGGCGCATAACGATTTGATAAGTGAGCACAACAATTTGTTCTCACAACGATTTCTTTAGATCGTAATGATTTCTTAAGTGAACGCATCGACTTGTCTTTCACATCGATTTGTTCATAAACTTGCAACGATTTACTTGTAAGTGAACAACGATTGTATAAGTCATATTCACATAGATTTCTCTTGAATATTTTGAAAGTGTTTTTGGCGCTCATTGAAAAGTCAAATATCTTCTGACAAAAAGCTGCATGCATATTTTAGAGTCTTGTCAAATAGATATGAACTACTATTTTCAGAATGTTAGCAGAAACACAGTAGCATGCATTGATATCTTAAAAACACTCTTTTATGCTAACACTCTTCTATGCTTACAGACCTCAAAGACCACCAGAATCTGATTAAGACAAATGAAGAGAAAGATCAGCAACGACTAGAAGAGCTCCAACGGATCTCTTCAACGGATCTATTCTAAAGCTGCTCATATAAAAGATGAGCATTGCTGAAGAAAAGTGAGAGCCTTCCTGAAAATCCTTCAAAGAGTGTACAACTGTGAGAAGAACCTTCACGCCACAAACACTCAGAGAAAGAGAGAAGAGCTCGAGCAAAAAATCTACAGAAGCTTTCAAAGCAGAAGTCTTCATCGCCTTCAAGCCTTCTTCTCTTCCATCTCTTTATGCTCATTGTAATCTTGAGGGAGAGTCTGTACTGTGAGCTAAGTCCATAGTGTTCATCTTGTATTAGCTCTCAGTCTTGTTCTTTCTTTTCTAAGAAACCCTTGTCCAGCTGTAGGACTGTATACAGTGTGTAACCTAGCTAGAGGTTAGTGTCTAGCAAACCTTGTTGGGGTTTGTACCATATGACCTAGATGGGGGTTTAAGTCTACAGAACCGCACTGGGGTTTGTTCCAGGAGGTTTACTTCTGAACCTGTAAAAGAAGTAGGTTTGCTTCTGTGCCTAGAAAACAAGTGGCTGCCTTCTTGCCCGGGAAGAGAAGAAGACCTGGTGGGGAATCCAGGGTGTTGTAGTGTCCTTGAAGGGGACTGTACCTTCGTTAGTGAAATCCCAAGAGTTTGCTTGGGGACTGGATGTAGGACTTCTATGTGGGAAGGGCCGAACCAGGATAAATCTTCTGTGTCCTTTTGTGTGATTGTTCTTTTGCTTCCGCACTGCCACTCTTCATCACACTAACACTAACCAAACTTCTAAGTGTTTCCGTTTTGATTTCAAATTTTAGAAAAACCTATTCACCCCCCCCCCCCCCCTTCTAGGTTACCTTGCTGCCATACATAAAGCCCAAGAGGCTCTTCTCGTTCAGACGAATCTGAAGAATCAAATTTGTCAGAGAAGTCAAGAAACTCTCAAAGGTCAGGTAAATCCAATTCAGACCCATTGATGTATCAATATCTAATTCTGATTCAGAGGATGATATTTCCTATGATGAATTGATAGAATGCTATGAGCACTTGTCCAATCAATTTAAGAAGGTAAAGCTCAAAACAAGAAGCTAAAAGAAAATTGGAGAAGAATGAAATGATAATTAATAATGCTCAAGCATTCTATGAAGAAAATAAAAATTGAAAATGGAGAATGAAAAATTGGAAAAGGAAGTCAAAAACTATGAAATCAAGTTTTCTAAGTTGAAAGAAGATCATGATCATGTGGAATCTGAAATTCTAATTTGAAAAATGAAAATGAAAAATTGATTGATCATAATGAAATCTCAATTTGATAATGATCAATTGAACAAACAAATCTCCAACATGCTCATGATCACCAAATAAAAGAAAAATGCAATCAACTGTTTGAGGAGAATAATCATCTGAAAAGAAGATTGAATACTTGTATCATGACAGACCATTAATGATGACTGGAACAATTCTAAAAGAAAATTGCTAACTTGGAAAATCAAATTGTTCAAAGTGAAATTGAAAAGAACAAAATGAGAAATGGTTTGAATGTCATGACAAACCAACTTCAACTTCTGAAATAAATTGTTGCATTGAAAGCTGAAAAGGAAATTTGACAAATGAACTTGAAGTGGTTATTAAACAAATCAAAATCCTGAAAAGAAGGTTTCTGAATTGAACAAAAAAGCTCCAAGGAAGAATCCTATTTCAACTGAAAACCAAAGAAAGAAAAAGAAAAAGAAACAGGACTTCACAATGTCTCCACATCTCCTCTAGCCGCCAAAAAGGCTTGAGGGCATTCTCCAATTGCATACCATGCCAAGAGATACCAAAGGTGCCACCTCCACCCTTTCAACCCAAGGGTGATCAAAGTATTCTAGAGGACCTCAGAAATTCCAGCAAATGCATCATACTATGGTAAGCTTCAGGTAAATGCTCAACCCATTTGCTTTAAATGCAATAGGCCTGGTCATCTTGCTAAATTCTGCTGAATAAAAAATCACACTCATAAAAATGTCAAGTTTGTCCAATGCTTTACATGTCATGAACATGGACATTTTTCTAAGAACTGTTGGCATAAGAATCATGATTTTGTGCATGTTCCCAAGCCCCATGCTCATAATTTCATTAATGAAGAAATACATCTATGCAAAAATAAAATCACTTTGGATTCAGAAATCATTGTTGAATTCTAACATTGACGTCATTACAGGACCCACCAAGTGTGGGTCCCAAATCAGCTTAATGAACAAGCTGAGATGTCTTGCAACCAAAAATTAGAAATGGATTCATGACATTGGCTGTGCAAGGCAAGAAATGATGGAGAACAAAGGTAAATTTTTTTTTAGACTATGATTGAAGACTGTTCAGGTAAAATCTCTTTAACACTTTAGTTTTGAACTGCAAGAATTGAAATGGACTTTTATTCCATCTGAGCAATGAAAAATGTGTTTTTGATGCTATCCCCAAATGACAATGCTCTTAGCGATTGGAGTCATGCTAAATTTGAGGAAAAATGGATCTTTTATGCAGTGACTATTTGTATATCAAATGGTGAAATGTGGAAGGACAAGTCCGCTTGTCTGGAAACTATCATTATGCGTGAGAAATATTCTCCGCCAAGTATCAATAGTCTTATACTGCATAAGAACCAAAAAATAAAAATCAATTGATCATGTTCATACCTTCTTTGTGCAAATTTCTTGACAAGAACATGCGTGAATTGCTTGAATGCTCATTTCAATACCATGCAAACATTATGGGGGAGTAAGTCAAAAAGCATTTTTGAGTGAGTGTTTGAGGGACATTCTTGCATATCAATCTTGCCACATGTATCTCTTTAAAAGAATGAATGTTGGTGCTTTTATGCTTATGGATGTTCTTTTATGTTCAAATGTTTGGTACGTTTGTGTATCTCATTGATTGATTTGCTTGAATAATGAGTCATCATATGCACACACTATGGGGGAGTAAGTTAAGGCTAGGTGAGTGAATTCAGAAGGATACCCTCCATATTCATGTGTCTTTATCCCTCAATCTTATGGTTCAAATCACTCTCAATTCAAAGCCTTAAAGCTGAAGTTTCAAAGCCCCTGTCGACAGCCCCAAACAGCCTGTCGACAGCTATGCCTTCACAGAACCCAGAAACTGTACCCTGTGTGCATCTGTCGACAACCACTTCTTCTGCTGTCGACAACCAGGCACAGTTCCGAACTTCAAATTTTCTGTCTGTCTGTATCTGTCGACAGTAAGCACCACAGCTGTCGACAGACCATACCCTGCCTGAACCTAGTCCTTCACAACTGTCTGTATTTGTCGACAGGTTCAAATTTGTTGTCGACAGATACCCATTTTACATCAAATTCTTCATCTTTCTCAACATCTTCATGAGTATTTCCAATCTTTGTACAAGGGGAGAATAGGGACTTACTATTCATTGCAACATTTCATATTCACATAGTATCAAAGACATTGAATTAATCATAATGATTTTGATATAATATTTTGTACTTGAGTCTAGGTTGTGTCATCTAGAAAACATTGATCAAATCTAATGATTTTAACCTAACTCACTTGAATAACTCCCTTGTGGATCATCATGTTTCTAAAATGGTTTGATAAGTAAAAATGTTTTGAACTTAATGTTTTACATTAACCATTGACAATAAATAATCATTGACCTGATTGTTAAAAATATAAAAAAAAATGGAGAAAAGCTACCTATTTCAAACACTCAAAGTTCATAAAAAGTATTTGAAATGGTTAAAGGCAGAGCAATGATGAACATCACTGAGTAACCGGGACACATGGGCATCACAATGTCTGTCTTCGCGTCAAAAAGTCCTTTCATTATCTCTGCACAATAGTATGATGGTCACTTACACTGAGTAACTGGGGGTACGGGCATCCCAAATGTCTACCTTCACGTCAAAGGAAAGTGATCCTAATTACTACTTTTCCCACATTAACTTGACAACGAAAAATTCAACGCAAGAAATAGAGTGTAGCCTCTATGCTTTTACATCAAGGCAATGTGTTGTTTATTGTTAATCGCTCATGTAGACATTACTTTCAAGTACCATCTGAACATCACCCACAAAGGAACATGTTTTTCTACAACGGTTTTATTCAAATGGGTTCTCTTATGTTCATATATTCTTGAACGGTGTTTTCTGAATACCATAACTTAAGATTCCCGGAATATTATCTCTTACCATTGTAGAATTTTTATGTGTTTTAATACTAGTGTTTATGACATTTTGCAATGGATAAACCGGTTCTCAACCTTAAAATTCCATTTGAACACTCATACCCCACTCAGATCCTTCATAATTCAGTTCGGGTCAAGTATTCTTTGCTTCATTCTTACCCATGTGTGCACTCATTATCTTTTTGGATGTTGCCAAAAGGGGGAGAAATATCAATTGTATCAGTTGTAAGTTTTGTCATCATAAAAAGGGGGAGAATGTTGGGTTCTCATGTGGAGAATGTAACAGTGCTTAAATGTTTTTGATGATGAGCAATACTAATTGTGTTATGTGAATGATTCAAACATGATGACAATGACAAAGACATGAATCAAATGATCAAGTGAAAAAAATGCTCTTATGTCACTTATGTATTCATTATATCTCACTTAGAATGTCTTTTAATGTAGGTGTGAATGTCACAAGACAAGCAACAAAATCCAAGTGCAAAAGAACAAGACAAGCTGCTGGAACAAGTAGCTGTCAACAGATGAATAGTGCACCTATCGATAGATGAATAGTGACCTATCGACAGATACTCACAGAAAATGGTTTTCCGGAAGGCCAGTCTTCTGGATTTTGTAAACCTGTCAGCACCTGTCGACAGCAGCAAGTCGGCTGTCGACGGACGGAGTTTTGGGAATCTAATGGCCATGATATGATCTATATTTGGGTGATCCCTTTAAGCACGACTCTCCATGTTTGGACACCCATATATAAGGATCATATGAGGCTATTTTCGCAGCAAGAAGCCACCATATCAAAACCCTAAGAAAACTCAAGAGAAGAGCTTCTTCCTGCTGCCCTGCTTCATCCCTCCGACCAGAGCAAGAAGATCCATCTTCCAAGCGGAGTTGAAGCCGGTTCGTCCATGGTTCAAGCTTCTCCATCAACTGATCTTCATCCAAACGAAGCTTGGAGTTCTTCCGAACGACCACCACGAAGAGTTCTTCATCAGGATATACTTCTACATCTCTGAACTCTTCTACTTCTACACCTTTCATATCTTTGTGTGTGTGGTAGTGGTTCAAGCGTTCGTGTGCTTGCCCCGTGTGGATTATTGTTCTGGTTGCGTGTTTGCATCAGAAAACTGTGTGTGGTGTGTTTGGTCAGATCAAGGCTAGAGGATCTGATCTTTTGGGGACTGATCTAGCTGTGTGTGTGTGTGTGTTGAGCCGTTGTGCTCGTGTGTGTGTGTGTGTGTTGTACTCAGTTCTTGAGTAGTGTGTCCTCACTGCGTGAGGGGTGGACGTAGGAGTCACGTGGTGTGATTTCCGAGCCACCTAAAAACCCTTGTGCACTGTGGCTTGATTTGTGGTTTGCATTGTGTTACGCTAGATGCATGCTAGGGATTTCGTCTACACACTACTGTTAATTTATTCACACACATTACATCAGATCAAGGGTTTTAATTGAGTAGATCTTCTAATCCGAAGTAATTTTAAATTGCTTATGTTTCCGCTGTAAATCTATTCAACCCCCCTTCTAGCTTTGCCATTACCGAATAACCGATTCTAAAAGATCATGCTCGTTTGAGTGAGATTTTCCCTCGAGCGTAATTTCTTGATAATCCATGCTTTTGTGGGGTTTAAGGGTGGTTTGTGAGTTTTAAATGTTTTCTTTCATGTTCAGCATGCTCCCCTCCCCCTGTGGAATGCGATTGTGTTATTTTTGGGGTGGTCTTCGGGAGGGTCTCCCCAGAACCCTCGCTGAAGATGCGACCGCTATAGAGGTCGCGATCATGTCACGACGGCCTTGCCGGTTGCGATATGATCGTGACGCTCTTGGGTGTCGCGACCTTGTCATGATGGCTTGGCCGCCGCGACAGATGCGTGCGACTTCAGCAGAGACAGGTAAGATCTTGCGAAGTTTCATTTTTCATGGAGTCTTCACCGTTTCCGCTTTGTACTGTACCCATGGCACCAGTGCTAGTTCCCTAGTACGTCCTACACTAGTCGTTCGCCCGGTGCTCGCACTTGAGGGCTTATCCCGTGAGAGAGGTTGATATCGTTTGCCTGGACCCCCATCCTCATGCGCCTTAGAGGGAGTGTTCGGGGCGACGAGCGTGCTCGGGTCATGGACCTTTGGAGCGGAGGGGAAAACGGTGGTTAGGACAGCGGCGTCGAGTCATTTGCAGACCTCTCTTGGTTAGGCCTAGACACCGAGGACGGGCCGGAGTTCTACCCGGTGCAGGCTAGCCAGTCCTTTTTCTCACTGCCTCGCTCCTTGCGGCCTCGAACTCCTTGGAGAGGCCAGGCATGGGACCGTAGTCCGGCCAGACTACGGTGGTTACTATTGTGTTACTCGTGTTCCAACCTCACTCTGACGAGAGTGGAGGTCTAGGACCTGGGTCGAGGATAAGACGTCAGTGGACGCACTTGACCGTTGACTAGTGGTAGTGTTTTCCGTAGCTAGTGTCTCTCAAGTTCCTGTCTACAGAAAGTGCAGACGAACACACATAACATGAAGAATTGGGGGTTCCAGGACACGAGATAAATTCTGTAAAAATCCTGAGACTTGAGGGATGTATAAGGGATGAAATCCCTAGATCACTTGCCAGAAAATAAATCTACAACGGTTTAATTGGTTGAAGAAGATCTCCTCAGCAAAGCCAAGAAGATGCACAATCCGCTCCCGAATCTGGTCCTTGTGTTGATGTAACCTATCTTCGACTCGGGGAAGCTTCCTCAATGTCAATAGCTCCTTCCAGTCGATGTAGATCGCCGGAATAGGCACAGAAACGCCAGATCAAACTCGCCAAAGTTCAGGTTTTTCTCACCAAAAGCCCTAGGTTTTCCTAAAGCCCAAAAGACTTAATCTCGCCCAAAGCAAGGTGTTTTATAGGATAAAGGGGTCGGGGTACACATTACATAGGATTTCCTACCGTTGGAGGGTAGTTTCCTAAACTAGAACCGGGGAAAACGTAGTCGTTTCTAGATCTGAAATTGCACAAAACTAGAGAAGTAACGACCACTTTGCTGCCGTTTACAAGAAATCAGCGTCCATCGATCTGGACGTCAACCTCCTCTTAACGTCAATGGATGTTGACGTTAATTGGCATTTCGGCCAGAACACCGAAATTAATAAACATGCATTCACATAATAAATATATATACTATGCACTACATTATTTAAATACAACATGTTCTGAATAAATAAATACAATATGTACAGAAATAAACATGTATATACATATGCACATAAGTAAATAAATAAACATACTATTTACAATAATTATCATATGCACATAGATAAACATAATATGAATAAGGTCGAGTATTAAGAACAAAGTTCGAGGGCCTTACACCCTCTCCCCCTACAAGAAAACTTCGTCCTCGAAGTTAGAACGAAAAATACTAACCAAACAAATGGGGATACTTCTTCTTCCAGCATCCTCAAGCTCCCATGTAGCCTCCTCCCGTGAGAAGTTCCTCCATAGCACCTTCACGAACACAATGTTCTGTTCTTGAGGTGCTGAACTTTCGATCTAAGATAGCTACTGGTTGCTCTACATACGGCAGATCTAGCTGAATCTCCACAGGCTCGTGACTAATAACATGCGACGGATCACGCACATACCTCCTGAGCATAGACACATGGAAAACTGGGTGAACGCTACTAACGCTATGGGTAAAGCTAGCTCATATGCCACGCTGCCCATCCGCCTGAGAATCTTAAACAGGCCAAGGAATCTAGGACTCAACTTGTTGTGCCTGCCAAACCTGACAACACCTCGGGTAGGCGAAACCTTGAGAAATACAAGCTCGCCACCTCGAACTCCAAATCCTTCCTTCTGTTGTTGGCGTAACTCTTCTGCCTATTCTGCACCGCAACAAGCCTCTGCTATAAGCTAAATCTTATCCAAAGTCTCCTGTACTAACTCCGACCAATCACTGCCTATCGCATGTCTCCTCCCAACACAAAGGAGATCTACATGGCCGCCCATACAAAGCCTCAAAGGAGCCATACCAATGCTCGCATGAAAACTGTTGTTGTAGGCGAACTCCACAAGAGGTAAATAACGCTCTGAATCACCCTTCCAATCTAGCACTCACGCTCTCAACATATCCGCGAGTGTCTGGATAGTCCTGTCGGACTGGCCATCTATCTGGGATGAACGCCGAACTAAGCCTTAGCTGAGAACCTAAAACATCCTAAAGACCCTGCCACAGCCTCGAAGTAAACCTCGGGACTTCAGCACTCCATGCAACCTCACAATGCTACTCACTACAGCTATCCAAACTCTCGACAGATTGCTTCTTCTTCATAGGCAAGAAATGCACCGCCTTGGAGAAATGATCTACAATCACCCAAATCGAGTCATTGCCCTTAATTGATCTGGGCAAACCCGTCACAAAGTCAATAGTGATTGCTTCCCACTTCCATACAGGTATCTCCATCTTCTACATAAGGCCCGATGGTCGCTGATGCTCGGCCTTCACTTGCTGGCGCACTAAGCTTCTAGACACAACTCGGCCACATCATTCTTCGTGCCAGACCACCAGAAAGATCTCTTAAAATCCTGTACATCTTGGTGTTGCCTTGATAAATGGAAAATCTCGACCTATGAGCTTCTGCAAGAACATGCTCACTGACATCCACAACATCAGGAACACAAATCCGGTGCTGAAATCTAATAACAATGTCCTCATATTGAACAATGCATGTCTTGCCTACCATCTCCTGAAGTCTAGGATCAGCCTTCTGCTGCTCAATTACCTCATCTAGAATTGTGGACCGGATAGACAATTGAGCCATGAATGCCTGACACAATTGTGGCTCTAGCTCAGTCATTGCACAAGCTGCATCCTCAAGCATCTTCCAATCTACTGAAGCAAAGATCTCTTCTGCTAAGCGCATCAGCCACGACATTCGCCATCCCTAGATGATACTGAAGTTCGAAGTCGTAGTCCTTCATGAATTCAATCCATCTTCTTTGCCTCAGGTTAAACTCCTTCTACGAGAAAAGATACCTCAGACTCTTGTGGTCAGTGAACACTCGAACTTGACACCATAAAGATAGTGTCTCCATATATTCAATGCATAAACCGCTGCCGCAAGCTCCAAATCATGGTTAGATAGTTATGCTCATGCTCCTTTAATTTGAGAGAAGCATATGCAACTACCTTACCATGTTGCATCAACACACAGCCAAGCCTAATCTGAGAAGCATCAGAGTAGATAGCAAAACCCTCTGCACCACTAGGCAAGATCAACACAGGTGCAGATGTAAGCTTCACCTTCAGTAACTGAAAGCTACTCTCGCAATCATCAGACCACACAAACGTCACACCCTTCCTGGTTAGCTTAGTCAAAGGTGCGGCAATAGATGCAAAGCCCTCAATGAATCGCCTATAATAGTCTGCTAACCAAAAAAACTCCGAATCTCCAATGGGGTCCTTGGAATCTCCAATCTAACACTGCCTGGACCTTCGCCGGATCAACTGCAACTCCAGCACCTGAAATAACATGCCCAAGGAAATGAACCTCGCGCATCCAGAAGTCGCACTTACTGAACTTGGCATCATCTTATGCTCTCGGAGCATCTCCAAAACAACTCTCAAATGATCACGGTATGTAGCCTCATCCGGGGAATAGACTAGCACATCGTCAATGAACACCACTACAAAGCTATCCAAATAAGGCCTAAACACCATGTTCATGAGATCCATGAACACTACAGGGGCGTTGGTTAAACCAAATGGAAGCACAAGAAACTCGTAGTGTCCATAACGAGTCCTAAAAGCCATCTTGGACACATCTTCACCATTGATCCTCAACTGATGATAAGGACCGCAGATCAATCTTAGAGAAAACTGATACTTTCTGTAGCTGGTCAAATAAATCATCAATCCGCAGTAAGGGATACCTGTTATTCACCGTCACTTGGTTGAGCTTCTATAATTAATGCACAACCAGAGGGAACTGTCCTTCTTCTTCATGAACAATACAGGTGTGCCCCATGGTGACCAACTCCCTTGTCCATCAAATCCTGCAACTGCTTCCTCAACTCAGCTAACTCCACAGGTGCCATCCGATATAGAGCCTTAGAGATAGGAGAGGTTTCTGAAAGCAACTCTATAGTGAACTCTATCTCCCTAGCCAGTGGCAATCTAGACAAATCATCCGGAAACACGTCTAGAAACTCATGCACTACTTCAATCTCCTCAAGGGTCGGTGACTGATCAATCTTCAGAACTAAGACCACACTGGCAAGAAATGCGTCACTCCCCTTGTTCACCATCCTCATCGCCTTCATGGTGGAGATCACAAACCTTCTCACTAAGTTCCTTGGCAACGGATGTGAGAACTCATCCTCACCAGGAATACGGAAAGTAATCTTCTTCCCTCTACAATCTACCAAGGCATAGTGCTCATCAAGCCAATCCAAACCAAGAATAGCATCATAGTCCTTCATCTTGAGTAAATAGAAGCACCCAAATAAGCATCGATCCTCAATGCACACTGGTAAAGATGGAATGCACTTCCTAGTCGATACAGTTCTTGCTGGTGTGTGCACAGATAAAGGAACCTCTAACTCCTTAGCCTCTACTCCAGACTCTACTGGTAACTGCCTAGAAAATTGCTCAAAAATAAACGAGTGTGTGGCAACCGTATCAAACAACACCCGAACATGCACACCCATGACTAAAATCGTACCTTCCGTGACATTCTCAGCTTGCTCTGCATCCTCTCATGCTAATGCAAAACACTCGAACTTGGCTCGAGGCCTTCCTGGTCTCCCTGTCACTGGCAATGTTGATGCTGCCGCTGCTGGGGCTGGCACTCCACGCTGAACACCCTGCTGAAGTCTAGGCCAATCCCTGATCTGATGCTCGGTACTGCTGCACTTGGGACACTTTCCTGACATCTTGCAACATTCGGTACCACCATGTGCTATTCCGCAGTGTGTGGACACACCTTCCTATCACTGGGCCTGAAATTGGGGGACTGCAGTGCAAACTACCTGCTGACTAGTGGCCGCCACGGGATGCTGCGGTGACTAGTACACAACCTTCTTCCTATCCTACCTCTGGAAAGGTGGCGCGGACCTCTTCTGTGATGCCCTCTTCTCCTCGAGATACTGGTTCATCTCGCTCTCCTGCCTACATGTTGTATTGAGAGCCTCGTCCAAGGTGCGATGGGCAAATGCCACAAGCCTCGATGTCATGATGGCTTAAGCCCCATCACAAACTTCTTCACTTTCCTACGCTCGTCAGCAACTATATGAGGAGCATACTTGGACAGTTCGGCAAACCTGGCCTCATACTCTAGAACCGTCATGGAGCCCTGAGTGAGAGAAAAAAACTCCTGCTCCATCTTGTCTGGATGTGCTCAGGGATGAACTTGGCCCTAAAAAGCCTCGTGAACTCATCCCAAGTCACCTCAATGGCACCATCCTCGAACCTGGTGCGAAGTAAGCAGGCCCACCATGCATCGGCTCTCTCCTGCAAAACACAACCCATAAGCACCAATCAAAACAAAATCTTAACTTAACACAAGTACATCAATATATTTTAAGTACCTGTAGCAGATAGGTGGCCAAGCTAACTTTATCCTCCTCAGCACACCTGATGGCTCGGAAGATCTTCTCTACCTCCCTCATCCAACTCTCTGCTAAAAGTGGCTGACTCTCCCCCTTAAAAGAGGGTGGAGCCATCCTCTTGAACCTCTCCATGATGGAAGGACCACCATGGCCATGCTCCTGGGAACTGGAGCTGGAGCCTGAGCCTGAGACAACAAACAATATATTAAGCAATACATAACAATCATGCATTTAACGAAACAGACTACCACTATTTAACAACTCTAACCTGAGCCTACAGCTGAGCCTGCAGTGCTATCTGAGTGTGCGCCTGGGTCTGCATCGCCTGGACCAGGCCTTGCATGAACCACACACACCATAATCCACAGGTGGTGGTGGAGGAAGTACAGTAGGACCTTGAGGTGCTGGGGCCTGCTGCTCACCCCTATCCTCACGCCTATGCTCGTCATCTCGAGCCTAAGCACCACGCCTACGACGCGTAGCCATAACCTGTAAAACTAATAACTTAATTAGAAACTAAGTTACTTAGATCTAATCAATTTCCTAACTATCTTTCATTCATTATTAGACATTTTCCCCATATATGGACTAATTCTATAAAGACTTTGCAATATTGTGAAGATGATGGCATATTCATGTACAATCTCAACCTTGGGATCTGATACCAATCTCTGTAATAACCCTCTTTATATCGGTACGATTATATCAATCAACGTCGGTACAAAGAGTGTCGTCACAATGGGACATTTACCCAACACTATACAATAGATTGAGATGTACATAAATATCAAAAGAGTACAGTGGAAATAAATAAATATTCTCATTCCATCATCATCACATAATCCACAGTCTATATAGCAATAAAATAAATAACAATGTCCACATTATTACATATCCAATGGAATACATTTTCCATCACATTTGATTACATACCATGAAAAAAGAAGTAAATGTGTAGGAATCTCCACAAGTAGAGCTACTCCTCGCGGTCGGAGAGTCGCTCCTCACTATGTCCCTCCTTAAGAATGGGGACACCTGTCTCACATGTACGCCAAAGCTAGTATGAGTCTTCTAAAAGACCCAGCAAGCAATCTAAGATACACCCTTACACATATCACATACACATGCTATCTTTTAACGATAAGGAAAAATACATGGTAGATGATTATAACAATTTACAATAACCATAAACAACCTACACATGCTTTCTACATATAACATGTACATGGTTCATAGTTCAAACTCTATTCATATCATTGCACAATTCTACAAATTTAGATCATGGAATTATGTACAAGGTAAATAACACACCTAGCATGATATCTAATCATTTTCACATGCTATTATAACAATTATTCACATGTTTAGTTTGCTGTTTTAATATAATTAAATCACATTTACACAAATTTACATCTTTTTACATGCTAACACATTCACATTACACTATCACATGCTCATTTTTCACATTTGCACATTTGCACATTTCACATATTCACATTGTCACACTTTCACATTTTACAATTAATTTGCCGTGACACATAGTCTGAACCACCATAAAGAAGGACACACATCACATACACATACCCGTCACCTAGGCAATACAGTGACGAATCTTGGTTAACTGCGTAAAACGGGAGAAGCCCTCTCCATCCTAACCAATAGTACTTGTCCACCTCCAGGATTTCATCCTAATGCCCATAGGATATCACACACATTGAGCCTTCCCATAAGGACTTTACTACAGTACAGCTCCACAGCCTTCTATGGTAGTAGTGTCAATCTCGACACATATTACACATTATCACTTTATCACCTTCACTTATATGCACATTTTAATCCTTTTCACATGCACTTTAAATAAAATTCATATCCCAGGTTATAGAACTGAACCATACTGTTTCACAATGATAATGAATCATAACAGAGCCCTAATCATGTTGCTAATTGCTGAATTTCACATGACTAAAGTTAAACATTCTTATCATGGTCATTTGTTCTTGTTAAACTAATAACAGTACCTACTTTTGTCAAAATAGCATGAAATATTTATCACAAGCTTCACACATGTTATATATCACATACCTAAATTTTCGTATTTTTGCTGTTATAAAACTAATTTTAACAATTAAATAGATTTCATTTAGATTTATTAAGGAATTCACTTAAGCATGGTTCACAGCATCACAGTGATACTAATAGTGCTGAAACCTGAAAACAGTCATCATAGTTACATGGAAAATTTCTAAAACCCTAATTTACAACGAATCTATTTATTTGGAATTTAACATGGTCAAATCATGCTTATTGTCTAACCACAGAAATTTTATTAAATGAAACTATGTATAGAATTCGACATACCCTCATGATATGACCTACTGACAGTATTCAACCAAGCATAATTTTTCTAGCATGCACAGTTATCCAGAAGTCTGAATTTCATAGCACATAGATCAAATCACATTTCTGAAAAAACTGATGAACTTGGCGGCAAGGACTTTGCCGCCAACATGGGTTAATGGCACACGATGTTGCCACCAACTCAAGATCTTAATGGCAGCAAGCTTGCCATCAAGTTCCTGTCTGCAGAAAGTGCAGACAGAACGCACATAACATGAAAAATTGGGGATTCCAGGACACGAGATAAATTTTATAAAAATCCTAAGACCTAAGGGATATGTATAGGGATGAAATCCCTAGATCACTTGCCTGGAAATAAATCTACAAAAGATTTAATTGGTCGAAGAAGCTCTCCTCGGCCAAGCCAAAAAGATGCACAATCCGCTCTCGAATCCGGTCCTTGTGTTGATGTAAGCCTACCTTCGGACTCGGGGAAGCTTCCTCAATGTCAATAGCTCCTTCCAGTCGATGTAGATCACTGGAAGAGGCATAGAAATGCCAGATCAAACTCGCCAAAGTTCATGTTTTTCTCACCAAAAGCCCTAGGTTCCCAAAGCCCAAAAGACCCAATCTCGCCCAAAGCAAGGGTTTTTATAGGCTACAGGGGTTGGGGTACGCATTACATAGGATTTCCTACCGTTGGAGGGTAGTTTCCTAAACCAAAATTGGGGAAAATGCAGCCGTTTCCAGATCTGAAATTGTAACAAAACTAGAGAAGTAAACGGCCACTTTGCTGCCGTTTACAAGAAATCAGCGTCCATCAATCTGGACGTCAACCTCCTCTTAATGTCAATGGATGTTGACGTTAACTGGCATTTCAGCCAAAACACAGAAAATTAAATGAACATGCATTCACATAATAATATATATACTATACACTACATTATTTAAATACAACATGTTCTGAATTAAATAAATACAATATGTACAAAAATAAACATGTATATACATATGCATGTAAGTAAATAAATAAACATGCTATTTACAATAATTATCATATGCACATAGATAAACATAATATGAATAAGGTTCGAGTATTAAGAACAAAGTTCGAGGGCCTTACACTCATATCTTACTCATCATTGTCACACACTCAATTACATTCCATGGCCAAAAAAGGATTCATTCCATATCATTATATCTGTACATCTCATAATACATGATAAACAACAAAAATAGAAGAGTTACAAGTGCTCAACCACTCTCCTCTGTACCTCAAGCGAGAATGAGAGTGGAGGGGCCATCTCCCTCAGCCCCATCGTGCTCCCCTCAGCTGCTCCCACACGTTGCCTCGCCTCCTCCTCATTCCTTTGTCATCCGGAGGAACTTGCTAGGTAGTGCCCTATCAAGCTGCTATGGGCACCACTCCTGCTAGCCGACGAGCAGCTACAACCGACTAGCGCCAGGGCCCTCTCCAGCCCCCTCATCTCTTCCCAAATGATCGAGAAGGTATGCTGCACGATCCTCAACTGAGAGCGGAGCTCATCAATCTCCCAAAGCATCCCTGCTGCTCATCTGCCTGAGGGCGTAGGTGCAGCTCTGCCACCTCCCTCTCCAGCTCAGCAACCATGGCCGCCTGCACCAAGGATGCCCTCAACTCAGCCTCCTGCAAGTCAAAACATGCATCAAAAGAGGTAATAAGGTATAAAGGGCAGGAAGTTAGTAGCTTACCCATTTGTGTAGCTGGGTCATGGCCTCCTTCGCCCAGGCCACTGCCACTAGTAGCTGGCCCTCCAACACGGAGCGGGAAGGCTCGTTGCGAGAGGAGGAAGTGTTGTCCACCATCTGCTAAGCCTGCTCCAGCTCGGCACGCTACAAGATAAAAGCACAGAGTCAAAAAATAAAGTTAAGAATAGGATAACGAGTAGTAAAGAACTTACCAGCTCGGTCATAGTCCTCTGGAGCTCGTCCCTCTGTTGGACGGTGGAGTAGAGGATGCCCTCAAGGGAGGCGATCCTGCCATCAGGGTCAACTGTAAGCACATATCAAGTTAGCCAAGAAATTAATGATTAAAACATTTGGGAAAGCTAAATTAGTAGTACTCACCGGGCGTCGGGTCCCCCTGTACACCTAGGCACTGTAACTCCGTGCAAAGGCACAAAAGTAGTCCTCGTCACTGGTAGCCTCAGAAGTCACCTCTTGACCCCGCTGCTTCCAGTCCTCAAGCTGCTCACGAGCCCACTCCCACCAGTCCTTGATCTGCTGGATTCCAATAAAGCTACGGCCCAACCTTCCCTCTGCCGAGTTGGGAATTCCACTGTCGCCTGGTGGATCCCCAGTGTCCTTGTGACCAACCGTAAGTGGAGCGGGACCACAGTGTTGAAGGCATGAAGCCAAATATCCCTACCAAAGTATGGGCGGCCCTGCTCTACCCATGGCTGGCCTGTGTCCTCCTCCCCAGCATAGGGAGCCCACTCGACCTATAAATCACATAGAAAGAATCTATTAGTCATTTGTCACAATGAAAAGAAAGTAATGGCTGCAAGTGGAGAAGTGCTCACATGTCCAAAGGGGATAGAGTCCAGAGTGTCTTGGATGAGGGTCACCTACAGGTGCAGGGACCGCTCATCTCAGCGAAACCGCCAGCGCTGAAGAAGCGGTATTGTGCTAGGCCACCTTCGTACTCCCCAGCCGAGGGAAGGAAGGTAGTGATAAGCCCACACTTGCAAAAGAAAATGGTTAATGATATAGTCAATTATAGTAAAGCAGGAAAAGAAATAGGGTAAGGGCAAGAAATATACTTGTAGGAATGGGAAGAAGCCGGCCACCCCTGTCCCCCTGCTAGAGGTGCCTAGGTTGTCAAAGAGATGAGCCAAAAGGGCCGGTCCCCATGCATAGCTCCCCATTTGGGTCAAGTCCTCCAACAAGGGAAGGCACCTATAGCTTATCGGGCCCCCTCTACTCCCAAAGATGAGCTTCCCAGTCACGAGAACTAGGAAGCGTTTCAAGTCTCTGGCAGCTATCGCTCTCTCTTCCTTTTCCAGTGTCGCCTAGCATCCTCTGTCAGCCTGGTCATATACTCCGCCTGGCCCTCTCCCGTCAGGTGGCAAGCGTCCACTACTCCCAAGATCGCATGCAACTTCATCCTCGACACTAAGGAAAATCTCTCTCTCACCATCTCTAGCCCTAGGAGCCTCTTCACTAGCTCTTGGTGACAAGTATATGTCACACCTGTCACCGCCGGCCATCCACCCTCATGCCGATGATCTGTACCACATCTCTAGCGTGGGAATCATGTGACCCCATGGAAAGAGGAAAGCGTGGCACTCGAGATCCCACCTCTCCTTTAGTGCCTGGATCAATGCCACGTTTAGAGTCAACTCATCTAGCCTCAGGAAGGGGTCGAACCCCATCTACTTCAGTTGGGTCCTCTAGAAGTCTGGTAGTCCCTAGTACACTACCCAGACGGCGGTCCATCCCAACTGAGACCGCAGCTCGCTCTGCAAATAGTCAAGAAGTACACAAAAGTTAGTTAGAAATGAAAGTTGAGGTAGTCTATTCAGGTCGTGACATGTCAGGTAGTCGCCTTCTGAAGGCGACACATGTGTGTCACCTTTTCATTCAGAATGCGACGCCCAACTCATCGCTTTCTGAAGGCGACATCCAGCCCATCGTGTTCACACTGGTAATGCGACAGATATGTCGTCACGTTCTCAGGATCGACCAAAGACAGAACTGTATTGTCCCCAGTGCTTTCCTCTTGGGCCATAGGCCTTACAATCTGTGCTAAGCACCTTGTCTACCTCTTATTTACATCCAATCGCACAAGAGAAAGGGTTAAGAGACCTACCTTCTTATGGCCAATCGCCTCTTTGTTGCCCAGAACTTCTATGAGGTCTACCTCCATTGAGGTGGCCGGCGCCTTGACCTCGTCACTGTGGAAGCCTCCTCGGTTGTCCACCACCAGCTCATGGTCCATTTGGACCTTCTTGGTCGGGCAAGCAGAGAAACAAGGAGAAGTAGGGAAGAAGAGAAGGAGAAAGATCATGAGTTTCTTTAATAGCAGTTACTTTGGGAGTCCATGTATAAGTTAATGATCTGAGTATTTTTTTTGACAGTTTCTTCATTAGAAAGAGCTTTTCCTAGTGAACTTAAACCAACTATTATATTTGATAATCGATTATGCATTTGGGTGATTTGTTCATTAGGTAGCATTTTGAATTGTTCACATTGAGAAACAAGAATATCTATTATAGTTTGCTTTACTTTATTAGTTCCTTCATATGTTACCTATAGTTTATCCCACATTTCTTTTACAGTTTTACATGCAGATAATCTGTTAAATTTCTTTTTAGATAATACACAACATAAATAAGTCTTAGCTTTGTAGTTTAGAGACATATTTCTTTATTATCTATAGATAGAGCTGAAGTATCATCAACAAGTATAGAAAAATCACCTTGTTCAATTACCTGCCACAGATCAAAATATGTGTCTCGGATGAAGCATTCCATTCTCTTCTTCCAGTACTGGTAATCTTCACCATCGAAAAATGGTGGTCTTGTAACAGACTGTCCTTCATAGTTGTGACCTTTAGCTGCCATCTCTTCTCAAATTTTTTTATTCTTCTGAGAAGACCTCGCTCTGATACCACTTGTTGGATCGAGATGGAGCTTTAGATGTCCTAGAGGGGGGTGAATACGACTTCTTTGCACTTTAAAAAATTATCTAAAAAATAGATAACACTAAAGGTAATGTTAGTACTTAGTGTAGTGTGTGAAACAAGTGAAATACTTGGCGGAAACAATCACACAAAGCACACTAAAATTTTATCCTGGTTTGGCCCTTTCCACATGGAAGTTCTACATCCAGTCTCCAAGAACCACTTGGGATTTCACTAACTACTAAGAACACTTGGCCTTCTCTCAACTTGAGAGGTATTACAACCCACTTGCTCCCAAGCAAGTCTTCCCTTCACCAGGGGGTAATACACACACCTACAACAGTAGGTCTTCCCTTCACAAGAGGGGAACTATAGGAACAAACCCCCTGTTGGTTACAATACTGAAAAGAGTACAGTATGTCTGCTCAAGGAGTGAGCAAACATAGAAAATCAGAAAGAGATACAATATAAAAATGATTGCTCTAACTCTTTCTGGCTCAAAGGAGGTGGACTGAGAATATCTAGAACACCAAAGCCACCCAAGGAGAAAAGACTTCTGAATGAGGAGAGCTTGGAAGTCGAAGCTTGAAGCAACAGGCTCTCTTAAGATCTTGTGAGCTTCTTTCTCTCTCTTTTCTGTAGAAGGTGTGATTAAGTTGTGGTTCTTGGTATATGTCACTTCCTTGCATGTAGGTTCTTTAGTTCAAACTTCAGCTCATATATATGCATCAGAGATTTGAGCTTCCCGTTTGAAACTGACCGTTAGAAACTAGTTGTTTGAAAGATAGCTATTTAATCCTTGGATGTTGAGACCTTGAGGCTTCTGAGATGACCATTAGTCCTTCAACTCTTAGAGTCTCAACGGATTCAGGCTATGCAGATAGCTTCATGGCTCTATAAGACAGCTTCATTAAATGACTGCAAGCTTCATACCCATGACTGAAAGCAAGCATGCTTCAGTAGGTAGCTGAATATTTGCAAGGTCAAGACAAGCACAGATACCTTCATCCTTTTGGAGGTAGGTGAGATACAAATAGATAAAAGTATAAAGAACTTTAGATAGACAGATGTTCAGAACATTTAAAGATAGACAAACAGTTGTATGAGGAATGCACAGATTTTTCCTGAAAGTTATGGAGTTCTGACAGAAAGAAGATGTGGTGGGTGAGTTTTGATAAATAGCCCATGCTGCTTATACCTACCATTACATTTACTGCTTAGCATCTGTCAAACAAGGATAAAACTACACTTCTGACAATAAGCAAGAGAACATATTATACAACTCTTTTGAATCTCAACAAAGATTCTAATACGATTATTTTAAATACATATTTTCCAACCTAACAGAATATTTGAATTTTAATAGCAGAGAAAGCATCATACTAAAAGTCATATACGAGACAATTATTCTTTAAAGGATCCCATAGGGATAAAGAGAATCTATTGGCAATAATCAATATGAATAACATTATGTTCTGTAAGGAATAAAAATATATATCTATGGTTGAACACAAGAGTTGATGTTATACTTCGACTTTGAGAAAGTCGGAGTGAGAAACAATGAAGACAAATTATACTAGACTTCGACTGTAGAAGAGTCTGAGTGAGACTGATTGGTGATAGACTTCGACTTCTTGAGAGTCGGAGTCAGGCACGATGTTCATCACTCGATATCATACTTCGACTTTTCAGAAGTCAGAGTGAGGCTACTTCAACTTTCCAAGAGTCGGAGTGAAGCTTGAGCTCTTCGACTTTCGAGGAGTCGAAATCAACCCAGATTACTTCAACTTTAGAGGAGTCAGAGTCAACTAGGTTACTTCGACTTTTCAAGAGTCGGAGTTAGTATAGCATAAATTATACATTTGTGGACTTAGAAAAATTTTCTTATCAAGTGTCAACCCAGATTACTTCGACTTTTCAAGAGTCGGAGTTAGTATAGTATAAATTATACATTTGTGGACTTAGAAAAATTTTCTTATCAAGTGTGTCAGTGTTGACACTTAGGTCCTTTATATGACACACAAACTTGAATAAGTGTTTTAGAGTATTATCATGTATGCATTTTCTTTGTCATATAAATTTTCATACAAAATAAAGTGTGGTATAATTCAATAAATTTGTTTAGGAGATATTAAAAGATTTTGTCAAAGCAAAAACACAATGATCAAGCATTTAGAAAAGATATTTGTAAAATAATGTTTCTAAATATTTTTGTTCAACAATTCTTAAGATGGTTGCTCAACAAAGGGAAGAACCTAACTGGGGTTGGTGTCAGCAGAACCTAGCTGGGGGTTTAACTAGCGCAACCAAGTTGGGGTTTGTACCAACAGAACTGCAATGGGATTTGTTCCAGGAGGGTGGCTTCTTGACCTGTAACAGAAGTTAGTTTCCTTCCTACTCAAAAAGGAAGAGGGCCAGCGGGGAGTTGGGGGTTTGTATATCCTTGGGGGGATTGTACCTTGGTTAGTGAGATCCCAAGATTTGCTTAGGGACTGGACGTAGGTCTTCTATTTGAGAAGTACAGAACCAGGATAAAATTCTCTGTGTTCTTTTGTGTGATTGTTTATTTGAATTGCTTCTGCACTGCTATTCTATCTACTGCACACAAATACATTCACTAACCGAAGTTTTCAAGTGTGATTTTATCTGTGTTTTTTAGATTACCTATTCACTCCCCCCCTAGGTTTATCCTTGCTGCCATCCGTGGGCCAACAAGTTTTAGGAGTCTATTTATCTAAAATTTTTCCTAATTGCCCTTTCTAATTTATGCCCAATTAGGGCTACAAATTTTGGGGATTTATTGCCATTAGATTTTTGTTCTTTGGACCAAAAGTGCATGTCTGGACCATAATCCTATTTGATGGTTGACTCATCTTATTTCATGTCTAGCCATGGATTTCATTTTATTAATAAACACTTTTTGCACATACGATCATGATGCGTATATTTTACTATTTTGATAATATTAAATTATCAATTTAATTTATTTTCCAATTTTTAAATTGCTATATTTCTGAGGTGCTATAAGAAAACCCCATGGATCGGTGCCTTTCTTCCCGTGGCCGACAAAGAATAGGCAGTTTGTCCACCTTTTGTTGTTGGAGAGACTCTTTGAGAAGTCCACCATCATTCTATTTGGACTAGCCTTTAGGTAGTAAATCCTCAGTCATGACTGTGGCAAGGTACGGAGGCTGTAATGGTTCTAGAGAAGTTTTGGCGATAGAACCAATTTCTTCCCAATGTAGTAGAGGTAGAAGACAAAGATTACATGCCACGAGTTTGTGTCAGCAACATGGGCGCGACCTTCAACTCCCTCAGGACTGCCTTCGTGAACTCTAACACCGATTGCCAGAACCTAACCTCCAGGATGTCGAGGAAGAGGACAAATGTGTCCTTACAAATTTTGGTCCGATCTAAAGTAGGTAATGTCATACTTGTTTAGTATCCGCAACTACTCTCATTGGTTGTCCACAATCCAATACTTGGTCTTGACAGCTTGCTTAACTGTTGCCTCATTTGCTGCACCATTTTGTTCATGGGAAGGTTTACGAGGACTAGGAAGAATAATAGACAAGAAAAAAAAAGGGGGGGGGGGCAACAATGATCTCTCTCTTCAAAAACTTGGAGCACAAGGAAGCATGGGATGTGCGCTTCTACGAACTCCACCTCCTTATATATGAGGGCGGCCCTTCCTTGTGGCACACAATATTTGAAATCACTGATGACAGTTGATCCCTCAAGTATGTCTCTTCAGTACTCAATGACAACAGTTCCCTACCGGTGCTATCATTGGTGCCCATCGTGAGGTGCATTTGGATGGGTTAAAGGCCGCCTCCATTGTGAAGTCTCTTCTCCAGAGAGCGCCATCTAATTAAACCAACCATGTGGTGCTAACACCATGGAAAAGAACCTCCTCATAAAATCCTTTACTCTCAACCATCTTGTAGCTCCTCTGCACATGACTTGAGAGTAGGGGGGCAAGTGATAAGATGGTTTTCCGCACATCTTATCGATCAGGGCCATCAACCCATTCCAGCCCATTATGGCTCCTCTACCTGTTGCTCTCCCTCCACATGTCACTTGCATCTCAGAGGCAATCGAGCACAACCCCCCTGTTGCTCTCCCTTCACGTGTCCCTAGACACTTTAGAGGCGACTGAGCATAAGTCCATACTCCGAGGACTCTTGCTTGTCAGCTAGGGTCCTTAGGCCGCTACCATATGTCCTCAGTAAATCTCCATCAATCGAACAGGACCAGACACATGCGCTTGACTCATGTAACAGCTCGTAGCAATTATTCCATTCATGGACTTATAGGTCTATCATCACTCCATAATGGAGCTCCAACAGGGCATCACCCCATGTTTCAAGTGGTTGATACGCCATGATCTCATCCCATTACGAGACCCCCTTTAATCGGGGCCTTAACTACCATCCTTTATGGGTCGGTTACAGCCTACTAATACGTCATTCGCCTAGGCTCTCTCTATATAAAGGAACAAACCCTCCAGTGCCAAGGTTTGTAGTCTCCTACCCAAAAATCCGTTCTAGCACCTACAAGTCTCAACATTGACTTAAGCATCAGAGCGTTTTCCCTTATTCCAAAACCAAATCCCCCTGGCGCCTTCCTTTCCTTTGTAGGATATGTGCTCCTTCCTCGGTTGAGTTCCCTCATTTCTATAGTTGTAGTAGAGGTTCCGACCACTTTCACACACACACACAGAAATCATATATCCACCCCTTATTATCCTTGGTAAGGATACAGCGAGACCATGTCCTAGAGGTAATTTTGAAACTTTATTCACACATATGCCTCCCAATGCCCATGCCGGAAACGCTCTTCCCGCGTTAATGTGCTCTCTTCTGGGGATATGATGGCCCACGAACTGGTTTATAATAACAAGCATAACATTGGAATATATATATATATATATATATATATATATATATATATATACCGAGGTACGGCGGTGTGGCCCCTCCATACCCCAGCTGCAGCGGCTGGATTGCCATCCAACAGCAGCAAAATATTTTTTAAAAAAAACTACACGCACAAGACGCGTAGTGTGCTGCCGCTGGATGGCGATCCAGTGCCAGCAGCTGGGGTGTGGTGGGGCCGCAACGCCGCACCCCAACATCTACGTGTGTGTGTATATATATATATATATATATATATAGTCGAACATCGTAAAGGAACAAACCCATGTGAGCACCTTGTAATTGATAATGTAACTACATGCACCAGCAGTCCGAGCAGAACAAGTCTTCCAGTAGTGCCGAGTAGACCAAATCTCCCGAGCAGACCAAACCTCCGAGCAGACCAAGCTTCCCGAGCAGTGCAAACTTGCCAAGCACTGCTCCAAAATGAATAAATGCATTTGAGCTGCGTCTGCATGCCTTCCCATTTATTACACCTTTTGATGTATATAAGTAAATATTGATAGTTGTCTACCTACAGTTGTAACTCTTCATATTCCTTTTGCATTATATGTAATGAGAAATGTCTCGAGAGAGTAGTGAGAGAACTTCTGCTCAATTACTTGTCTCTCTAGTTCCTCCTGTTTTCACATGGTATCAGAGCTCTCTGCTTTACAGCTCTTGATCTGTACTTCTTCTTGACATGGCTGCCAACTCCTCTACTGCGTCACTTCCCTCTCCACCTACTACCTCTCTTACTAATCTTCCCCTTGAATCTCTTTCTTAGACCACCAATCCCCCTGCTATGCCAAGCACCATGTCCATGCTTACTATTAAGCTCACACATGAAAACTACATTCGTTGGCGTCGTCAGTTCTTCGCAGCACTTCGTGCAACCGGCTACCTGGGCATCATTGATGGATCTGATATCTGTCCTCCCTCCACTATACTCGGACCGGATAGTGTTGAGCAAACTATCCCTTAGAAAAAATGTTTAAAATCTTAAGCTATTTTACCATGATGTTTTTGCTATGACAAAACCTTTTTAAAAGACTTTTTACAAACAAATCTACTAGAATATATCACAATGAACACAACTTGCTTAAAATTGTATCATACTTATCTTGACAATTTCCTAAGTCCACAGAGTATACTATGTATCATACTAACTCCGACTGTGGACTCCGACTCCAAAAAATTGAAGTGTTGAAACAAATTGAGAAGTTGAAGACTGCACTCCAACTCCTTAGAAGTCAAAGTCATCCCTCTGACTCCTGAGAAGTCGAAGCCTCTAGTAAACTCCAACTTCTGAGAAGTCGAAGTAATCACTCTGATTCCTGAGTCTAGTGTACAACTCCTCGAAGTTGAAGTCATCACTCCAACTTTTTAAAAGTCGAAGTTATCCCTTCGACTCCTAGTAAGTCGAATTCTTTGTAATGTATTTCAACTTCTAAAAGTCGATGTATGCACTCCAACTTCCACAGAAGTCGAAGTATGACTGTCACTTATCACTCCGACTTTCCAAAAGTCGAATTATGTAGTCTCACTGCGACTTCTGTAGAGTCGAAGCTCATGTCTCTAACTCTGACTTTCCTGACAATGTGTGTACTTGATACTTAGATAATTTTCTCAATAATATGTCATTTCGTTTCATGAAATCTTAATTATTTCAAGCTACTTGTTATCTTTATAGACTTTTGTTTAAGAATAAATTTCCAATAGAATAATGCTCTACTTGGTACTATTATTTAAATATTCTAATAGTACAATTAAATTCAAATTAATCATATAATATTATCTCTGAAGAGATCTAAAATATTTATGCAAATTGGTCTCTTATTTTTCATCAGAAGTTCAGTTTTCTTTAGTTGCTATGCAGTAAATGCTTCGGTAGGTATATGTCGCATGGACATTCTGACAGAGGCTCACCTACCACTATTAGAACCTTACCTTACCTTCTGATGCAATTGTCTGTCTGCCCTTTATTGCACTGCGCATCTCTCCATACAAGGTTGTTTATACTTTACATATATTTCTGACTCACCTACCAAAAAAAATATGGAGGTATCTTGTCTTCTGTCTTGTCCTTTGATGCAGGATATTTATGAAGCATGTTTTACTCATGGAAGAGCATAGAACATTTATGAGACCATATCTCAAACTGTGAAGCTACAAGCATGGTCTAAAGCTGTTGGAAAGCTAAAAAGGTTGAAGGCCTAATGGATAACAATTTCAAGTAGCATCCAAAGGTTCAAAGATCTCTCCTCAAATGGCTAGATCTCCAACGGATAGTTTCAAATAGAAACATCTTCTAAAGAGCATATATGGAAGCCGAAGTTTGAACAAGAAGACCAAGACACAAAGTGTGTGAAACACAGCTAGCAACCCACTCCTGCCTTCTGCTAGCAAGAGCTTCTACAAGCCTTCTCCTGAGCTGCAAGACTGAGAGCTTCCACAGTCCAAATATTTCCAAGCTCTCCTCTTCACAAAAGCCTTGTTTTGTTTTGGGTGGCATCTATGCAATCAGATCCTTTTCTTCAGTCCACCCTTGTTAGAGTCAGAAAGAGTCGAGCTGATTTCTTCTTTTTAACTCTTTCTGATTTCTTTGTGTTTGCTCATTTGTATGAGCAGACACACTAGCCTTTCATACTTCTGTGTAAGGAAACCTGTAAGAGGTTTGTATCCTGTTGCACCCCTCTTGTGAAGGGAAGACTTTATTTAAGGTAGTCTTTGTACCCCTGTTGAGGGAAGACTTGCTTGGGAGCAAGTGGGCTTGTAATACTTCTCAAGGGTGAGAGAAGGCCAAGTATTCTTGGAAGTTAGTAAAATCTCAAGTGGTTTGCTTGAGGACTGGACATAGGACTTCCATGTGGGAAGGGCCGAACCAGTATAAAATTTCTTGTGCACTTGTGTGATTGTTTCCGCCAACATACACTTGAATCACACACTACACTAAACTCTAACAGTTTGTTTAGTGTTGTCTAATTTTAGATAAAAGTTTTAAAAGCGCAAGATGTCCTATTTACCCTCCCCCCCCCCTCTAGGATATCATTAGTGCCATCTCGATCCAACAAGTGGTATCAGAGTGAGGTCTTCTCAGAAGAATCGAAAGATTTCTGAAGAGATGGCAGCTGAAAGTCACAACTATGAAGGTCAGTCTATTACAAGGTCACCATTCTTTGATGGTGAGGACTATCAATATTGGAAGATGCGGATGGAATGCTTCATCAGAGGCACAGATTTCTATCTGTGGCAGGTAATAGAATAAGGTGATTTTACTATACTTGGTGAAACTACCTATGCTCACTCCATAGCTGATAAGAGAAACATGTCTCTAAATTATAAGGCTAAAAATTATCTATGATGTGCTCTATCAAAAAAGGAATTCAATAGACTATCTGCTTGTAGAACTGCTAAAGAAATGGGGATAAATTACAAGTTACATATGAAGGAACTAATAGAGTAAAACAACCTAGGATAGATATTCTTGTCTCTCAATATGAACAATTTAAAATGCCTCCTAATGAAAACATAACTCAAATGTACAATCGCTTTTCTAATATAATAGTAGGTTTGAGTTCACTAGGAAAAATTCTTACAAATGAAGAAACTGTAAGAAAAATCCTAAGATCATTAACAAATGTTTGTGAAAGGTGGCGGAATCACCTAAGGCAGTAATCTAGAAGGGGGGGTTGAATAGATTACTACAAATTAACAGCACTATTACCTTCTTTTCGAATCAACACTGACTTGACAACAACGTAGACAGAAATATACCGAGTTCAAACTATGATGTGTGTGTCGATTGTGATTTGAATATTAGAAATCTATCTAGCGTGTGTACAATCAACGTGCCTACCAAACATCTACCGTGAAAATGTGCAAACCACAGGACATGAAGATTTAAGGAGGTTCGGAGTACACAACTTGTGTATCCTACGTCCACCGTCCACACACACGCAGAAGGACTGCTTATAAGAGCTAGTTCAACACACAATCCCACACACACGTTGTCTGATGCAAACACACAATCAGAACAACTTTTCACACGTGGATCAAGCACAAGGAACGCTTGAACCACAACCACACACACAAATATATGAAAAGTGAAAGTAAAGAAGAGTTCTGAGATATAGAAGCAAATACAGTTGTGAACTCTTCGTGGTGGTCGTCCAGAGGAACTCCAAGCTTCGTGTTTATGATGCCCATTTGATGGAGAAGCTTAAACCGTGGACGAACCGGCTTCAACTCCGCTCGTGAGATGGATCTTCCACGAACAGGACGGAGGGTTGAAGCAGAGCAGCAGGGAGAAGCTTTTCTTATGACCTTTGGTTAGAGTTTTGGTATTGTGGCTTCTTGCTGCAAAAAATACCTTCTTATGTCCTATATATATGAGTGTCCAAGTATGGAGAGACATGCTAAAAGGAAACACCCAAATATAGAACATATCCAAATCTCGTATTTGATCTTTCTCTACGTCTGTCGACAGGCAACATTGTATCTGTCGATAGACGATGCTTGATTTTGTGTTCCAGAACCTGGAAGGCTGAATCTGTCAACATGTTTCACCTGGCTGTCGACAGCTAGAGTTCATCTGTCGACAGGTACATCCCATCTGTCGACAGGCAGTGCTTCAATTGTTGCTTCCAGTAGCTTGTATGTTTCTGGTTTGTCTATCTGTCGATAGGGGCCTTCTTGGCTGTCGACAGGTAATCACTTGATGTATTTTTCTTGACCTTTTGCACTTGTTTCTTGATGCTTGTCATGTATGCATTCACACCTACATTAAAAGACATTTTAAGTGAGATACAATGAATACATAGGTGATCAATAAAAGTATCATTTTATTTATTTATTTCTTCAAGTCTTTGTCATTTTTATCATGTTCCAACCATTTACTTAACATCAATTATGTCACACATCATCAAAAACATTTATCACATGTCATCATACACATTGTAACCCAGCATTCTCCCCCTTTTTGATGATGATAAAATTTCAATGGATGTTTCTCCCCTGAGAACATTCAAAAAGATAAGTCATGCACACATGGATGAAATGAAGCAAAGAACTGTGATTTCATTCATTGATCCTGAAGTACACACAGTTACAAAACGACATCCATTACATGAAATAGATAAAGGCAAATGAAGGGAAATGACATAACTAATATGACTAACAATCGTAGTGACAAAGAGACTAGACCCATGACCCAAACTGGATACCCCTAACTAAATCCAAAGTAACCCCAGACTGAATGCCAGATCCGCTAAACATCATCATCCTAGGTGCATTGGGATGACGGAACTCAAGAAACTCTCTGGAAAGGCGAGTGAGCCGATGCTGAATCTAAACTGTGTATCGGCCAGTGCATCCATCCGGGTGTCAACTTGCTCGGTGAGCTGATCAAAACGTGCATTAATCTGCGCAAATTGCTCAGCCATGTTTGCCGGAGGTCCTGCATGTCAGCCTGTGGAACAGACGCATCTGGAATGTTAGTAGCAGCTTCATCTTGCACTTCCATCGGCTCCGGATGGGAGTCTTCATCACTCTCACTGTCGCTAGTAGATCCTCTTCAACATTCTGTTCTTGACCCTTTAGAGTCCGGGTGACTCTCCCATCAACAAGTCTGTAGCCCATCCTATGGGCAGCAGTGAGATCAAATGCGCTGCGGGATTTGAGGGTGACAAGTTCACTGGCAGGAATTTGGATGCCAATGAAGGTGAGAAGTGAGGTGATCGGGCAAGCATAGGGAATTGACCTCTTGGGGTTGTAGTAGCATTGGCGGATGAGGTCAAAGATGAGTTCGGGCAAATTGATTGCTCGCACCTGAGTAAGAAGAAAAATAGAGACTTGTGGACCTCGGTCACAAGTTCCCGACTTCCATCATTTGGAGCAATCAAGGTAGTGAAGAGGTGATGGATTAGTCTGTGCAATGGGGGAAAGGAGTTGGCATTTAGCTTGACAACATCCTTGGAAGAATCATAGGGTTGTTGGATTATTAGGGAATATTATTCGGAGGCAGAGGGATGGTTTAGAAGGATGTCAGCCTCAGAGTTTGGATTTGAAATGCTCTACTGAAAAAATTTGGGGTGAGCTTGAAACTGGTACCTTTGACGGAGGTAAAGAGATCCCCATCCTTAGACATGCCGAGGTTGTTGAAAAACTCTATCACAACAATAGGAGAGTATTGCATGTGGGAGTAGAGAAAGACTATCCAGCCCTGGGTGTCAAACAGGGGCTGGAGACTCGGAAACATGTCCTCCAGGGACTCGAAGTCCACATAGCGTGGCTGGACGAATTTGGTAAATGTTCCCGGTACCTTGGTGAGGCGCAAACCTTAGGGAACATCTAGCTCTGGCAAGCGATCATTCCTGTGCTTGCTCTGGCGCTCAGAGGGTGCCCTGGAGCCTTCTCTGGCTTCCTGAGCAGAAGAGCGTTGTCGGGTGGCACGGAGCTTGCTACGTGGTTCCATGGGAGAAGAAAAGGACGAAGTGGAGATGATCTGGAAGAAGGAAAAAGAACTGGAGGAAGAGAAGACAGAGAGTAGAAGAAAAGAAGGTGTCTGCGCCCTGGAGAGAAAGCTTAGGGTTGAAATAGGGTGGAAGACACCTTTTTGAGGAAGGTGAGAGGGTGAGGAGTTGTGTTTCCCCTTTGGATGTATTTAAAAGTAGTTTTGTAACGCCCTCGAATTTCCGTCGCATTATTTGTATTTGTGTGTGTATATTTGTGCTTGGGTATGTATATAGATATTTACGTACGTATTAATTAGTACAATTACGTGTACATGTGTTTATACTAGATGTAAATAATGCATGTATTGAATGGTGATAGTATGAATACACTACCATATACATATTGCATGTATATATGCATGGCATGCATAGTTTTCTGCATGTTTTAGAGTTCTGGCCGAAGGCCAGATTGGCGTCAATATCAGGACGTCGATGAGGTGTCAGTGTCCACCCATGGACGCCAACACTAATCCCAGCGTCTAACGATGTGGATGCCAACTTCTCTGACCTGCATGCGTTGCAGAGCCAGAAATTCCGGAAACAAGGTAGCTCACCCATTGGGGAGCTGTCCCCAACGGCTCTGAGAGCCATCTTGTCACCCTGTGAGTGGGAGAGAAGCCTCTCCCATATATCCAAACCTGAATCTGCTCCCCAACCCTTCTCTTTGCCTCTTTACAAGAGAGAAAGAAGAAGAAGACCCCAGTTCGGAGTGTGCAAGGACTGGTTTTTGAAGGCTCCAAACCGGCGATCCAAGGCTCCATCCGGCGTTCTACTGCAACTGGAGGCTAGAGGGAACCAAGGAGGAGGCTTCCCCACCACTGGCTCAGCACCTGCATCGACCAAGAAGAACCCGGAGTCAAGCATTTCTAAGAGCTTCTTGGGACAGCCCAAGGAGAGCTTCACCGAGCCCTAGATCCCTTGGTGCATTTTTCTAAAGGCAAGTACCCCATTCATAACGTCCCCGTATGTGTCTAGGTTGGTTTTACTATTTTTGTACATTTTCCCTCGTGTCCTAGACCCTCAGATTCACCCTATCTTGAGAGCTCGGGTCTGTGTCTGCACAGACCTGCATTGACAGCAAAGTCCCTGGTCGCTAAGATCATGCTTAGCGTCCATCGACTATGACGTTGACCTTGAATCAGCGGCCAGAGACCGCCGCCAAGTTCATCTGGACAGAACAGTGACCTGTTCTGCCCTTCTATACACCTATTTTGATATGTTTCGCGACTAGGATATACTGTAAACCATTTATATGCTATGTATATTGTGGATGTGATGAATGTGGTGTGTGGATGGATGAGTGTGCATGGTGGTGAATGATAGAAGTTATTTTGTTCCATGAAATTACAAGCATGATTAGTTGTTAATCTTGTCAATCTACTGTTGCATGATTTAGGACTAGCCAGTATGCCCAAGTGTGAGGATCATGCATGTATGGATCAGCCCTATTCTGAAATTTGAGATTTTGCCATGCTTGTGTAAATTATTAAAAGTATTGTTTGGGGAAATAGGAATTTTGCATAAGTTATGATAAATCCTTGGTAAAAGGCATCGCTCCATAAATTGAGAAATAAATTCTGTAGCTCTATACATGTAGGGTTCAGACAGTAGCTTGCTAAAATTGTGACTGTGTATAATTCCATATTGACTTGAATTACGAATGGCATGAAAAATAGATGTTTGATTTTCTGTAAATTCATTTTAACTTAGAAAAATCTGAAAATTGCATGAAGGGTCCTAAACCCGAAATTAGTTTGTGATTAAAATTTCAAGTCATTTGGACCAGAGCACGATGCCTTATGAAATTTCCATGAAAAATGTGAAATTGATGCATGTCATTGTAAAATGAGTTGATTCTTGTTTAATCCAACTTGATTAATGGAATTACCTGCTGTTAATGTCTAAAATCATAGTGTCATGTTAGGAAAATAGAGGCATGTGCATGTGAGTGAGAAAGTGAATGAAGTGAGAGTGACATGTGTCAAACCATGTGTAAAATGGTAAAAATGTGTAAATGTGTAACTGTGCCAAATGTGACACTGCTTCCGTAGAGGGCAGTGGAACCGTATCAGGGAAAAGTCCCCCTGAGAAAGTTCAATGTGTAAGTGACCTAAGGGCATTAGGGGAAATCCTGGAGGTGGACAAGTACCACTGGTTAGGGTGGAGACTTGTTCTCCCGGTCTGTGTAGTCCAAGAGTCGCCATTGTATTGCCTAGATGGCGTCTATGTGATGTGATGTGTTGTGTCCTTCTTTGGTGGTTTGGACTATGTGTCACGGCACCTAAATGTGAATGTGTAAATGTGTATGTGTTCATGTGTTAATGTGAAAGTGAACAATGTGTAATGTGTATGTGTAAAGTGCAAAATACGTGAATTGGAAATTGTGTAAAGAAAAATGTGAGACCAAATGTGAGGTATGATAGTAATCCATGTTGTGACAAATCTAAGACCATGTTAAATCAGTAGCTTCATTATGTTAGGATCATGTTTATATGTGTAAATTGCCTAGAATCCATGCTAGGGACAATTAACAAGTATGTGCACAAAATTCATGTTTGGTTGTTCACATGTTGTACTTTAAATAATGTTGTAGCTCTCATGTGTAGGTTATGGTTACTAAAGCATGTGAAAACCAACAAGCTTAAGCATGTGAAAATGGTTATGTATATGTATAAGAACATGTAGATTCCATGCTAGTTGTGATCCCTCTCATGTACGCGCGGAATTCACGTTAATGGCTTTCATGTTTTGGTTAAAATGCAAGGTAGAATTTCATGAGTAGGAATGATTAGAGAGCATGTGTTAGGAAATTATTTTGTTAAGGAAATCTGAAAGCATGTATCATGTGTTTACTGATAGAACTATCATGATAGATTGTGTATTTCAAGTTTAAGCATGCTACATGTTGAGTCTTTGCAATTGTGTGTGAGCCTACTATGACATGTACGTGTATGGTATGAGTGGTGTTACTTGCTGAGTCTTTAGACTCACTACTTGCTTCGGCGTACAGGTGTAGTTGGTGACGTGGCACCGTTGGAGGAGACGGTGGAGACGGACTCCGAGCTCGGAGATTAGACTGTTGGAGCAGTTGTACCTTTTGTGTTTTCATAGTATGTAAAAGTGAAATTGTACTAGAACTATCATGAGAGAATTGTATAAGTGTGGACATATATGGATTTAAATTTTCAGCATTTAAATTATGTGAACTTTTAAGTTCTTTAATGTTATTGCAATTCATGTATGTTAAATGTGGATGATGAATGAATGAAGACAGTAGTTCTTTTACTTCCGCTACTCTGTTCTATATTCACGTGTATCTCAGCTGAATGTATCGTTGGGTAAATGTCCCACTGTGATGACGCTTGCTATACCGACGTGGGTTGGTATAACCATACGGTATAATGAGGGCCGTCACAGAGATTGGTATCAGAGCGACCAGTTGATTGCACATGAATATACCTAAGTCATCATCCCATTGCATGCTAAGTATGTCCACATGTGTAGAAAACGCTAATAAGAAGTGAAAGATAGATAAGAAATGGTTAGGAAACTTAGTAACCTAACTCTAACGGTGGCTGAAATTTTATTACAGCCATGGCTTCGAGAGGTAGGCGTGGTGGAGCGTCGGCCCGTGAGGACGAGCCGCGACGTGACGAGCGGGCGGAGCAACAGGTCCCGGCACCGCCAGGTCCTGTACTTCCCCCACCGCCACCTGTGGACTACGGAGTATTCATGCAAGGTCTGGTGCAAGCCATGCAGACCCAGTCTCATACCCAGGCAGCACTCCAGGCACAATTGGAGGCTCAGGTTAGACTAATGAAATGATTAATAGTCTGTTTTAAATTGCTTATGTGATATTATGTTGATTGTATATTGCTTGATGTGTGATATAGCAGGCTCAAGGACCAGCTTAGGACCATGGTGGACCTTCTACCATGGAGAGATTCAAGAGGATGACCCCACCCTCTTTAAGGGGGAGAGTGATCCATTAATGGCAGAAAGCTGGATGAGGGAGACAAAGAAAATCTTCCGAGCCATCAGGTGCCCTGATGAGGATAAGGTGACATTAGCCACCTACATGCTACAGGTAGGCTTTTAATTTTGTATGTTTGTATGTAATGCTTAAGTTAGAATTTGTTAGTTGGTACTTATGAAGGTGTATTGCAGGAGGAGGAGAGAGGATGTATGGTGGTCCTCCCTACTACGTACACACTATGAGGACGGAGTAGTAGACGTGACGTGGGACACGTTCGTGAGGCTCTTCGAGCCAAGTTCGTCCCAGAGCATATCCAGGACAAGATGGAGCAGGAATTCTCTCCCTGACGCAAGGCTCCATGACTGTGCTTGAATACGAGGCAAGGTTTTCTGAACTTTTAAGTATGCACCGCATATCGTAGAGGATGAGCGCAGGAAGACGAAGAAATTGTGATGGGACTCAAGCCATCACTGCGGACGAGACTCGTGGCGTTTGACCACCACACGTTGGACGAGGCCCTCAGCGCTGCCTGCAGGCAGGAGGGAGAGATGGAGCAATATCTGGACGAAAAAAGGCTTCGCAGAGAAGAGGCCAGTAGCGACTTCCAGCGGCCAAGACAGGAAGAAAATGGGTGTACCAGACACCGCAGCGATCCGTGACAGTCAGCAGCTCTCAGGTACCTTCTGTACGTTTCCCTGGTGTGAAGAAAGTGTGTCCCCATTGCGGGAAGACACATGGTGGTTCCGAGTGTTGGTTGGTAGCGGGTAGATGCTTGAAGTGCAGGAGCAGCGACCACAAGATCAAAGATTGCCCAAGACTTCAAAGGAGCTCAGCGTGGAGCGCCAGCCCCAGTAGTAGCGGCAGCCGCGCCAGCTACAGGAAGACCAGGAAGGCCTCGAGCCCCAGCTCGAGTGTTTGCTTTAGCTCGTGAGGACACCGAGCAGGCGGAGCATGTCACCCAAGGTACGGTTTTGCTTTTAGGTGTGCACGCTCGGGTTTTTTTGATACGGGTGCTACTCACTTGTTCATTTCCGAGCGGTACGCTAGGCAGTTAGCCCTAGAGTCAGGCATAGAGTCTGAGGAGTTAGAGGTCCCTTTATCTGTGCACATCCCTGCGGGTACGGTATCGACTAGGAAGTGCATTCCGTCGTTACTTGTGTGCATTGAGGATAGAATCCTAGATGGGTGTTTCTTCTTGCTAAAGATGAAGGACTATGATGCTATTCTTGGTCTGGATTGGCTAGAGGAGCACTATGCGTTAGTGGATTGTCGTTGGAAGAGGATCGTTTTCGCATTCCTGGTGAGGATGAGTTCTCTCACCCCTTGCCAAGGAACTGGGCGGGAAAGATGGTCATCTCTGCCATGAAGGCGATGCGCATGGTAAACAAGGGTTGTGACACTTTTCTTGCCAGCGTGGTGTTAGTGCAGAGGTTGATGAGTCACCTACTCTTACGGAGATTGAGGTAGTGTAGGATTTTCCAGACGTCTTTCCTGATGATTGGTTGGATTGCCACCGGATAGAGAGATAGAGTTTACCATAGAGTTGCTTCCGAGCACCTCTCCTATCTCGAAGGCTCCATATCGGATGGCACCTGCGGAGTTAGCCGAGTTGAGGAGGCAGTTGCAAGAGCTGCTTGATAAGGGATTTATTCGCCCTAGTGTTTCCCCTTGGGGCGCACCTGTATTGTTCGTCAAGAAGAAAGACGGGTCACTTAGGTTGTGCATTGACTACAGAAAGCTGAACCAAGTGATTGTGAAAAACATGTATCCCTTACCTCGTATTGATGACTTGTTTGACCAGTTGCGAGATGCATCAGTCTTTTCTAAGATTGACTTGCGATCTAGTTTATCATCAGTGAGGATTCAGAGTGAGGATGTGTCCAAGACGGCGTTTAGAACCCGTTATGGACATTATGAGTTCTTGGTCCTTCCTTTCGGATTGACCAATGCCCCTGCAGTGTTCATGGATCTCATGAACCGGGTGTTTAGGCTTACTTAGATAGCTTTGTGTAGTGTTATTGACGATGTGTTGGTCTACTCTCCGGATGAGGCCACGCACCGTCAGCATTTGAGGTTAGTGTTAGAGGTTCTTCGTGAGCACAAGTTGTATGCTAAATTCAGCAAGTGCGATTTTTGGTTGCGCGAGGTTCATTTCCTTGGGCATGTTATCTCCGGCGCTGGTGTTGCAGTTGATCCAGCGAAGGTACATGCAGTTATGGATTGGGAGGTTCCCAAACCCCTTCGGAGATTCGTAGTTTTATTGGGTTAGCTGGTTACTATCGGCGATTCATTGAGGGTTCTCATCCATCACCGCCCCCTTGACAAAGCTGACCAGGAAGGGTGAGAAGTTCGTATGGTCTGAGGCATGTGAGAGTAGCTTCCAGCTATTGAAGGCTAAGCTTACTTCTGCTCCGGTATTGGTATTGCCCAGTGGTCTAGAGGGCTTTGCCATTTATACGGATGCGTCTCTGATTGGTTTAGGCTGTGTGCTCATGCAGCAAGAAAGGGTAGTGGCTTATGCTTCTCGTCAATTAAAAGAGCATGAGAAGAACTATCTGACTCATGACTTGGAGCTCGCAGCAGTGGTTCATGCACTAAAGATCTGGAGGCACTATCTTTATGGTGTCAGATTTGAGGTGTTTACCGACCACAAGAGCTTGAAGTATCTTTTCTCCCAAAAGGAATTAAACCTGAGACAGAGAAGATGGATTGAGTTCTTGAAGGACTATGACTTCGACCTTCAGTATCACCCTGGAAAGGCGAATGTCGTAGCGGATGCTCTTAGTAGAAAGAGGTCTTCGCTCCAGCAGGATTGGAAGATGTTGGAGGATGCGGCGTACTCTATGACCGAGTTAGAGCCATCGTTGTGTTAGGCTTTTGTAGCTCAGCTATCCCTTAGATCCTCGGTTTTGGATGAGGTGATCGAGCAACAGAGAGCCGACCCTAGATTGTTAGAATTAAGGGTAAGGCGGGCATTGCTCGTGATGAGGACGGTGTGATTAGATTTCAGCACCGTGTTTGTGTTCCTGATTTAGTAGATGTCCGTGAGCATGTGTTAGCGGAGGCTCATAGATCGCGATTCTCTATTCATCCGGGTAACACTAAGATGTATCAAGACCTGAAGAGATCATTTTGGTGGTCCGGCATGAAGAAGGATGTTGCGGATTATGTGTCTAGATGTCTAGTATGTCAGCAAGTGAAGGCCGAGCGACAGCGACCATCCGGCCTTATGCAGAGGATGGATATCCCAGTGTGGAAGTGGGAAGCTGTCACTATGGACTTCGTTTCGGGTTTGCCTCGATCTAGAAGGGGCAATGACTCGATTTGGGTAGTTGTAGATAGATTCTCGAAGACTGCTCATTTCTTGCCATGAAGAAGAAGCAGTCAGTAGAGAGTTTAGCTAGATTGTATGTAGTGGTATCATTAGATTGCATGGTGTGCCGAAGTCGATCATTTCAGATCGAGATCCGAGATTCACTTCGAGGCTGTGGAAGGGCCTTCAGGATGCTTTAGGTTCGGAGCTGAAGCTCAGTTCGGCGTTTCATCTCCAGACCAATGGATAGTCTGAGAGGACTATCCAGACGCTCGAGGATATGTTGAGAGCGTGTGTTCTGGATTGGAAGGATGATTGGGAGCGTCATTTACCTCTTGTGGAGTTCGCATACAACAACAGCTTTCATGCGAGTATTGGTATGGCTCCATTCGAGGCGTTGTATGGTAGGCCCTGCAGATCTCCGTTGTGTTGGGAGGAGACTGGCGATAGGCAATTGATCGGACCGGAGTTAGTTCAGGAAACTTCGGATAAGATCCAGCTTATCAGGAAGAGGCTTGTTGCGGCACAGGATAGGCAGAAGAGTTATGTCGACAACAGGAGAAAGGATTGGAGTTCGAGGTTGGCGATCATGTCTTCTTGAAGATATCGCCTACTCGTGGGGTCGTCAGATTTGGCCGGCATAATAAGTTGAGCCCTAGGTTCATTGGCCCATATGAGATTCTCAGACGTTTGGGCAGTGTGGCATATGAGCTAGCATTACCCCCAGCTTTGGCTAGCGTTCACCCTGTATTCCACGTATCTATGCTCAGGAAGTATGTCCGAGATCCGTCTCATGTGATTAGTCATGAGCCAGTGGAGATCTAGCCAGATCTTTCGTATGTCGAGCAACCAGTAGCTATTCTTGACCGGAAGGTTCAGCATCTCCGAAACAAGAGTATTGCATCGGTGAAGGTTCTATGGCGGAACTTCTCACGAGAGGAGGCTACATGGGAGCTTGAGGATGCGATGAAGAAGAAGTATCCCCTTTGTTTGAGTAGGTCGTTCTAACTTTGAGGACGAAGTTTCTTTAAGGGGGAGAGGGTGTAAGGCCCTCGAATTTCCGTCGCATTATTTGTATTTGTGTGTGTATATTTGTGCTGGGTATGTATATAGATATTTACGTACGTATTAATTAGTACAATTACGTGTGCATGTGTTATACTAGATGTAAATAATGCATGTATTGAATGGTGATAGTATGAATACACACCATATACATATTGCATGTATATATGCATGGCATGCATAGTTTTCTGCATGTTTTAGAGTTCTGTCCGAAGGCCAGATTGGCGTCAATATCAGGACGTCGATGAGGTGTCAGCGTCCACCCATGGACACCAACACTAATCCCAGCGTCTAACGATGTGGATGCCAACTTCTCTGACCTGCATGCGTTGCAGAACCAGAAATTCCGGAAACAAGGTAGCTCACCCATTGGGGAGCTGTCCCCAACGGCTCTGAGAGCCATCTTGTCACCCTGTGAGTGGGAGAGAAGCCTCTCCCTATATCCAAACCCGAATCTGCTCCCAAACCTTCTCTTTGCCTCTTACAAGAGAGAAAGAAGAAGAAGACCCCAGTTCGGAGCTGTGCAAGGACTGGTTTTTGAAGGCTCCAAACGGCGATCCAAGGCTCCATCCGGCGTTCTACTGCAGCTGGAGGCTAGAGGGAACCAAGGAGGAGGCTTCCCCACCACTGGCTCAGCACCTGCATCGACCAAGAACTGGAGTCAAGAATTTCTAAGAGCTTCTTGGGACAGCCCAAGGAGAGTTTCACCGAGCCCTAGATCCCTTGGTGCATTTTTCTAAAGGCAAGTACCCCATTCATAACGTCCTCGTATGTGTCTAGGTTGGTTTTACTATTTTGTACATTTTCCTCGTGTCCTAGACCCTCAGATTCACCCTATCTTGAGAGCTCGGGTCTGTGTTCTGCACAGACCTGCATTGACGGCAAAGTCCCTGGTCTCTAAGATCATGCTTAGCGTCCATCGACTATGACGTTGACCTTGAATCAGCGGCTAGAGACCGCCGCCAAGTTCATCTGGACAAAACAGTGACCTGTTCTGCCCTTCTATACACCTATTTTCGATATGTTTCGCGACTAGGATATACTGTAAACCATTTATATGCTATGTATATTGTGGATGTGATGAATGTGGTGTGTGGATGGATGAGTGTGCATGGTGGTGAATGATAGAAGTTATTTTGTTCCATGAAATTACAAGCATGATTAGTTGTTAATCTTGTCAATCTACTGTTGCATGATTTAGGACTAGCCTGTATGCCCAAGTGTGAGGATCATGCATGTATGGATCAGCCCTATTCTGAAATTTGAGATTTTGCCATGCTTGTGTAAATATTGAAAGTATTGTTTGGGGAAATAGGAATTTTGCATAAGTTATGATAAATCCTTGGTAAACCAGGCATCGCCCCATAAATTGAGAAATAAATTCTGTAGCTCTATACATGTAGGGTTCAGACAGTAGCTTGCTAAAATTGTGACTTGTGTATAATTCCATATCGACTTGAATTACGAATGGCATGAAAAATAGATGTTTGATTTTCTGTAAATTCATTTTAACTTAGAAAAATCTGAAAAATTGCATGAAGGGTCCTAAACCCGAAATTAGTTTGTGATTAAAATTTCAGGTCATTTGGACCAGAGCACGATGCCTTATGAAAATTTCCATGAAAAATGTGAAATTGATGCATGTCATTGTAAAATGAGTTGATTCTTGTTTAATCCAACTTGATTAATGGAATTACCTGCTTGTTAATGTCTGAAATCTGTAGTGTCATGTTAGGAAAACAGAGGCATGTGCATGTGAGTGAGAAAGTGAATGAAGTGAGAGTGACATGTGTCAAACCATGTGTAAAATTGGTAAAAATGTGTAAATGTGTAACTGTGCCAAATGTGACACTGCTTCCGTAGAGGGCAGTGGAACCGTATCAGGGAAAAGTCCCCCTGAGAAAGTTCAATGTGTAAGTGACCCTAAGGGCATTAGGGGGAAATCCTGGAGGTGGACAAGTACCACTGGTTAGGGTGGAGACTTGTTCTCCCGGTCTGTGCAGTCCAAGAGTCGCCATTGTATTGCCTAGATGGCGTCTATGTGATGTGATGTGTTTGTGTCCTTCTTTGGTGGTTTGGACTATGTGTCACGGCACCTAAATGTGAATGTGTAATGTGTATGTGTTCATGTGTTAATGTGAAAGTGAACAATGTGTAATGTGTATGTGTAAAGTGCAAAATACGTGAATTGGAAATTGTGTAAAGAAAAATGTGAGACCAAAATGTGAGGGTATGATATTGTAATCCATGTTGTGACAAATCTGAGACCATGTTAAATCAGTAGCTTCATTATGTTAGGATCATGTTTATATGTGTAAATTGCCTAGAATCCATGCTAGGGACAATTAACAAGTATGTGCACAAAATTTCATGTTTGGTTGTTCACATGTTGTACTTTAAATAATGTTGTAGCTCTCATGTGTAGGTTATGGTTACTAAAGCATGTGAAAACCAGCAAGCTTAAGCATGTGAAAATGGTTATGTATATGTATAAGAACATGTAGATTCCCTGCTAGTTGTGATCCCTCTCATGTACGCGCGGAATTCACGTTAATGGCTTTCATGTTTTGGTTAAAATGCAAGGTAGAATTTCATGAGTAGGAATGATTAGAGAGCATGTGTTAGGAAATTTATTTCGTTAAGGAAATCTGAAAGCATGTATCATGTGTTTACTGATAGAACTATCATGATAGATTGTGTATTTCAAGGTTTAAGCATGCTACATGTTGAGTCTTTTGCAATTGTGTGTGTAGAGCCTACTATGACATGTACGTGTATGGTATGAGTGGTGTTACTTGTTGAGTCTTTAGACTCACTACTTGCTTCGGCGTACAGGTGTAGTTGGTGACGTGGCACCGTTGGAGGAGACGGTGGAGACGGACTCCGAGCGCAGAGATTAGACTGTTGGAGCAGTTGTACCCTTTTGTGTTTTCATAGTATGTAAAAGTGAAATTGTACTAGAACTATCATGAGAGAATTGTATAAGTGTGGACATATATGGATTTAAATTTTCAGCAATTTAAATTATGTGAACTTTTAAGTTCTTTAATGTTATTGCAATTTCATGTATGTTAAATGTGGATGATGAATGAATGAAGACAGTAGTTCTTTTTACTTCCGCTACTCTATTCTATATTCACGTGTATCTCAGTTGAATGTATCGTTGGGTAAATGTCCCACTGTGATGACGTTTGCTATACCGACGTGGGTGGTATAACCGTACCGGTATAATGAGGGCCGTCACAAGTTTGAAGGAAAGGGGTCCCACAAAATCTGGCCAAGATTGGCGTCGGTTGGGCTTCTGAATCGCCCAGATCTGCGGCTGTCGACAGGTGCATACGCATCTGTCGACAGGCACCTTCCTGTTTTGTGCTAGTGGGGGATTTTGACAGAATTTGATGTGCAATGAGTGTCCAAATGGGATTTAGGGTTGACAACTGGTATAAACTCATTATAAAATGGCATACCCACTAGTGTTAAGACATATGAAAGGTCTACAATGGTTAAGAAATAATATCTCAGGATTCTTAAGTTGTAGCAGTTAGAAAACATCGTTCAAAAGCATATGAAACTAAGATAACCCCTTGAATAGAAGCCATTGTAGAAAAACATATTTCTTAGTGGGTGATGTTCAGTTGGTACATGAAAATAATGTGTACATGAACAATTGACAATAAACAGCAAATTGTCCTTGATTGAGAAACATGGAGGCATCACTCTATTTCCATCTTGGAATCAGTGCTTTTGTCAACTTAATGTGGGAAAAGTGGTAATTAGGATCACTTTCACCTTTTGACGTGAAGGTTGTAAGACCCGGTTTTCGGGCTTCCGTCTGGTGTTGTGGGATGACTGGCCACTGACGCGTCCATGCTGGGTGATGCGTTGGTGTCGCGTCGGGGGTGCCCGACGCGACAGTCATCCATGTCGCGGTGAGCTTGTGGGTCATGTGTTGGTCGCGCCCTGGTTCTCCGTCACTTCTTGCTGTCGCACCCAGTCAATGGGCCGCGACAGTGTTTTATCATGTTGCGCTGTCCGGTCGTCTGATGCCTGTCAGGTGGCAGTCGTGTCAGTACGGCTTGTCGCGTTGTCGCAGCGCCCGTGGGGGGCGCGTTCTTATCGCGGTCCGTAGACCCGTCGCGTTAACGTTTGTAACGCGACGGGGCGGGCCGTCACGTTCTGGGTGCCGGGGGCTTAAGGCGCAGGCCGGCTATCCCTTCCCCCTCTCTCTCCTCTTCTTCCCTTTCCCCTCTTCTCCGCGGCGTGGGAGGCTCCCCGCCGGAGATCGGAGCGTGGTGGCGCCAGCGGGCTCGTGGCGGCGTCGTGGCGCGTGCGTGGAGCGAGGAGGAGGTGGCCAACCGACGTGAAGGGCCCCTCGTGGGTTCGTTCTTCATGAAAGGTAGGGATTTCTTGTGCCTTCTCCCATCCGGTGGATCAGGAGCCCACGGGGTTTTGTAGATAGCTTTACTGCTTTCCCCATGCTCCCCTCCCCCATGTGTGCATGTGTGTGGTTCGGAGGCGACCCCGGGATTGAGGATCCCGTTGGTCTGCCTCCCTGCTGGTGTCGCGACCGCACGGTGCGTCACGACATCAGTAGAGGCGTCGCCCCGGTCGGGCGTGACCTTATCGCGGCGTACTTGGCAGTCGTGATAAGGGTCTCTGTCACGACCTAGTTTCCCGTCGCGACATGGTGGCTGTCGCGACACGCTGCCCCATCGCATCAGGGTTCATGTCACGGTGCCCTTCCCCGTCGCGATAGTATCGCGATGGCCTATGGGGGCGCGACAGTGCCTGTTGGTGCCTCGGGTGTTTCCATGGTCGGTTTGTGTGTCGGCGTGTGCCCCAGGGCAGGCTGTGCCCTCAGGACCTTCCGGTAGGGAACGCGGCTGGTTGCCTTCCTGCGTTCAGTGACCGAAGGTGACACCTTCGTGGCCGTGTCGTGGCAATGGTGCCAGGAGGGTCGCGTCTGTCTAACAATCGATTCACTGGCGGTCAATCAATTGTTAGCAGAGCGACGAGCTTCCTGTACTTCTGATAGTGATCCAAGGTTTTGGCTCGCTCGTGCGTGTTTGCTTGGCCGACGACCCTTTTGAGGGTCCGTGCATGCCTCTCGCTTGCTGGGCTTGTCGTGTGCTACAAGCCAGCGGTTCGGCGTGGTTCTTGTTGTGCTGCCCCGCCTGTTCGCCCGGTGCTTGGCACTTGAGGGCTTGTCCCGTTCAGAGGTTGTCTCCGTTTTCTGGGACCCCCATCCTCGGGAGCCCGTTGAGGGAGGTATCCGAGCTATGAGCGTGCTCGAGTTGGCAGCCCACGTGAGCGGACTCTGGAGCTAAGGGGGAAACGAGGTTTGGACAGCGGCGCTGAGTCGTTTGTAGAGCTCTCTTGTCTAGGTCTGGGATGCCGAGGGGTTCGGAGTGCTTTCCTGGCGCAGACCAGACAGTCCTTGTCTCACTGCCTCTCTCTGCGTTGGTTCGGAGCCACGTAGTGGTGTCAGGCGTGAGCCGCAGCTTGGCCAGGCTGCGGTGTTGTGGTGTGTTGTGTGTTCTGTGGCGGCTCTGTCTCACCCTTGCGCGGGGGCGGAGGCAGGAGCTAGGCTAGCGAGCAGAGCGTGTGGACTGCGGGTCCCCCTCTTGGCTGCTAGCGGCGGTGGCTTGGTTGCTGTGTGTGACGGCGTTTTCCTCATGACGTTTTCCAAGTGTTCCTCATTGCCCGAGCTTGCACGGCGGTTTTAGCCCGCTGTGCCTAGTTTCTATGGGCGTCGTTGGTCTGGCCTTGGGCAGACCCGTGTTTCTGGTGGTTCCTGCTTCGGTGTTCTGTCGGTTTCGTGGTTCCGTTCTTGGGTGCCAGCCCGTGATGGCACCGGCGTGTGTAGCTTCCCGAACTGGCAGCGTGTCCGGGGTCCGGGGGGTTCTGCTTGTGGGCCCTCGACCTTGTAGAGGTCTGAGGTGGCCGTGCTTGCGGTGAGACGCCGTTCTCACTTGGTTGTTCCGTGGTCTCGGCAGGTGTGCTGAGCACTGCTTCCGCTTTGTGCCTGACTCCGTTGTTTTCTACAGGAGTCGTGTGTGTGCCACGGCCTTGGTTGGTGGTCGTGGCATTGTACTGTTCTCTTTCGTTTCTTAGTAGTACCATATTGTAGGTGTTCCTCGCTTTACAGCTTTCTAGTGTAGTTTCCTATTTTCGGAGTTCCTACTGCTCTGGCCGGTGAGGGACTGGTAATCCCTACTGGGCCTTGTTCGTGAGGCTCACCCCCCTACTTCTTTCAGCTAGGGGCTCTTCGTCGCGGGAGCTCGGTGTCGGACGGGTTGCAGAGGCGGCTGTGGCGCCGTGTGTTGTCAGCAGCAGTGAGAGCGAGCGTTGTGAGCTCTTGTAGCCTGAGTGAGCTAAGAGCTGTGTTTTACAAGTCCTCGGGGTATGCCCCTTAAGGACTGCACCTTTTCTCTCGTACCTGTGCTTTTTCTTGGGACGCGTTGTACAACCCTTTTGTATAATGTACAGATTATTATAGTTATTTGAACTCAGTACATATCTCACTATACTTTTTTTCATATAACCCTTCCGGATCTTCGGATCCGTGGGTGGCAGCGCGACCCTCAGGACCCCTGGCGAGGGTCCGGGAGGTCGGGTCGTTACAAAGGTAGACATTGTGATGCCCATACCCCCAGTTACTCAGTGTGAGTGGCCATCATACCATTGTACAGAGATAATGATTTGACTTTTTGACGCGAAGACGAACATTTGTGATGCCCATTCCTTAGTTACTCAGTGATGCTCATCATTGCTCTGCCTTTATCCCATTTCTCATTATTTTTATGGGAACTTTGATTTTAGAAATAGGTAGCTTTTCTCCCTTTTTTAATAAAAAATCAAGGTCAAAGGTTATTTAAAGTCATAGGCAAATGTAAAACATTAAGTTCAATAACCTTCCTACTTGTCAATCCATTTCATAAAAATGATTATCCACAATGAAATTATTCAAATGAGTTAGGTGAAAGTCATTAGATTTGTTCAATGTTGTCTAAATGACACAACTTAGACTCTTTCAAGAAGATTATTTTAAAATCATTGTGATTTAATCAATGTCTTTGGTACTATGTGAGTATGAAAGATTATAACTCTATATTAGTACTCAATTTTCACCTTACATCACCAAAATGAACATACACATGAAGAATGTTGAGAAAAGAATGAAGAAATCTTAGTAAAATGTGTATATGTCGACAACATGTCAGTGCATGTCAATAAGTACACAGAGCCAGTAGGATGAGAGTGCTGGGAGTAATCGTCTATCGACAGCTGAAGAAGGGGCTGTCGAAAGATGCACACAGTCTGGGAAACCTGGGTTCTGTGAAGGTATGGCTGTCGACAGCTGGGTTTGTGGCTGTCGACAGAGATCACATAGACTGTAAAACTGGGGTTCGGTGAAAACAAGTATGTCGACAGATAGGATTCTGGCTGTCGACAGATGCACACAGAGTTCAAAAACTTGAGTTCAGTGAGAACATAGCTGTCGACAGCTGGGTTTCTGGCTGTCGACAGATGCGCTCAGTCTTCAAAAACTGGTTTCTGTGAGAACATGACTGTCGACAGATGAGAGTCTAGCTGTCGACAGGAGCTTGACAAACTAGTTTTAAGGCTGAGAATGGAGGGAAATTTGAACCAAATGCTTCAGGAATTTTTACATATTAAGGATAAAGAGTTTCCCTCATGAATTTCACTCACCAACCCTGAACCTACTCCCCCATAGTGTGTGCATGTGTAGACCATATACAATCATTTCAGACAATTCAAACAATGGTATTCACATGCATGGCAATCATTTGCATCAAGAAGAGACAACCAAAATCATATAACACAGAATTTTATTTTGTTTCAAAATTAAATGGGCCAAGGATAAAAGAAACTAAATGCTCCATTTTAAGTGGATGACCTGTATGTGCAAGATGACTATGGATACTTGGCGGAGGATTTTACCTCAAGCATGATGATAGTTTCCGAACAAGTCCACATGTCACCATTTGATATACCTCATAATCACAACACCTAAAGATCATTCACTTTAAAATTGGGCATTAGTTTCATTGCATTTTACACAAGCCCATTCCCTTCTCAATGAAGTGAACCTATCCTCAGACAAAGGTTTGGTGAAGATATCTGCCAGTTGTTTCTCTGTGGGTATGAAGCTAAGAAGATTGTGATTCAGACCATCAACTAGAAACACATTGTATATTGAGTTAGAGGCATACTTACCAACCTTACATGTGCCAATGATTTGGCCCTTATTGTTACCTCCAAAGACAACTTGTCCTCCGTCTTTTTTAACCAGCAAACAGAATTTTTCTTTGTCGCCCGTCATGTGCCTTGAGCAGCCCGGTAAGGGAAGACTTGCTTAGGAGCAAGTGGGCTTGTAATACCTTTCAAGGGTGAGAGAAGGCCAAGTATTCTTGGCAGTTAGTGACATCTCAAGTGGTTTTCTTGAGGACTGGACGTAGGACTTCCATGTGGGAAGGGCCGAACCAGTATAAAATTTCTTGTGCACTTGTGTGATTATTTCCGCCAACTTACACTTGAATCACACACTACACTAAACTCTAACAGTTTGTTTAGTGTTGTCTAATTTCAGATAAAAGTTTTAAAAGCGCAAGAGGCCCTATTTACCCCCCCCCCCCTCTAGGATATCATTAGTGCCATCTCGATCCAACAAGTGGTATCAGAGCGAGGTCTTCTCAGAAGAATCGAAATATTTCAGAAGAGATGGCAGCTGAAAGTCACAACTATGAAGGTCAGCCTATTACAAGGTCACCATTCTTTGATGGTGAGGACTATCAGTACTAGAAGATGCTGATGGAATGCTTCATCAGAGGCACAGATTTCTATCTGTGGTAGGTAATAGAATAAGGCGATTTTACTATACTTGGTGAAACTACCTCTGCTCTCTCCATAGCTGATAAGAGAAACATGTCTCTAAATTATAAGGCTAAAAATTATCTATGATGTGCTCTATCAAAAAGGAATTCAATAGACTTTCTACCTGTAGAACTGCTAAAGAAATGTGGGATAAATTACAAGTTACATATGAAGGAACTAATAGAGTAAAACAAACTAGGATAGATATTCTTGTCTCTCAATATGAACAATTTAAAATACTTTCTAATGAAAATATAACACAAATGTACTCGCTTTTCTAATATAATAGTAGGTTTGAGTTCACTAGGAAAAATTCTTACAAATGAAGAAATTGTAAGAAAAATCTTAAGATCATTACAAATGTTTGTGAAAGGTGGCGGAATCACCTAAGGCAGTAATCTAGAAGACGGGGGGGGGGGGGGGGGGGTTGATAGATTACTACAAATTAACAGCACTATTACCTTCTTTTCAAATCAACACTGACTTGACAACAACGTAGGCAGAAATATACCGAGTTCAAACTACGATGTGTATACCAATTGTGATTTGAATATTAGAAATCTATCTAGCGTGTGTACAATCAACGTGCCTACCAAACATCTACCGTGAAAACTGCAAACCACAGGACACGAAGATTTAAGGTGGTTCGGAGTACACAACTTATGTATCCAACGTCCATCGTCCACACACACGCAGAAGGACTACTTATAAGAGCTAGTTCAACACACAATCACACACACACGTTGTCTGATGCAAACACGCAATCAGAACAACTTTCCACACGTGGATCAAGCACAAGGAATGCTTGAACCACAACCACACACACAGAGATATGAAAAGTGAAAGTAAAGAAGAGTTTTGAGATATAGAAGTAAATCTAGTTGTGAACTCTTCGTGGTGGTCGTCCAGAGGAACTCCAAGCTTCATGTTTATGATGCCGAGTTGATGGAAAAGCTTGAACCGTGGACGAACCGGCTTCAACTCCGCTCGTGAGATGGATCTTCCACGAACAGGACGGAGGGTTGAAGCAGAGCAGCAGGGAGAAGCTTTTCTTTTGACCTTTGGTTAGGGTTTTGGTATTGTGGCTTCTTGCTGCAAAAAATTGATGCTTAGTCTGTCCCCATGTACTTTTAATTAATTACATATTTATTTTGGTGATTAACAAAATCAAACAAAAATTCTAACACATTTTTCATAAGTCTTAAGTACAGGAAATATACCAAGATCAATCAAGCCAATATTGGTAAGCATTACCTCACTGAAGCATTTATTCTGTCAAGATCATATTTCTCTAAGTCCACATCGACTTCTGTTAAAAGTCACAATGACTTCTTTACTACTGACATCGTTTGATTAACAAACAAATCGTTCTCACAACGATTCTATAAGTCATCGCAACGATTTCTTCAGAACTCGTAACAACTTGCTTGCCGTAACGATTTCGTAAGTTATCATAACGATTTCTTTAGAATTCACAACGACTTGCTCGCCGTAACGATTTCGTAAGTTATCATAACGATTTCTTTAGAACTCGCAACGACTTGCTCGCCGTAACGATTTCGTAAGTTATCATAACGATTTCTTTAGAACTCGCAACGACTTGCTCGCCGTAACGATTTCGTAAGTTATCATAACGATTTCTTTAGAATTCGCAACGACTTGCTCGCCGTAACGATTTCGCAAGTTATCATAACGATTTCTTTAGAATTCGCAACGACTTGCTCGCTGTAATAATTCGTAAGTTATCATAACGATTTCTTTAGAATTCGCAACGACTTGCTTTGCGCAACTATTTCTTTAGAACTCATAACGATTTGCTTTTCGCAACGATTTCTTTAGAACTCATAACGATTTGCTTCGCGCAACGATTTCTTTAGAACTCATAACGATTTACTTTGCGCAACGATTTCTTTAGAACTCATAACGATTTGCTTCGCGCAACGATTCTTTAGAACTCATAACGATTTGTTAAGCGTTCATAACGATTTCTTTGTTGAACATATAAACTTGCTTCCTATAACGATTTGCTCTCTATAATGACTTGTCAGTACTCATAACGATTTCATAAGTCATATAGACAATGACTTTATGGTTTATATCGACTTGACATTTATCTTATCTCATAAAAGCATTGAATAGTCAAAGTCTTCTCTTATCTGTCTGACTGCTGTGCATTTAATAAAGATAGAACGTATCCTTGCATGCATGCAGATGATATCCTTTTATTATTGTGCATATTCTGTCAACATCTTTTAGAACAAGCTATTTGGGATTGCTATTTTGGTGAATACTCACATCAACGTCTACTGATAACAAGAGACAGCCTAGCTGTCTACTGTTCCAGCATTTAATGTGTGTAGGGTCCTAAAGACATTCTGTCATACAACGTTGGACCTATAGACGCCAGAAGACCCTATCTCTTTGCGTGCTCAAATGGATAAAAGATTGTTGAAGCTTCCAATGTCAAGCAGTCTAACATCTACCAATCTAAGAGACAACGTTACTTCAACGGCCGTATTTCAAAAGAGATATAAATACAAGACAGAAGTAAGAATGAGAGGCAACGGAGTGGAGAACAAGTATCTCGTATTCAAGCATTCAAATTCTTCTGCAAGAAGTCTAGAGCCAAGAATCTCATTCCTCATCACCTTTAGCTCTTCGCTCTCTGTGCCGTAATAGAATTTCTAAGAGAGCTCGTGTAGTTCTGAGAGTGTGCCTTGTTTAAATCTTTTGCTCTCAGTGCTTGTTGCTTCAGATCTTGGCTTGTAAAAGCTTGATCTGGGGGCTTGAATTCATTCTATTCTCTTTGTGGTGTTTCCCTTCGTGTGTGAAGGAAGACCTAGTGGGATCCAGGGTGCTGTTTCCCTTCGGTTGTGAAGAATACCTAGTGGATCAAGGGTGTTGTTCCCTTCGGTTGTGAAGGAAGACCTGGTGGGGTATCCAGGGTGCTGTTGTTCCCTTCTGATGTGAACGAAGACCAGCTGTGCTGGGTGTTGTAGTGTCCATACGGAGACTGTACCCTAGTTAGTGAAAACTTGAGTTGTTGCTCAGGGACTGGACGTAGGACTCCTAAGGAAAGGAGGTCTGAACCAGGATAATTCCTTGCGTTGTGTGATTGATTCTTTGTGGGTTTGTTGTTCATACTAACCGCTACTAACCAACATCGAAGATTGTTTTTGTGTATATTTTTACGTACAGGTGTCACCTAGATAGATTTTTAAAGACCCATTCACCCCCCCCCTCTGGGCTTGTCAACTAGGCAACAAGTGGTATCAGAGCTAGTCTCTTCGACAAAGAAGAAGATCTAACGATCTGAAGAGTAAAGATCCATGGCATCCCAAGGTAACATTGAAGGTCAGTCTGTCAACCGACCCCCTCTCTTCGATGGTGAAGATTATGCTTACTGGAAGACCAGAATGGAGTACTTTCTCCAAGGTCACGACTATCAGATATGGTCAATAGTAGAAGAAGACGATCTCCTGATCACAAATGAGAAAGCTCAGTGGACAGATGATGACAGGAAAAAGATCTCCTTGAACTGTAAGGCTAAGAGTATTCTATGTTGCACTAAGCAAAAAGGAATTCAACAGAGTTTCAGCCTGCAAATCCGTAATGGAAATGTGGGAAAAGCTTAGAATTACCTATGAAGGCTAGACAAGGTGAAAGAGACAAGAATTGATATTCTTGTTACATAATATGAAAAATTTCAGATGCAATCAGGTGAATCCATAACCCACATGTTCAGTAGATTTACAGATATCACAAATGGGTTAGCCGGACTAGGAAAAACCTATGAGATTGGAGACATGGTGAGGAAAATTCTTAGATCCTTACCATCCTCATGGACCCCAAAGGCCACAGCTATTGAAGAAGCTAATGATCTGAAAAGGATGTCTTTGGAAAAACTCATTGGGTCCCTTATGGCCCATGAGATCAATATGGAAAGGCTAGGAGACTCCTCTAGCAGAAAGAAGCATTCAAATGCTCTTAAAGCAGAAGAAGACAAGTCAAATGAGTCATCAGCTGAAGATGAGAACTCAAGTGGCTGTGAAGATGAAGAAGCCATGCTGTCAAAAAGGTTGCAACGCATTCTAGCAAAGAAGAAGAAGTTCCAATCTGGTAGAAGACACTTCAAGAGAAATAAAGACTTCAAGAAACCAGATGGAAAGGATCAAAAGAAGAGTGAGCCCATATGCTACGAGTGCAAAAAGCCAGGACATATCAAAGCTGAATGTCCAAAGCTCAAGAAGCCTGAATTCAGGAAGAAAGAGAGCTCCAAGAAGTTCAGAAATATAAAAAGAAAGCTATGGCGGCTGCATGGAGCAACAGCAGCGACTCAGACAGTGAGTCAAGCTCAACCAGTGATGAGGAAGAAGCCAACCTGGCTTTCATGCCAAATACCGAAGAAAAGGTAACCTCTGACTCATCCTTTGATTCTTGTAATGGTTCAGATTCCGATAGTTTAGAAGAAGCTTTCAACGAACTTTACAATAAATATAGAGAAGTAACCAAATTATTAAAAGTAAGCAAGAAAAACATAGTTTGTCTAGAAATACAAACTCAGATCTAAAATCAGAAAATGAACAATTAGAAAGTCAAATAACTGAACTTAAAAGAAGAAATGAACTGTTATGTGAAGATCTAAAAACTAAGAATGAACAAATAACTAAATTAGAAAAATAAGTAAGTTCAGATGAACTGAAAATTGAAATCAAGACACTAACAGAAGAAAATATACAGTTATCTAGCACATTAGAAAAATTCACAAATGGTAAAAACTCCCTCATATTAAAAGGTGCCAGAAGATCAGGTAAGAAGAAAAATAGATTAGGATATACACCCCTAGATAATGAAGAAATCATAGTTTATCCTAAAACATATCCAACACCAAAATTTGTGCCCGAACAAGATATAGCATACAAAGCTAACTTTAATATATAGAAAAAGTAACCAAATTATCCTGCTGTAGTCACTGCAACAAGTTAGGACACATCATAACAACATGCCCAACAAAACATAAGAAATGGATAATCAAAGGTAAAATCAATGATACTAACCAATCAAGACCCAAAAGAATTTGGGTACCTAAAACTTGATGATTTTATTTCATGGTAACACTCGAGCATCCAAATGGTATTTGGACAGTGGGTGCTCAAGGCACATGTCAGGAAATCAGAAGCTATTCACCCATCTCCAAGCTGAAGAAGGAACAGTTACCTATGGAGACAATGGAAAAGGCACAGTAATTGGCAGTGGCTCTGTGAGCAACAAAGGAAAAATAGTCATTGAAGATGTATTGCTTGTCAAAGGGCTGAAGCACAACCTCATTAGCATCAGCCAGCTTTGTGACAGAGGTCATCAGATTCAATTTCAAGAGTCAAAGTGCAGCATACTAAAGGATGGAGCAGTAATCTTCAAAGCTAATAGGGAGAATAACCTGTATGCACTTCATCTTGAAGAACTCAAGGATCAGGATGTTTGTCTGGCAGCAAATAAAAGCCAGTCAACTGAACTGTGGCATAGAAGACTGGGTCATTGCAGCATAGATGGCATGAGAAAATTGCTAAAGAAAAATCTTGTGGAAGGTCTACCAAAGGTTAGTGCAAAAATGGAAGGTGTCTGTAGATCTTGTGCTAAGGGAAAGCACACCAAGAGCTCCTTCAAGTCAAAAACGGTGGTAACTACCTCAAAACCTTAGAGCTCCTTCATATGGATCTATTTGGGCCAATGAGGACTACCAGTCTTGGAGGAAAGAACTTTGGATTTGTCATAGTCGATGGTTACTCAAGATTCACATGGGTATCATTCCTAGAGCATAAAGATGACACATTTGAAAACTTTGTTAGTTTCAGCAAGAAAGTTCAGAAGGATCAGAAGTTCAGCATTGTTTCTATCCGATCAGATCATGGTGGTGAATTTTAGAATGATAAATTTGCTAAGTTCTGTGATGATCAGGGGATTGAGCATAATTTCTCAGCACCAAGGACACCACAGTAAAATGGAATTGCTGAGAGAAAGAATAGAACTCTATTGGATATGGCAAGAACAATGCTATCGGAATATGATGTCAAGGTATTTTTGGGCTGAAGCAGTCAACACAGCAAGCTACATTATCAACAGAGTAATGATCAGGCCAATCCTAAAGAAGACTGCATATGAACTGTTCAAAGGAAAGAAACCAAAGATCAGCCACTTCAGGACATTTGGATGTCCTTTCTTCATCCACAACAATGGAAAAAGGGACATTGGTAAGTTAGATGCCAAATCAGATGAAGGCATCTTCATGGGGTACACCTCTAAACCCAAAGGCTATAGAGTATTTAATAAACGCACTTTATTAATTGAACAGTCTGTACATATTATTTTGATGAAACTAACCCTTCCCTGAGAAAGGAAGAAGATAGTGATAATGATGATGCAGATGAACTGTCCAAGAAACTAAAGAATACATCAATTGAGGACAAGGATGATCCACTTCTGGAAGACATGCAACAAAATGAATTACACATGAAAATCTTCCAAATGAGTGGAGATATAAGAAAGATCACCCACCTGGGAATATTATTGGTGATCCATCTATTGGGGTAAGAACAAGAGGTAACATGATACCCTGTGATTATTTAGCATTTGTTTCTCAAATAGAGCCGAGGACAGTCAATGAAGCTCTTGTGATGAATCTTGGATCTTGGCCATGCAAGATGAACTAAATCAGTTCAAGAGAAACCAAGTATGGTCACTTGTTCCTAGACCATCAGACCATCCAGTTATTGGCACCAAATGGGTGTTCAGGAACAAATTGGATGAGGCTGGTGTGATCTTAAGAACAAGGCCAGACTGGTGGCTCAAGGCTATTCCCAAGAGGAAGGCATAGATTTCGATGAAACCTATGCACCTGTAGCTAGACTTGAGGCTATTAGAATATTACTAGCATATGCATCAGCATTAGACTTAAAACTATTTCAAATGGATGTTAAATCTGCATTCTTAAATGGTTTTATAAAAGAGGAAGTTTATGTGGAACAACCCTCGGGTTTTGATGACACATAATTTCCTAATCATGTTTTTAAACTTCATAAGGCATTATATGGTTTAAAGCAAGCACCTAGGGCCTGGTATGAAAGGCTTAGTTCTTTTCTTCTAAATCATGGTTTCAGTAGAGGTCAAGTAGATAGCACTCTATTTGTAAAATCAAAAGTTAAAAGCATACTACTTGTACAGATTTATGTAGATGATATTATCTTTGGATCTACTGATGAATCCCTTTGCAAGTACTTTGAAAAGTTGATGCAGGGAGAATTTGAGATGAACATGATGGGAGAGCTCAATTATTTCCTTGGATTGCAAATCAAGCAAGGAAAAGATGGCACCCACATCTGCCAAGCAAAGTACACCAAAGAACTCTTGAAGAAAGTTAGATTCGATAACACCAAGCCACTATCAACACCCATGAGTACATCAACAAGGATGGACAGTGACAAAGATGGTAAGAAAGTAGATCAAAAGATCTACAAGGTATGATAGGTTCATTGCTTTATTTAACAGCTAGTAGACCCGATATTCTATTTAGTGTATGCATGTGTGCTAGGTATCAAGCAGATCCAAGAGAATCACATTTAATCTTTGTGAAAAGAATATTTAGATATTTAGCTAGAACTCATGATTTAGGTCTGTGGTATCCAAAATCTTGTGAAATTAATTTAGTAGGATACTCTAATGCTGACTATGCTGGATGCAAAGTAGATAGAAAAAGCACCAGTGGTGTTGTCAATTTCTTGCAAGATGTTTGATATCTTGGTCCTCAAAGAAACAAAATTCAGTGGCACTATCTACAGCTGAAGCTGAGTACGTGGCTGCTGGAAGTTGCTGTACACAACTCCTATGGATAAAGCAACAAGTTGAGGATTTTGGACTCAATATCAAATCAATTCCACTTATGTGTGACAACACCAGTGCCATCAATCTCACCAAAAATCCAGTCCAACATTCAAGGACCAAGCATATTGAGGTCAGATATCATTTTATTCGTGATCATATAGCAAATGGTAATATTGAAATTTTATTTATTGACACAAATTGTCAGCTAGCAGATATCTTCACAAAAGCCTTACCTGAAGAGAAATTTACATCTCTTAGAGGGAATTGGGCATGTGCAATTTGTGAAAAGATTTCTGTTTAAAACCGCATATAAATTAAGTGAATTTTTCTATCCATAGTTTTAAGCAAAAGAAATCCAAATTATCTTTCCTGGCCGCTTCTTTATTAAAGTCGTTTGAATAAGTCAAACTCTTTTGTCGCTTTCTGTCGCCTTTTGGTGCCTCACTTTCCTCAAAGCATTTATTCAATTACAAAAATCGATGTGGGGACGTTTCATCTCCCATCTTCTACCTTTTTTTTCCCTCTTTCTGGTTGCCTAAGCCGATGCCCTAACGATTCAGACATCGACTCTCTGCAAGTTTGAAGCTCCTCTCTCCTTCCCGCGACAATTTCTTGAGGGCTTTCACTCCCTCTTCTTTCTCAACCCTCCAGAAACCCTGTTCACTTGATTCCATGGCTGCATCCGTCATCTCCGGAAGTCTTGGGGACTACGGTGCTGAGGTCCTTACTCTTGAGCAGCAGGAGAGGTTCACGTTTGTGAAGACCAAGGTTTGTGGGAATAAAGCAATGGATGTTGCTGATCTTGAGAAGAACGGGATGCATAGTGTTGTAGCAGCCATAAGTAGGATGAAGTGGTCAGTTGTTTCAACCTTCTCTGAGGTTAGCTATCCACCTCGTGAAGGCGTTCTATGTTTGCTTGAAATCAGAGATAGATGGGTCTGTGATGTCTTCAGTCAAAGGTATTCCCATAAAAATTGATCATGATCTTCTGAAGATGTTGTTTGATGTGAGCACAACCGGTCACAGTGGGGTTCACACCGTGGACGCCCAAGCTAAAGGTCTTGGCATTGTAGGACCAGGGTTCAGACTGAGAGATGGGAAAATAGATATCAATCAGTTGAATGCTTTCAACCGCCTCCTTCATTTCATAGTTTGTCAGATTTTGGTTCCTAGAAGTGCAACATTCTCCTCTTGTACCAAGGCACATTGGATATGATTTCTGGGCCATACAGAACAAGGAGATCAACATGGCCGAAGTGATGATAGAAAGGATGAGGTTTGCCCGTGATCAGATTTGGGATACAAAGAGCAAGCTTAATGTCTCTTTGCCCTATGCCCATTTGCTTATCAAGATCTTCAAACACTTTGGTGTGATCTATCTGGGGCAGTAGTTGAGAAGATGGGCCAAGCAATTAGGTCCAGAAATCTAAGGAAGAGTGGGTTCTCAGTTGTTGATGGAATTTGGTCTAAGACCTCTGTGGCAGAGGGAGAGGCCATTATAGGAGAAATTCCAGATATTCAGGAAGAAGTGCCAGAAGCATCAGCAGAACCAGCAGCAGTAGAATCAGCAGCAGAAGTTGAGGCAGCATTGTTGTATCAGTAGTTCAAGAGGCAGCAGGACCATCTGAATTGGTCGCTCAAGTAGCAGGGACAGCAGAGCTAGCAGGGTCCTCTGAAGTGTCAGTCGAATCTTAACCTCCAGAGCACCAGTAGGAGAAGCAGTGGGGTGCAGCAGATCCTTTGCCCACCTCCATTGTTGCCTCTATCCTTAGAGAGGTGTTGTTCTATTCATTCCACCCCAGTCACTCCAGAGGTTGGTGGAATTTCAGAAGAGAAGTTGTGGCATCAGGCCACATTGAGGAATCAGTTGCTCCTGAAGACTTTGTGGGAAGATGCTCCCATTCAGGGGAGCAAGAGTCAATGGAAGAAGATGCTCCTACTGAGGGGAGCAATTAAGGATGGACCAGGAGAAGCAGCAAAGTGTGATGAGCCTATGGGCAGTGTGCCTGCTGATGAAGTTTTGCCAGATCACATGATAATGGCACTCAGGGGAGGAACATGATAATCCCCCAGGTAATGATCCTAGAGAAGGGGAGACAGCCAGCTCTTCTGAATCAAATGATGATCAGCAGCCTCCAGCTTCAGAGGCAAGGCAGAAAGGAAAAAGAGTGGTTTCTGAAGTTCCACTCTTAGCAGATACTCCTTTCGAGAGGCAGGTGAGACAGAAAATTGTTATTAATTTAAAACCTGTCATTGAAAGATTAGATGCTCAAGGAGAGGTCTTGTGCTCTCGTCAAAGTGATGTGAACTCCATTTTTATGAGCCAAGCATCCACCACTAAGGAAATCTCTCAAATAAGAAATGCCATGAAATGGTTCAACAAAGACATGGGCAGTATGAGTCTATGCTAGCTGAGATTCTGAAGGCAGTTGGAGCTCAAGCTCCTCCTCCTCCTGCACCTCCTGCAGATCAAAACTTGGATGCTGATACTTCCAGGCCATCAGGGCCGTCAGTTCCTGTGTCCGGGCCATCAGGCCGGCACCAGCAGCAGCAGTAGCAGCAGAGGCAGAGGTCAATGAGCAAGGGCCATCTGGGCCATCTAAGCAAGTTGAAGGGCCTCCAGGGTCAGCTGAGAAGGTGTCAGGGCCATCAGGGCCATTGGAGTCCGATCATATGCAGACTATGGTAGAAGAAGAAGTGTTGGCACCTAAGCCCCCAGCTCCTTCTTTTTCTTCTCACACACCTGTTCCTCCATCTCCACCCTCAGCTTCTACAGCACCTCCTGCTCCCCAGACCTTCAAAAAGCCTCAACCAAGACCCATTTCCTCTCCAACACCATTTCCTTCTCAATCTACCTTTTCTCCTGCCTCTTCCACTCATATTCCTCCACCTCCATCTATCCTTGAGGTTCCTCCAGCCTCATCATCAGCTGGAGCCTCCTCCTCTGGTCCCTCATCATCAGCTGGACCATCTCCTCACACCTCTTCTTCTCCACCATCCCTTCTTCATCCTCATCTTCCTCCCTCCTTCATCACCATCATTCCAGAAGGAACCCAAATTGATGGTCCCTATATGAGCCCCATCAAAGACGAATTGAGGACACTATTCTTGGCTCTGTTCTCAAAGTTGCCAGCATATTCATGCCTCTGATCCCTCCTGTCCTCCCACTAAGAAAGAAAAACCTCTTCATCTCTTAATCCATTGTATCCTCCCTTGTGGTTTTCTCTCACAGAGGTCACTAAAAATAGGCCTCTCTACAGGGAATATCTCACAAAGGTTGTCATTGCCACCCTCTTCAATCTACCTTTCCTAAACCTTTCTGACCATCTTCAAACCATCCTACCTTACACCTCTCTTACCAAGGTTGTCAAGGCCAAGATCTTCTTCTCTGCTCAATCCCTATCTGAAGAAGAATGGGCATGCTCAAATAAGGTCCTCTACAACAAGTTTCTCTATGCCAAATCTGAAGTGTTTCCTCCTAGGGATCACTCTCTCACCTTGTCAGAATGGTTTCTGCTCCACCACAACAACTCCTGGGCTCCCTTCATCCAGAAAGAGATCAAGATGATCAGACAATTCAACATGTTAATGATTATAGGTATCTTCATCGCTTACCTGAAGTCCAACTCAGTCAGTTCAGGCAAGTCATCCGAAATCTTGGACCTGAGCTTGGCACCGCAGAAATTCAAGTGGACTTTGCTACTCTCTTCAGCTGCCAGAGGCTACATATCTTCCTCCTTTTCACTATTTGCTCATAGATACACCAGTGGGCTCAGCTATTTTTGATCGTTTTGCGCGAGTGATGGGCAGAATCAAAGTTCAGAAGGGCAGTGTGGTAGCTTTCCCAGATTTATCTTCAGGGAGTACCACCTAGGCCACATCCATGCTGAGATTCTAGCCCCTGCCTTGTCAGAATGTGAAAGACTAACACCTGCAGGGTGGGCCAAGTTCTATCCCCTATCTGCTCAACAATTGTCAGATACAAATGTAACCTTAGCCAGGGAAGGCCGCCCTCCAATCTCAGCTGCAACCTTTTTGGATATGAATTCCCTCCACCTTGTAAATAATCCTCTTCAAATTTAGGTGAAAGGTACAAAGTCTATGTCGCCATGCGCCAGGAATTGAAGCATAGGCAGATCTTCTATCATTTTCCCTTAATCAGTTTCTTGCATGTGCTAGCTTTGGAAAAGTCTCCTTCAACAAGCACTCCTTGGACAGAGATCCGTACATTGATTTCCTTGAAGCTCAGTTGGTCCTTCACCACAAAAGAATGGCTCCCTCTATGGACCAAATTATTCTGTTGGCCCTGGACCCTTCAAGATGTACTTTGAGAAGCAGGAAGAGCAGGCCTGGGAGATTATTTCTCATTTTGCCTCTCTTTTATCCCCTGCTTATTACTTACCTGTACCTCCTCAGAATGAATGAATTACATTGGCTTTCTACTTATCTTTTCTCTTCATTCTTTGTCTCAGATTATCTTTTTGCTTAATGACAAAAGGGGGAGAAAAATACTTAGCATATCTGAAATACATTCTGGAAATATTCACTGTTTTTTAGTAGTCATGCTTATTGTTAAGGGGAGAAAATACTTAGCATGTCTGAATACTTTCTGCAAATATTCAGATCCTTTATTCATGCCTATTGATAAGTTTTGTCATCACCAAAAAGGGGGAGATTGATGCTCAGTCTGTCCCCATGTACTTTTAATTAATTACATATTTATTTGGTGATTAAAAAAATCAAACAAAAATTCTAACACATTTTTCATAAGTCTTAAGTACAGGAAAATATACCAAGATCAATCAAGCCAATATTGGTAAACATTACCTCACTGAAGCATTTATTGTGTCAAGATCATATTTCTCTAAGTCCACATCGACTTCTGTTAAAAGTCACAACTACTTCTTTACTGTGACATCGTTTGATTAACAAACAAATCGTTCTCACAACGATTCTATAAGTCATCGCAACGATTTATTCAGAACTCGTAACAACTTGCTCGCCGTAACGATTTCATAAGTTATCATAACGATTTCTTTAGAATTCGCAACGACTTGCTCGTCGTAACGATTTCGTAAGTTATCATAACGATTTCTTTAGAACTCACAACGACTTGCTCGCCGTAACGATTTCGTAAGTTATCATAACGATTTCTTTAGAACTCGCAACGACTTGCTCGCCGTAACGATTTCGTAAGTTATCATAACGATTTCTTTAGAATTCGCAATGACTTGCTCGCCGTAATGATTTTGCAAGTTATCATAACGATTTCTTTAGAATCGTAACGACTTGCTCACTGTAACAATTTCGTAAGTTATCATAACGATTTCTTTAGAATTCACAACGACTTGCTTTCCGCAACGATTTCTTTAGAACTCATAACGATTTGCTTTTCGCAACGATTTCTTTAGAACTCATAACGATTTGCTTCGTGCAACGATTTCTTGAGAACTCATGACGATTTGTTAAGTGTTCATAATGATTTCTTTGTTGAACATATAAACTTGCTTCCTATACAATTTGCTCTCTATAATGACTTGTCAGTACTCATAACGATTTCTTTGGTATTGTGGCTTCTTGCTGTAAAAAATTGATGCTCAGTCTGTCCCCATGTACTTTTAATTAATTACATATTTATTTTGGTGATTAAAAAAATCAAACAAAAATTCTAACACATTTTTCATAAGTCTTAAGTACAGGAAAATATACCAAGATCAATCAAGCCAATATGGTAAACATTACCTCCTGAAGCATTTATTGTGTCAAGATCATATTTCTCTAAGTCCACATCGACTTCTGTTAAAAGTCACAACTACTTCTTACTGTGACATCGTTTGATTAACAAACAAATCGTTCTCACAACGATTCTATAAGTCATCGCAACGATTTATTCAGAACTCGTAACAACTTGCTCGCCGTAACGATTTCATAAGTTATCATAACGATTTCTTTAGAATTCGCAACGACTTGCTCGTCGTAACGATTTCGTAAGTTATCATAACGATTTCTTTAGAACTCACAACGACTTACTCGCCGTAACGATTTCGTAAGTTATCATAACGATTTCTTTAGAACTCGCAACGACTTACTCGCCGTAACGATTCGTAAGTTATTATAACGATTTCTTTAGAATTCGCAACGACTTGCTCGCCGTAACGATTTTGCTAGTTATCATAACGATTCTTTAGAATTCGCAACGACTTGCTCGCCGTAACAATTTCGTAAGTTATCATAACGATTTCTTTAGAATTCGTAACGACTTACTTTGCGCAACGATTCTTTAGAACTCATAACGATTTGCTTTTCGCAACGATTTCTTTAGAACTCATAACGATTTGCTTCGCGCAATGATTTCTTTAGAACTCATAACGATTTGCTTTGTGCAACGATTTCTTTAGAACTCATAACGATTTGCTTCGCGCAACGATTTCTTTAGAACTCATAACGTTTGCTTTGTGCAACGATTTCTTTAGAACTCATAACGATTCGCTTCGCGCAACGATTTCTTTATCTCATAAAAGCATTGAATAGTCAAAGTCTTCTCTTATCTGTCTGACTGTTGTGCATTTAATAAAAATAGAACATATCTCTGCATGCATGCAGATGATATCCTTTTATTATTGTGCATATTCTGTCAACATCTTTTAGAACAAGCTATTTGGGATTGCTATTTTGGTGAATACTCACATCAACGTCTACTGACAACAAGAGACAGCCTAGCTGTCTACTGTTCTAGCATTTAATGTGTGCAGGGTCCTAAAGACATTCTGTCATACACGTTGGACCTATAGATGCCAGAAGACCCTATCTCTTTGCATGCTCAAATGGATAAAAGATTGTTGAAGCTTCCAATGTCAAGCAGTCTAACGTCTACCAATCTAAGAGACAACGGTTACTTCAACGGCCGTATTTCAAAAGGAGATATAAATACAAGACAGAAGTGAAGAATGAGAGGCAACGGAGTGGAGAACAAGTATCTCATATTCAAGCATTCAAATTCTTCTGCAAGAAGTCTAGAGCCAAGAATCTCATTCCTCATCACCTTTAGCTCTTCGCTCTCTGTGCTCTAACAGAATTTCTAAGAGAGCCCGTGTAGTTCTGAGAGTGTGCCTTGTTTAGATCTTTTGCTCTCAGTGCTTGTTGATTCAGATCTTGGCTTGTAAAAGCTTGATCTAGGGGCATGAATTCATTCTATTCTCTTTGTGGTGTTTCCCTTCGTGTGTGAAGGAAGACCTGGTGGGATCCAGGGTGCTATTTCCCTTCGGTTGTGAAGGAAGACCTGGTGGGATCCAGGGTGTTGTTTCCCTTCGGTTGTGAAGGAAGACCTGGTGGGGTATCCAGGGTGTTGTTGTTCCCTTCTGGTGTGAAGGAAGACCAGCTGTGCTGGGTGTTGTAGTGTCCATAGGGGACTGTACCCTAGTTAGTGAAAACCTGAGTTGTTGCTCAGAGACTAGACGTAGGACTCCTAAGGAAAGTTGGTCCGAACCAGGATATGATTCTTTGTGGGTTTGTTGTTCATACTAACTGTTACTAATCACATCGAAGATTGTTTTTGTGTATATTTTACGTACAGGTGTCACCTAGATAGATTTTTAAAGACCCATTCACCCCCCCCCCTCTGGGCTTGTCAACTGGGCAACAAAATACCTTCTTATGTCCTATATATATGGGTGTCCAAGTATGGAGAGACATGCTAGAAGGAAACACTCAAATATAGAACATATCCAAATCTCGTATTTGATCTTTCTCTACGTCTGTCAACAGGCAACATTGTATCTGTCGACAGGCGATGCTTGATTTTGTGTTCCAGAACATGGAAGGCTGAATCTGTCTGAATCTGTCGACAGGTTTCACCTGGCTGTCGACAGGTATAGTTCATCTGTCGACAGGTACATCCGATCTGTCGATAGGCAGTGCTTCAATTGTTGCTTCCAGTAGCTTGTATGTTTCTGGTTTGTCTATCTGTCGACAGGGGCCTTCTTGGCTGTCGACAGGTAATCACTTGATGTGTTTTTCCTAACCTTTTGCACTTGTTTCTTGATGCTTGTCATGTATGCATTCACACCTACATTAAAAGACATTTTAAGTGAGATACAATGAATACATAGGTGATCAATAAAAGCATCATTTTATTTATTTATTTCTTCAAGTCTTTGTCATTTTTATCATGTTCCAACCATTTACTTAACATCAATTATGTCACACATCATCAAAAACATTTATCACATGTCATCATAAACATTGTAACCCAACAGTTTGGACCCCCAAGGTCACTGCAATTGAGGAAGCACATGATCTAACTCAACTTTCCATTGATAAACTAATTGGATCCCTAATGGCTCATGAAATTAACATAGAAAGATTTTCTAAAAGTTCATCAAAAAAGAAAATGTCAAATGCTTTGAAAGTTGCAGATTCTTCTTCCTCTGAAGATTAAAGGAGAAATCAGATGACAGTGATGATGAAGCTATGCTGTCAAGGAAACTGCAAAGGATCCTTGCAAAGAAGAAGAAGTTTGGTTCAAAGAGATTCTTCAAGAAGGACAAGAAGAAGGAACCAACCTGTTACGAGTGCAATCAACCAGGACATTACAAATCTGAATGTCCTAAGCTGAAGAAGAAGGATCAAACAAAAAGATCTAAGAAGAAGAAAGGCAAAGAAAAGAAATTTAGAAGATACAAGAAAAAGACAATGGCAGCAGCATGGGATAATGAAGAAGCTGTTGGCCCTTTTGGTACGGCAGCAAGCTAACCTAGAGGGGGTGAATAGGTTTTTCTAAAATCTGAAATATAAACTTAAACACAAAAAATTAACACTTGAAAGTTTGGTTAGTTTAGTGTGATAAAGAGTAGTAGTGCGGAAGCAAATAAACAATCACACAAATGACACAAGGAATTTATCCTGGTTCGGCCCTTCCCACATGAAAGTCCTACGTTCAGTCCCCAAGTAACCTCTTGGGATTTTACTAACCAAGGGTACAGTCCCCCTCAAGGACAATACAACACCCAGCACCCCAGTTGGTCTTCTTCTCTTTCCCGGGCAAGAAGGCAGCCCACTTCTCTTACAGGTAAAGAAGCCAACCTTCTGGTACAAACCTCAGTGTGGTTCTGCTAGACACAAACCTCTAGCTAGGTTCTACACTGTATACAGTCCTACAGCTGGACAAAGATCTTTCTTAGAAAAGAAATAACACGGCAGAGAGTTGGAGCAGATGAAAACCAACTAAAAGAAACTCTCAGCTAAAAGACTCTCTCCCCCATATTACAAGATGCACACAGAGAGAGTGAAGAGAGGAGAAGGAGCTTGAATGCTTGAGTGCTTCAGTTGCTTGAACACTTCTTTTTGGCTCAGGCTCTTTCTCTCTTTTCCTTTGAGTGTATATAATGTTGAGGTTCCTCACTGGTTGTACACTCCTTCAATGATCTTCAGAAAAGCTCATTACTTGTTCTTCAGCCATGCTTCATCTTTTATATGAGCAATTTGAATAAATCCGTTGGAGTTTTAGCCGTTGCTCATCTTCTCTTTCTTCTGATAATTTGTAGTCTACGAGGTCTGCAAGCATAGAAGAAAGTGTTTAGATAAATGAGTGTTTCTGTCAAAAAGGTTCATACCTCTATGTTTCTTGTTGCCACCCAGAAGTAGTAAGTGACCACCTTTTTGTTGGCAGGAAAAGAGATCTAAAGAGATAAGCAAAAAGATCTCCTGTCAGAAAGATAGAAGATTATGTAAATCAATAATATATGACTTTTTCACTAGATGTCAAAAGACACTTTGAAATATAAAGGAAATCTATTTTTAAATGATCGAATCCATGTTTGAGTGACCAAATCCATGTTTTTACAAGCGAATCTATGTTTGAGTGACCAAATCCATATTTTTACAAGCGAATCCATGTTTGAGTGACCAAATCTATGTTTTTACAAGTGAATCCATGTTTGAGTGACCAAATCCATGTTTCACTTATCAAATCCTTATGAGAGCAAATCCATATTTCACTTATCAAATCCTTATGAGAGCAAATCGATGTTTCACTTACCAAATCGATGTGAGAGGCAAATCAATGTTTCACTTACCAAATCGATGTGAGAGGCAAATCGATGTTTCACTTACCAAATCGATGTGAGAGTGAATCCTTATGAGAGTGAATCCTTATAAGAGCGAATCCTTATGAGAGCGAATCCTTATGAGAGTGAATCCTTATAAGAGCGAATCCTTATGAGAGTGAATCCTTATAAGAGCGAATCCTTATGAGAGGAAATCGTTATGGCACTTTGTGAACTGAAATCAATGTATATTAAATGGACATCGATTTATCTTTTTAGTGTAAATCATACGGTAATAATGCCATAAATTTATATTATTAGAAAAACATTATATTTAATTTATTATTAGAAAAACATGGTATTAAATATATTTAATATTTAATTAATCACATAAATTTATATTTATTGAGAAAACATAATATTGAATATATTTAATAATATTAATTAATCATAAATTTTGTTATCACCAAAATATAAGGGTTAAATATAGAGTGGTTCAACAGAAGCCACTAGTTCAGACTCTTCAAGTTCAGAATCTGAAGAAGAAGAAAAGGCAAATCTAGCCCTCATGGCAGGACTGGATCAAGTAAATTCTGAAACCTCTTTTACTTTATGTTTTGAATCATATTCGGATAGCCTTGAAGATGCCTTCAATGAATTATATGAAAAATATAAAATAGTAGTCAAGTAAATGAAAATAGTTAAGTTAAATTTACTTACAAGAAAATTCTAATACTTTTCTGAAAAATGAAGTAGAAAGATGAGGACAAAACCTGAAAGAAAAGAAAAGAGCAAATGAACTACTGTGTGAAGACTTAAAAAATAAAAGCAGTAAAATCATGGAAGTAGAATCAAATCTAAAAGAACTAAAAGATGAAGAAAAATTAAGAGAAGAAAATGACTATCTAAAAACTACCATAGAGAAATTTTCTAATTGTAAAACATCTCTGTTTGTAAGACTAAAAGGTGCTAGAACAGGTAAGAAGAAATATGGAGTAGGATATACTCCTCCACAAAATGAAGAAAATATTGTGTATCCTAAAAACTATCCACTCCACAATTTGTAAAAGAAAAAGGAATTAAAAATCCTAAGAAGTTAACCAATATGTTGACAAACAAAAACAGAATATAACAACACTACACACATGAAAAAAAGAGTTGATCTATATTGTAGTCATTGTAATCAACTAGGACACACTGTTAGGACATGCACAACTAGGCACTTGCGTTGGATTCCTAAGACTAACCATCAAGGACCCAAGAAAATTTGGGTACCAAAAGTTACAACTTAAATTGTTTGCAGGGTCGCCTGAGAGCATCCAAATGGTATTTGGATAGTGGGTGCTCAAGACATATGACAGGGGACAGAAAGTTGTTTACAAATTTTAGAGATGAGATTGGTCAAGTTAATATGGAGATAATGGAAAAGGCAAGGTGTTAGGATGTGGAACAGTAGGAACAAAAGATAAGAATCTGATAGAAGATGTCATGTATGTAGAAGGATTAAAGTACAACCTTATTAGTATCAGTCAACTATGTGATAAGGGTCACTTAGTGGGATTTCAGAATGACAAATGCATTATTCAAAAGGATGGAAAAACAGTATTCGAAGCTCAAAGAGTCAAAAATCTGTACACCTTACAGTTACCAGAATTAAAAGAAGTAAACTTATGTCTTGCAACCACCAAGAATGAAGAAAGTGATTTATGACACAGAAGGTTAGGACATGCAAGCACTTCAGTAATCAAGAAATTGATCAAGCATGATCTAGTTGAAGGTCTGCCGAAGATGAAATTGAAGAAGACTGGAATCTATACTGCTGTGGAAATGGAAATTTCCCAATTTTAAAATTTTAAATTTCTTTTTTATCATGTTGTCTCATGTTCTCATGAATGTATGCGTATTGCGAATCCAAGTCTCGTCGAATGCTACATGAGCAAGAGTGATGTGAGATGAATCAGCAATTCGTACAACGCGGGCGTGCCAGTCACCAAAGTGACAACCAAATAGTTTGCCTCCGAGAGTCGGAGGGCTTTAAGTCTATTGTGCGCGTCGTTTGACTTCGTCAAACGAAAGTGGAGTGTCGGGTCCTGGACCAGAATCCCGCCGTTGCCTAAACGCAACGACGTTAATTATATCTCTCTGAGAGGGAAAACCCTTGATTAATCGCCAGAAATTAGAAAGCCTTGTGGCCTTGATATGGAGACATCCGATGAAGAGTGCAACTCAAAACTAGGCTGGAATGATAACAGACACGATGTCTATTCAAGGTTATTAGATCTTTTATTTAGACATGATTGGATCTTTTCGCCTATTCGTCCATTTGTTCTTTTATCATGAAATGGTTTCAATTTGCTTCTTTTGGTTCTATTGATAAACACGAGTCAAGAGAAATTGGTCTATTTGGTCAATTGTGGAAAAACAATCTTAATTTGGCCTTTTGATTCTTTGAAAACATGAGATGATCTGTTCGCCCTTTTACCACAAGAAGAGTTTCACTTTGATCTTTTGCCCTTTTGAAAGCACGCAAGTTGCAAAACAATGAGTCATTTACTCTTTTGCCTTTTTATCAAAAAGGGTTTTAACTTGTTCTTTTGTTTCATTTGAAGCATGTGAGGATGAGAGTTGGCCTATTTGCTTATTTTTTGCTTTTATCATGAAGAGATTTCCTTGATTTGGTCTCTTGCTCTTTTAAAACATGTGCAATATGAAATGCTTCTATTTGCTCATTTGTTGTTCTTGTAATGGAACATTCTTTTAATTGGCTCTCTTATTCTTTATTCTTTTCTTTTAAAAGGGCATGCAACGTGGTTTTATTCGCGATTCGGCGCCACTCCATTAGACTTTAGAGATTTCTTTTTGAAAGGACCCTTGCCGATTCGACCCTCCTGGAGAAAATCTAGAAGCATCTCCCCTCATCTTGGTTGATAGGGGAGAGCACAGTACACGCCCACTGAGAAGGAGACAGTACCGAAAGAGAGGGTGTATGTCAATGATGGCATAACCGAAATGGCACATAGCGCCACCCTCCAAGGCAAGCCTTTAAAGGGAGAAATGGCACCATGACCACACAAATACCAGTCGGTGGGTAGAACCGTATGGGCCCACATACCCGGTATAGATATTTCATTATCTACCCAGGATTGCAAATGGGCCACTCTTGGGAGGAGGGCGGTTTTGGGCCAGCCATGGGCTTAATGGGCCTATCACCATAGGTACCAAGCATGGGGGCATGGACATCATTGTCCAACCCTTGGCTAGCATAGGAGATTCGCCCCACACACCAAGATCTCTTAATGGGCTGCTCAAAACAGTGAGAACCGCCCCCTCTAGAGGATCAAAATAGTGAGCTTGATGAGCCCAAATTCATGAGATGCCAAGCTTTGGCATGAACATTGATTGTTCAACCCATGGCTTGCAAAAGGGACATGCTCCCATCATGAAAAACTCTTAGAGGGCTGTTTAAAACAGTGAAAATCGATCTTTTAGGAGGGTCAAAACAGGAGTTAAGGGTCAATTGCATACAATGCCAAGCCTTGAGCATGGACATTGATTGTCCAACTCATTTGCTAGCAAAGGAGGTTATGCCTCAAGGCGAAATGCACTTATATGGGGCAACTATAACCAATAAAAAACCTGCATCTTGGAGGCTGCCAGTGAGGAAACCTCATTTGAAAGGCCCAAACAGTGAACAAAAGGCCCCTCTCTTGAAGGCAAACCATGGGCCCAAGTAGGCTCCAAGAAAGGGGCGGCCCAAGCAATGCAAAGGGGGATCTGTTTAGGGACCTCATTAGAGACTTCAAACAGTCAAAGAAACTCTTGTGAACAAGTAAAACAGTAGGCTTAATGCATGCATGGAGGGCACATATGAGGCCCACTAAGCTCTATTTCTCCTAAAACCCCATTTATTGAGGTGTAGGAGTGTATAAATGGTCTCATTTATGCTCTTGAAGTGAAAGGAAACCAGCCATATGAAAGGGTGGTTCCTCACTATTCGTAGCCCTCTCCTCCATGTAATCAAATAAAAAAAAACAAAAGGGCAATGCCACATGTGGAGGGAATGAGACAAGCATTAAATGCAAGCATACACATTGAATGGAGGTGGAGGACACATGGACATGACCTTTCTATTGTTAAGAGAAGAGAAAGGAGTACAAGAAGAGAAACAAAGATTAAAGAAAAGGGAAGGGGAAGGGAGTTTCACGCCATCTCACTTTCCCTCTCTCTTTCTCTCCTCACATGATGTGACCATACATAGGAATGGACACTCTCTCTTCTCTCTTCTTCTCTTCTTCTCTTCTTCACCTTTTTCCCTTGGCTTCTCTTTGTCTCTTTTTCCAAGCTCCTTCACGGGTGGCTCTCCTTGAGGAGAAAACGCAGCAACTGGATGAAGAAGAGAAGAGCTCCTTCCTCTCCTCCCTTGGAACCCGCAACAGCCCCTTTTTTTTTCCTCCTCCCTTTCTGCTTGGCCGCAAGGCACTCCAAGAGAGCCTTTTCTTCTCCTTGGAAGCCTCTAGAAAAGACCCCCAAAAGGCCTCAACCATCCCTCTGCCCCCTTCCTGCGCAGGCCTCCTTTTTGTCATTCTTAGCATCACTTTTTGGAGGTGTTGAGCTCTCTTAGGCTCACCTCCATGCATGGGAGAAATGGGCCTTGGATAATGGGCTTTGCAAGCCTTTAGGTTGGGTCATTTAAATGGTCATCTCTATTTAGTGGAGAAGAGTTTGGCCGACCAGAGGATAGGCCCATTAGAAATTTTAGGTGTCCATAAATGCCCCCACCCGTGGGTGGTGCGGGAGGACACACGAAGCGACATCCGCGGGTGCACTGTAGTTCATTTGACTATTTATACTGACACAAGCAGGTCCCTGGACTTGTTGCCGTGTCAGTGGTCTGATAGTCTATTCACGGTCTTTTGCTTCTATTTGATGACGTCTCCCATGGATGGCGAGCACGTGCCGCTCTTAGTGGGCAATTGAGGGCCCTTCCTTTTTTTTACTTTCCTTTTGTACGGGGCCAGATCAATTCGGCAAGACCTGTGCGATTCGGCAGGGCCTGCTGGGGGGGGGGCGTCGATTCGGCGGCGTCTGCGTCGAATCGGCAGGGTTGCGGCTCTGTGGGGTTGAGCGAACCGAATGGGGCATGGGCCGGCGCGGACCGCAGGCCAGTTCGGGTGAGTCGCGCGAACCGGAGGGTCCCGTCCATCTCTCCCCCCCCTTTTTTCCTCAAAAGGCGCGCCGCACCTCTTCTTCTTCCTCTTCCATCTCTTCTCTCTTCTCTCTTCTCTCTTCTCACGAGCCTCTTCACCTTCCCTTCGTCTTCCTCCTCCCATCTTCCCCCTTCGGCCGAGGAGAACGCAGCGGCGGCGGCGGCGCGTGCGGCGGTTAGCAGCGGCGTGGAGCGCAACGGCAAAAAAAAGGGGGGCGTGCGACGGTCGGCGGCGACACGGCAGTGTGCAGCGGATGGTGGCGAGGGCGCGAACAGCAACCAGCAACGGCACAGCGGACTGCGGTCGGCGACGGTGCGCAGCGAGCACGCCGGCGGCGGGGCCCCTTTGGTGGTTCGGGTGACTGCGCTTGAGCACGGCAGTGGGGTGCTCGGGCCTTCGGTGGCCAGACGCGACTGCGGCGGCAACCTTGGAAGGGCCGCGACGACGACCGAGATAGCGGCGCAGAGGCATCGTGCCAGCGGAGTCGAGGTTCCTGGAGGCGACAGACGGCGATCGCTTAGCGGTGGGGCTCCGACGAGCCATCGACGCACTTGTGGGGGCTTTTTTTGTTGTTGTCCCCCTTTTTGTGTTTTCCGTTGTGCCGCCGGCTGTGAGCCTCTGGCGATGGGTGAAGTTCCGGTGATGGGCCGGAAAACAAGGGGTTTGCAGAGGGGCGCCGATATGGGGTTTGCATGCCCTTCCCCTCCTCCGTATTCGTCCCTTTTTTGCATAGGGGTACAGGGTCCAAGGGGACCGTGGCTGGGTGCTCTTTGAGGCCAGGGGTCCCTCTTGTACAGGGGAAAGCCTGTGTGTATGTGTGGTTCGGTGGGGTCTTCCCCGACCCAAACACAAGGGGAAGGCCCAGTAGGTCCCAGGGCCGCTAGGGGACTGTGAGGAAAACCCCTCCAGTCCGAGGTTCTTTTGTTGTCCCCTACCTTTTTACTTTAGGCGGTAGAGTGGGGCCCATTGCCTCCTGTAGGGCCGCCAAAAGGGCTTTTCCGAGTTTTAGCTATTAATGAGGGCCCATTTAGAGTAGGCGGGTCCCAAACGGAGTTGCTTTAAACTCAAGCGGCCATCGCGAGGTAGGGACGCCTTAGAGTAGCCTTAGCGGGGTACCCGATTTGCCCATGGCGCCCTTTGCGAGTTTTCACCATGACAGATTTTGGTCCTTTTCCCTTACTTGGAAGAATACCCAAGTAAGTCCGATGAGGCATCTCTATTTTAGCTTTTTTTATTTTTTTTTAGTACCATATGTTGTCTGCTGGCTGTCTGTATGACGGGGCTTCTGTTGAGATGACGGGATCCTTTGCCGCCTGGTAACCGTTAATATGATAGGGACTTTTGTTGTCAAGCTAACGGCCTTCTATTCTACCGCCAAGATGGCGACCTTCTATTGACTATTCACCGTTGATGTGACAGGGACTTTTGCTGTCAAAGCAACGGCCTTCTATTCTACCGTCAGGGTGACGGCCTTCTATTCTACCGTCAGGGTGACGGCCTTCTATTCTACCATCGGGGTGATGGCCTTCTATTGTCCTTTTCACCGTTAGTACGACAGGGACTTTTGCTGCCGACGTAACGGCCTGCTATTCTACCGTCAGGGTGACGGCCTTCTATTCTGTCGTCAGGGTGACGGCCTTCTATTCTACCGTCAAGGTGACGGCCTTCTATTCTACCGTCAGGGTGACGACCTTCTATTCTACCGTCAGGGTGACGGCCTTCTATTCTACCGTCAGGGTGACGGCCTTCTATTGTCCTTTTCACCGTTATTACGACAGGGACTTTTGTTGTCGACGTAACGGCCTGCTATTCTACCGTCAGGGTGACGGCCTTCTATTCTATCGTCAGGGTGACGTCCTTCTATTCTACCGTCAAGGTGACGACCTTCTATTCTACCGTCAGGGTGACGGCCTTCTATTCTACCGTCAGGGTGATGGCCTTCTATTCTACCGTCAGGGTGACGGCCTTCTATTCTACCGTCGGGGTGACGGCCTTCTATTGTCCTTTTCACCGTTAGTACGACAGGACTTTTGTTGTTGACGTAACGGCCTGCTATTCTACCATCAGGGTGACGGCCTTCTATTCTATCGTCAGGGTGACGGTCTTCTATTCTACCATCAAGGTGACAGCCTTCTATTCTACCGTCAGGGTGACGGCCTCTATTCTACCGTCAAGGTGACGGCCTTCTATTCTACCGTCAGGGTGACGGCCTTCTATTCTACCGTCGGGGTGATGGCCTCTATTGTCCTTTTCACCGTTAGTACGACAGGGACTTTTGATGTTGACGTAACGGCCTGCTATTCTACCGTCAGGGTGACGGCCTTCTATTCTACCGTCAAGGTGACGGCCTTCTGTTGTACCGTCAGCATGACAACCTTCCATTGCTTGACTTTCGTGTCCATTGGAATTTGACCCTTGTCTTCATTCATTTCTTACTTTGCTTTTTTTTTTTTGGCTTTTCTCATTATCGGATTGGGTGCCCTTTCGAGTTTTCACCCAATTCGACCCCCTCTTGCTTTTGCCTACATGCCCTTTCGGATTTTCACGTAGCGGGGTACCTGATTTTGCCCATGGCGCCCTTTGCGGGTTTTCACCATAGCCGGGTTTTAATCCTTTTTACCCTTGTCCAGTGGACAAGTCCGACGAGGCATCTCTATTTTTAGCCTCCTTCTTTTTTCTTTTTTTTTTGAAGGGTGGGGGACATTGGCGCAATTTGCCGACGTCCTGGCCAACGTCAGCTATTTGAGCTTGTTGACGCTCTCCATTTCGCAACCCATTGCCGATGCGGCCTCGTGTTGCATTGGCGTGACGCCGGTGGGACTTCATTACTTGAATGACGTCTATCTTTTGGGCTTGTTGCTGTCATCAGCTCCAGAGATCCCTGCCCACAGACGATAGTAAGAGTCAGGTCAATTAAGTAACAACTATTCATGCATGCTTAAGCATATAATTCTTATTTAAGTCTTTTAACCTTACTTATTTCTCTTTTTGTGTGTGTTTAAGAAACACGAATCTCTTGTTTCTCTTCCTTTAGAGGTCCATTTTTTACGTGGGGAGGGGGTACGGAAAACTCGAACAACCTCCACGCAACTTATGGAAGGGGTGATATGCTAATTGAACGGGGGACTCATTTCATTGTCCTTATTTCAAAAATCAGCGGAATCACGGAAATCTCATAAATTTTGTTGGGACACTCGTCGCCTCAGAGCCATGGTCCCTAGCGGTATGGCTGCCTCTTTTCTATTTTTTTGCCATGCATTGCATGCCATCTTTTTTGCACTTTTTGGCTCTTCGTCATTGGTGACTAGTGTCCCGGGGGTTTAAGAGCTTAGTATTTTAATTTTTTTGTTGTTTGTTTTTTTGTTTTTTTGTGTTTGTTTTTTTTTACATGGGAGAATTGAGGGTAGAAACTCCCTGCTGTTGCAAATGCAACAGTTCTTTGCAGCCAAGCTCTTCATTCATCGAACAAGTTGATCAGGTCTATTTCTTGCTCGGCCTCCTGTTGCTCATGATGTTGGGTGCTGAAGCCTGGGCGGCACGTGTGATATAGCTTCAAGTGTCTTCCATTGAGGTGGGAACTGTATTTCACCCCGATGATCAATCAGGACGTAGGCACGCCTTCATAGACTCTTTGCACCACGTACGGTCCAGTCCAATTCACGTTCAGCTTTCCTTTTGGATTGCCGGCCATGACTTCTCTCTTCTTGACCATTACCAGGTCCCCTTTCTTAAATTTACGACCCTTGACTAGCTTGTCGAAGGTGCGTGCAATGCGGGCCTGGTATACTTGAATGTTCTGTGAGCTCGCAATCTTTTCCCTTCCAATCGGAAAGTTCTTCGAGCCTCCTTTCAATATTGGTCTGATTCTCAAGGGATAGTCCATGTTGGATGGCTGCCCTAAGAGATGGCACTTCCACCTCCACCGGGACCACGGCTTCTGAACCGTACACCAGGGAAAAGGTGAACAGCCCGTTGGTGTCTTATAGATGGTCTGGTAGGCCCATAAGGCTTCATACATCCGTCCTCCCAATCTCTTTTGTTGGCACTGACTGTTTTGGCCAGCAGGATGCACAATGTCTTGTTAAAAGCTTCCGCCAGGCCGTTGGCTTGTGGATTGTAGGAGTGGAGGTCCTCCAGTCTATTCTGTATTTTGCAGCCATTCTGAACACCTTCGATTCTTGAAGTGTGTTCCATTGTCTGATACGATTCGGTCCGGACTGTCGAATCTGAAGATGATGTTTCGCTGAACGAAGCGTGCCACCAACTCCCCTGTTACTTCTCTTAATGCCACGGCTTCGCCCACCTTGAGAAGTAATCGGTGATAGCCAGGATGTATTTACACTCTGATGAAGAGGGTGGCAGAGGGCCCACAACATCTGTGCCCCATTGTGCAAATGGCCAACTTGGAACGGTTGGATGCAGAGGCATGGGAGGCCTTCTTGGAATGACCGCATGCTCTTGGCACTTTTGACATGTTTTGGAGAAATTACCACAATCTTCAAACATGGTTGGCCAGTAATAGCCGAGCTTTTTGATTTCTATTTTCATCTTTGGCTCGGCCTGGTGGGCGCCAGCAGTTCTGGCGTGCACCTCTTTCATGACCCTCCAGGCCTCTTCAGGTGACAGGCATCGTAGCAAGATCTTTTTCTTGGAGTCAGCCATGATTCTGAACAGAACTCCGCCTCTTAACTCATACGAGTCCTTTATTCGGATCAACTGATCCTTTCTTCTCTTTGTGAGGGCAGTCGCTGGTGTCCAAACCATTGCAACAATGGCTTTCTCCAGTCTTTTTGCATGATCTCTTCAGCCGCAGATACTTCTTCTTGGCTGCTCTCTTCATTTTCAGACTCTTCTTCTATCATGCTGGGGACTTGCCGCCGATTCATGACAACGATTTCTAGCTTCTCATTTGGCGGCACTGTTAAAGAGCTAGCCATTTTGCAAGAGCATCTGCTTGTGCATTTCTGCTCCTGCTAATATGCTCTATTTCTATTTGATAGAACTTTGACATCAATCTCTTGGCTTTTCGATAATAGGGCAGCAACTCTGGCTTTTTAACGTCAAACTCTTCTCGTACTTGTTTGACGATTAGCATCGAGTCGCCAAAGAGCTTGAAGCACCTTTATGTTCATGAAGAGGGCCACTTGCAAGCCGATAATCAAGGCTTCATATTCGGCCTCATTGTTTGTGCATGGGTTGCTAATTGAGCAGGAGGTGTGCGTGACTCTCCCTCGGGCGACCTCAGGACGATGCCCGCCCCTGCTCGAACTCTTGCACTGCCGTAAGCAGTTGGTTCTATTCGGGACGCTCCATCGAAGTAAGTTGTCAGGTGGCTGTTTGCAATTGGTTTAATTCGAGGGTCTCATCCTCTGGTAGCTCTGTGATGAGCGGAGAATTTTCCGGCATGGGATGAGCTGCAAAGAAGTCGGCTACCGCCTGTCCTTTGATTGCCTTTTGAGGGATGTATTTGATGTCAAATTCCATCAAGATGACAGCCCATTTTCCTATTCTCCCTTCAACGCTGGTTGGGAGAGTATGTATTTGACGGGGTCGGCTCTTGAGATCAGCCTAACCTCGTGTGATAACATGTAATGTCTCATCTTCTTAGCTGCAAACACCAAGGCTAGGCATACTCTCTCAATCGGAGAATATCTCTCTTCTGCCCCCACTAACCTTCGGCTGAGGTAGTAGAGGGCTTGCTCTTTTCCCTCATCATTCTCTTGGGCCAACATGGCTCCCAAGGAGTGTTCTGTAGTTGCTACATACAGGATGAGAGGACGGCCTTTTACTGGAGCACCCAACACTGGTGGAGTATTCAGGTACATTTTCAGTTGATCTAGGGCGTGCTGTCACTCCTGGTTCATTGGAAGGAACATCTTTTCCCATCAATTTGTGAAAGGGGTGACATCGCCCAGACAATTTGAGACAAACCTACGAATGTAGGCCAGCCGTCTTGTAATGACCTGAGCTCGGTCAGATTCTTTGGCGGAGGTAGCTCTTGGATTGCCTTGATCTTGACAGGGTCTATTTCTATTCCCCTATATCGGACAATGAATCCCAAAAACTTGCCGCTGGATACCCCGAAGGCGCACTTCATCGGGTCATTTTCAGCTCATACTGCCTTAGCCTTTCGAAGATGACTCTGAGGTCGGCCAAATGGTCCTTTCTTTTTCTGGTTTTGACCACCAGGTCGTCAATGTAGCACTCCACCTTTTTATAGAGCAGCTCATCAAAGATTTTTGTCATTGCTCTTTGGTAGGTTGCCCCGCGTTTCTAAGACCAAACGGCATTCTCTTGTAGTGGAAGATCCCTTTGGTGACCTAAAAGCAGTGTGCACCCGGTCTTGTTCGGATATCCAAATTTGGTTGTAGCCGGATGATCCATCCATGAATGATAAAGCTTCATGTCCGGTGGTGGCGTCTATCATCACTTCAGTGATTGGCACCGGAAAATCGCCTTTTGGGCAAGCCTTGTTCAGATCTCGAAAATCCACACAGATTCGGATCTGTCCATTTTTCTTTTTGACGGGGACGATGTTTGCCAACTAGGTGGTGTACTGGTTCTCTTCAACAAAGTCCACATCTATTAACTTATCCACTTCAGCACAAACTTTGTTGATCAATTCCGGTCTCATCCTTCTAGGAGCTTGCTTGACCGGTTCCATTTTCGGGTCAATTGCCAGTACATGTTGTGCCACGTCAGGGCTGAGTCCCGGCATCTCTTTGTAAGTCCAGGCAAAGCAATCCCGGAACTCTTTTAACAGCATGATATACCGCTGCTTCTCTTCTTCCGGAATGAGGGCACTTAGGAAGGTCGGCCTATAATCTCCCTCTATACCGAGGTTCACTTCCACCAATCATCGACTGTGGCTTGACCACCATCTTCAAACTCTTCCGGTGCCGGCTGAAGGTCCACGAAACCTTCCTCATCAGCTTCTGCTTCCACACCTCTACATATTCTCTTTGTTGAGCCTCAGTCAGCATATTCTTTTCGGGTTCTTTGGTTTGCTGGGCCCCTTGACTTGGATTCGAGGGAACATCTGTTATCGCTTCCTGCTCTCTTATTTCTTCTGAGCTTGCAGGGCCCAGCAACGTTGCTCCATTGTGTCTGTTTCCTCTAGCTGTCAGGAGTACTTGGGTAGCAAGAGACTCCACGGGAGTGCAGGTGGGGAACGCTGCTGCCCCCTGGGGAGGTTTGTCATTTGCATTTGTAGCCATTTCCACCATGCTTCTTTCTTCAGGGTAGTCATCATAAACCACCCCTGAAGGGTTCTCTTCTGTTTGGTTGGCTATGCCGATCATGCCAACGGTATAGCTTTCTCACAGTGACCAGCCGAGTCCTGGGTGCTGGGTGATTTTTAACAGGTCCCTGTCCATGTTTGGCGGGTACCATAGCTTTCTAACATCTCCCTCTGACTAAGCTGTTGTCGAAGAGGGATTTGTTGACTTTTGGCTAGCCTGGCGACTGTATCAGACATGTCTGGGAATCCTATGATTGGAACCAAGGGATCTCTAGTCTCTTCAGGGATTTTGCAATCATCATCCCTTCTCATTGGTTGCTCTCCAGCCGCGTAGAAGACTGTGAAGCGACCTCCTGGGTGAGCTATCACCATGGTCTTCAATGCCCTTACTATTTGACAATCTATTTCGGCAGCTGCTTGGTAAGGCCCTCTGGGACCAGAATGAATTCTGGCTCCTTTTCATTTATTTTTGGAGCAAATCACGCCTGCAATCTGGGGCGTCACATGACTGCACCTCCACCTCTTTTTGATGTACGCTGCTCAGCAGTGATCTCTGGCGGTGGTGGTGAACCACTCATCATCAGGGGTGACTTATTTTGCTTTGCCCCCTTGAGGGGCATGAATTTCTGAGTGTTCCGGTGGAAACCACTCACAGGAGACAATGCTCTCTTTCTCTTTGCCCTTCTCAGGGATTTGGCTTTTCGAGTGTTCTTGATACAGATCAGCATCAAGGAGGTGGCACTCATACACTTCAAATGGGTGTGCATCGGCGAAAACCCTCTGCTCCTACCCTTCTTTTACGTATTTGATGCACTGATGCAAGTTTGATGGAATGACTCCATTTTGGTGGAGCCAAGGCCGACCCAGCAGAGCCTTGTAAGACGTGCTTGCGTTGATCACATGAAATTGAACCTTTGTTCTAAAGTCCCCTAGAATCAGGTCGAGCTCCACGACCCCCAGTGGTACCTCAAACTTTTGGTTGAAACCAGCTATTCTGACATCATGCACAGAGGTGAGGTGCACGTTGAAGTGATTACTTTTGGTAGATCTTGCACGTAAAATGTTGACTGCTGCTCCGGATCTACCAGAATTCTATTCAGGGGTAGTCCATTCAACTGCCCCTCATGTATAATGGTCTGTTATGATCGAGTTGCCATGGGGAGGAGCATGTCCTCTGGGGCAAATGTGATGGACGCCGCATCAGCCACGGCAGCCTCCACCCGTATTCTGCAAGGCAGGTCTCATATGGTGTTGGAGCCTGCAAGGCCGTGATCAGCGCCTTTCTGGTCTCCTCGCTTAACGACAAGATTTCCCAAACACTGAATCGTGTAGATCTTCTTTAGAAGCTTGATGATTCGGTCTTCCGCCCCGACATCATCTAGCTTTGACTTTCCCTTGTCATTTTCACTATTTTTGGCCTGGGGTCTGTTGACCGTCCATTTTTCTCATTATTCGGGTTCTTTGCCTTTGCCTTCTCTTCTGCTGCCAGGAACTCAGCGAAAGATGGGACCATGCCCCCAGTCTCTTCGTTGACATAGAGCCCCGGAGGCGGTGGGACTTGCACCCCTCGAACCTCAGGCTCTGGTATCTCATAAGAGGGTTCTCCCCTGAAGATGATGTTTTGGTTTGCTGGAGGGGGACGTCCCCACTTTCTTCCAGATCTTGTATGAATTCTTGACCCGAAGCCCCGACCTGATTGACATCATTCGGGGAAGGGTAGAATTCCTCTTCTTCATAGTGCTCCCCCAAGCTTAGCAGGGAAGAGATGGTGTTGCATGAGAGGGTTGCCACCACTTTCTTTTCTTGATCTTTTCTCTTCCTTTTTTTGCTTTGCCGACTCCTGCCCCCATAACAAATCTTCTTGGGGCTGAGGTGTCTTTTGCTCGGCAGGTGCCTCTAGGGTCAACTTCTCGAGCTCCTCCCATGGCACATACTCTTGTAGCTGAACCGGATATCTGTTTGGTTGCTCATATTCATCCAGCCGTCATTAACGCTTGTAAGCGTTCGAGTGAAGGGCTGCCCCCTCTGTACAATGGGAGAGGCATTTGACGCCTTCTATTGACGGGCTCCTCTGGATGACGATCCGGGGCTCTATTGGGTGCCACACCGGGGCGACAGTTGGCGTGGGTGCTGGGGTGTCACTCCCCGAATGTACATTTTCGGAGCTGGCTTCTCCTCGGGCTTCTTCTTTTTTGTCTTAATGGGTACCCTTTTCCATTCCTCATGTTCCCTGATTGGGGTGAGGATGAGACTTTTGTAGGTATTCTCCGTGCTGGCCTCGGAGAGTTCTTCTGGTAACTTTGGTATATGGAGATCATGTTAGCTCCAGCCTGTCGGGCAGGCAATTCATGCGGCTGGGGCGGATCAACTTTGTAGTCCCCCATCTGCAATTCTCCTTCTTGATCAAAGACTCCATGATGTCTTTGAACACGTAGTAGTCTTCTAGAGGGTGCCCCAAGATCTGATGGTACAGACAATATCGGGGATCATCCTTCTTCGCAGCTTGCTCAAGCCTCTTTGGTGTTGGAAGGTGATCTTGTTGTATCTAATGCCCCAATCAACAGCGTTTTGGTCTTTTCCTTGGGAAAGAGTACAACTTTCTCATTTTATCTTGGAAAGGGATGACCTTTCTCTTTGGTTCAGTTTTGTTGCTGGAGGTTCCGGCTGCCGCCTCGCCTTCGTCTCTTTGCTTTTCAAATGTTTTGAGGTCCACTACATGGACCTCCTTCCCCGCAGGCTTCTTATCGGCCGGCTTGGTCTTTTGATTGGCGAATGAGTTGTGGGGTACTTGACCAAGAAGGCCTCTATTTCCGCCACCACGTTGTCAGCCTGTCAAACGACCGGATCTCCACTCCGATCATTCTTTCAAGCTGCTCTCTTTTCAGATTTTGCTTGCAGATGAACGGCATCTTCTTGATGAGGAGGATGCTTGCACCTCATGCTGAGGTTCCTCCACTCTGGATATAGTCCAGTGCGGACTCCACTCATCTTGCCTAGTTGCGTAGAGCTCGGCAACTGTTACCTCCCTCTCAGCAATATAGAATCTCTCTCTAAATTTTTTGCATGTCGGTCCAGTCAGATATGGCCCTGCTGGCACTGGAATACCATTCAAACGCTAGGCTTGTCAGGGAGGAGCCGAAGAACTTCAAAAGGTATGACTCGTCGGCGGCTAGGTCCCCCATCACATTAATATAGTATGCGATGTGCTCTTTTGGCGACCCCCGCCCATTCAATTTATCAAACTTTGGGGTTTTAGTGACGCCCAGGGGCAGCCTCTTTGCAGCATGGTGCGCAGGGTAGGGTACCCTATACGCATCAAAAGCCATTTGCTCTCCGTCGCCTCGCTCGGTGAGTCTCATGTCAATTAGCTGCTCCACCATGAGCTTGTTGATAGTGGTTGGGTTCACTTGCTGAGGATAGAAGTGGCCGGCTGATTACTCGGGGTATTGATAATGGCCGCCGGTGGCACTGGGGGCGGCTCTTGATTGTCTAATTGCTGCTCAGGATCGTGAGCAAGCAATGACTGTTGTTGCGCAGAATAAGCTTGTTGCGGCTGATATGTGTTTGTTGCTGCTGGAAGAACTGCGGCTGCAACAGTTGGTATTGAGCCTGTGAGCGTGGTTGTTGAGCCGTAGCCACAGGGGATTGTTGTTAGTTCATTTGTCGTCCTACGATAGCACGCTGGGTCGAAGCTTCAATGACCCTACGGTCCCTTGGGGGGTCTCTCCTAAGCCCTCCACTGCTCGGGTACATGTCCCTCGGTCTCTTTGCCTTTGATCTGGTGCTTGAGGTCTGCGATCTCGGCCTTATACTGCTGCAACAATTCCATGATGGCTGGATCTATGGGTGCAGCAAGAGGGATCTGTTGCGAGGTGCCCCAGAAGTTGCATCTGGCGGTGGTGGCGGTGGAGGAATATCATCATTGCCCCCACTGCCCTGGGCGGTGACCACATTGGCACTGACCGCCGTCATTTGTATGTTGCACATCTTCGTGCCCATTGCGGCGCCGCCAGGCTGCTGCCGCTGCTCTTCTCCTGGTGATGGCACCAGGCCTCTCTGCCAATTCTGCTAGCTCTTCATCATTGGCTGGCAATGCCCCATATCGGCCCCATATGCCGGCCATGTGGCATGCAAATATCTTGATGTTTCCACTCTGGTCCCTTTCAGCCCTCCGAGAAGTGCGGGAAGGGAAAGATAGCCTTTCGAAAACCGATACCCGGGGTTTAGCTCTCCCGGCATGCTCATGCCGATGTCCGCATGGAACATCATTCTCATCAGTGAAGCTCCTGGCTGGCGTCCGAGGAGCTCTTGGATCTTTTTGCCTCCTTTCACGCCGCAGAGGGGCGTTCATGAGGTGAGGGGTATGGTCAGATGTGACCCTTGTTGCCCCCTGGCGCTCACAGGTGGTTGAGATCATCGACTCGGGGGAGTCTTCTCTTATCGGCGGTAGGTAAGCACACCTCCGCAGCTCTGCTCTTTTGTTGTGGAAGCGGGCATAAGCATATGCCCCCCCCCCCCCCCTGACGAATTCCAGCCCCAAAGCCTCTGTGTGGGCGACGGTAGTCGGGGATCCTTTTCTCAGCTACATCTGTTGGAGGGTTCTCTCTTGGTGCGGGCTCTTCTGGCCTGAGCTTCTACACTCTCTTAGGTCGCCAGACCTGTTTGAACTTGATAGGTTTTTGGGGCAACTTGCCCTTGAAGGTATTGTACATCTCTTCTCTATTCGCCAAAGCTTGGAAGGAGTTCTCCACGGGTACTGCTGGCACGACCCGTTTTGCTATAGCTTCAGTTTTCTTCTCTTGCAGATGGATCCTCAAGTCTCCAATCCGCACAATTTTTCCTGAAGCAGACACTCGTGCACGACAGGGGGACGATATTTTCTGCTTCTGTGATCTGTTGGTTGGCCTCTTTTCCCTTAGGCTTGTTGTGGTTGCCGCGCTCCACGTGATGCACATGGCAGCTTAGCTCTTCAGTGGTTCCTTTGAGTTCAGCTTCGTGACTGGCTTCAGCTCCATCTTCTTTCTTGGCCTCCGGGTGGAGGATATTGATGAAGGCAACCCTCAAGAAGTTGGGGAACTCAACGATGGGAGGGAAGCTCCCGAAACGGGTTGGTACAGCAAGGTAGCCGTATCGCGCGTGGTCTTGGACTATGAGGGGTCCGAACGTAAACTCCTCCCCCATCAGTCAATTAGTACCTGTTAGTCATTCAAAATGATAGTCAATATCAATTATATAAGGCCACATGGCTTCTATTTTGGCGAAGAGATGAAGGGAAGCTGGTCCCACCGGGCGTGCCACGCTGTGGAAATGGAAATTTCCCAATTTTAAAATTTTAAAATTCTTTTTTATCATGTTGTCTCATGTTCTCATGAATGTATGCGTATTGCGAATCCAAGTCTCGTCGAATGCTACATGAGCAAGAGTGACGTGAGATAAATCAGCAATTCACACAGCGCGGGCATGCCAGTCCCAAAGTGACAACCAATGGTTTGCCTCCGAGAGTCGGAGGGCTTTAAGTCTATTGTGCGTCGTTTGACTTCGTCAAACGAAAGTGGAGTGTCGGGTCCTGGACCAGAATCCCGCCGTTGCCTAAACGCAATGACGTTAATTACATCCCTCTGAGAGGGAAAACCCTTGATTAATCGCCAGAAATTAGAAAGCCTTGTGGCCTTGATATGGAGACATCCGATGAAGAGTGCAACTCAAAACTAGTCCGGAATGATAAACAGACCGATGCCTATTCAAGGTTATTGGATCTTTTATTTAGACATGATTGGATCATTTCGCCTATTCGTCCATTTGTTCTTTTATCATGAATGGTTTCATTTGCTTCTTTTGGTTCTATTTGATAAACACGAGTCAAGAGAACCTGGTCTATTTGGTCATTTGTGGAAAAATAATCTTAATTTGGCCTTTTGATCTTTGAAAACATGAGATGATATGTTCGCCCTTTTACCACAAGAAGAGTTTCACTTTGATCTTTTGCCCTTTTGAAAGCACGCAAGTTGCAAAACAATGAGTCATTTACTCTTTTGCCTTTTTATCAAAAAGGTTTTTAACTTGTTCTTTTGTTTCATTTGAAGCATGTGAGGATGAGAGTTGGCCTATTTGCTATTTTTTGCTTTTATCATGAAGAGATTTCTTTGATTTGGTCTCTTGCTCTTTTAAAACATGTGCAATATGAAATGCTTCTATTTGCTCATTTGTTGTTCTTGTAATGGAACAGTCTTTTAATTGGCTCTCTTATTCTTTATTCTTTTCTTTTAAAAGGGCATGCAACGTGGTTTTATTCGCGATTCGGCGCCACTCCATTAGACTTTAGAGGTTTCTTTTTTGAAAGGACCCTTGCCGATTCGACCCTCCTAGAGAAAAGCTGGCGCAGCTCCCCTCATCTTGTTTGATAGGGGAGAGCACAGTACACCGCCACCGAGAAGTAGACGGTACCGAAAGAGAGGGTGTATGTCAAATGATGGCATAACCCGAATGGCACATAGCGCCACCCTCCAAGGCAAGCCTTTAAAGGGAGAAATGGCACCATGACCACACAAATACCAGTCGGTGGGTAGAACCCGTATGGGCCCACATACCTGGATATAGATATTTCATTATCTAACCTGGGATTGCAAATGGGCCACTCTTGGGAGGAGGGCGGTTTTGGGCCAGCCATGGGCTTAATGGGCCTATCACCATAGGTACTAAGCATGGGGGCATGGACATCAATTTCCAACCCTTGGCTAGCATAGGAGATTCCCCCACACACCAAGATCTCTTAATGGGCTGCTCAAAATAGTGAGAACCGCCCCCTCTAGAGGATCAAAACAGTGAGCTTGATGAGCCCAAATTCATGAGATGCCAAGCTTTGGGCATGAACATTGATTGTTCAACCCATGGCTTGCAAAAGGGACATGCTCCCATCATGAAAAACTCTTAGAGGGGACTGTTTAAAACAGTGAAAATCTTTTAGGAGGGTCAAAATAGGAGTTTAAGGGGTCAATTGCATACAATGCCAAGCCTTGAGCTGGACATTGATTGTCCAACTCATTTGCTAGCAAAGGAGGTTATGCCTCAAGGCGAAATGCACTTATATGGGGCAACTATAACCAGTAAAAACCTGCATCTTGGAGGCTGAAAACCAGTGAGGAAACCTCATTTGAAAGGCCCAAACAGTGAATAAAAGGCCCCTCTCTTGAAGGCAAACCATGGGCCCAAGTAGGCTCCAAGAAAGGGGCGGCCCAAGCAATGCAAAGGGGGATCTATTAGGACCTCATTAGAGACTTAAACAGTCAAGAAACTCTTGTGAACAAGCAAAACAGTAGGCTTAATGCATGCATGGAGGGCACATATGAGGCCCACTACTCTATTTCTCCTAAAAAAACCCCATTTATTGAGGTGTAGGAGTGTATAAATGGTCTCATTTATGCTAAGTGAAAGGAAACCAGCCATATGAAAGGGTGGTTCTCACTATTCGTAGCCCTCTCCTCCATGTAATCAAATAAAAAAAAACAAAAGGGCAATGCCACATGTGGAGGGAATGAGACAAGCATTAAATGCAAGCATACACATTGAATGGAGGTGGGGACAATGGACATGACCTTTCTATTGTTAAAAGAAGAGAAAGGAGTACAAGAAGGAGAAAACAAAGATTAAAGAAAAGGGAAGGGGAAGGGAGCTTCACGCCATCTCACTTTCCCTCTCTCTTTCTCTCTCACATGATGTGACCATACATAGAATGGACACTCTCTCTTCTCTCTTCTCTCTTCTTCTCTTCTTCACCTTTTTCCCTTGGCTTCTCTTTGTCTCTTCTTCCAAGCTCCTTCACGGGTGGCTCTCCTTGGGGAGAAAACACAGCAACTTGATGAAGAAGAGAAGCTCCTTCCTCCTCCCTCCTGGAACCCGCAACAGCCCCTTTTTTTTTCCTCCTCTCCTTTCTGCTTGGCCCGCAAGGCACTCCAAGAGAGGCCTTTTCTTCTCCTTGGAAGCCTCTAGAAAAGACCCCCAAAAGGCCTCAGCCATCCCTCTGCCCCCTTCCTGCGCAGGCCTCCTTTTTGTCATTCTTAGCATCACTTTTTGGGAGGTGTTGAGCTCTCTTAGGCTCACCTCCATGCATGGGAGAAATGGGCCTTGGATAATGGGCTTTGCAAGCCTTTGGTTGGGTCATTTAAATGGTCATCTCTATTTAGTGGAGAAGATTGGGCCGACCAGAGGATAGGCCCATTAGAAATTTTAGGTGTCCACAACTGCCTATGCTAAAGGAAAGCAAACCAAGACATCATTTCAGCCAAAACAGTTGTTACAACTTTCAAGCCTTTGGAGCTTATTCATATGGACCTGTTTAGACCTATAAGAATAGTAAGTCTTGGAGGAAAAGTGTATGGCTATGTGATTGTAGATGACTACTCAAGGTACACTTGGGTGTCCATTTTGGAAGCAAAATCAAAAACTTTCTCAACTTTTTTGAAGTTTAGCAAATTAGTACAGAAGAATTATAAGTTTCAGATAATTAGCATCAGATCTGATCATGGTGGAGAATTCAAGAATGAAAATTTTGTGAAGTTTGTGAAAGAAAATAGAATAGAATATAATTTCTCTACACCAAGAACACATCAACAAAATGGAGTAGCAGAAAGGAAGAACAGAACACTGCTAGACATGGCCAGAACTATACTCACTGAGTACAATTTACCAAGATACTTCTGGGCAGAAGCAGTCAACACAGCCTGCTACATAATCAATAGGTGCATGATCAGACCAATTCTAAAGAAGACACCTTATGAGCTATACAAGTAGAAAAAGTCAAACATCAATCATCTTCGACCTTTTGGTTGTAAATATTTTATTTTGAACAATGGTAACGATAACTTAGGAAAATTAGATGCTAAAAGTGATGAAGGTTTTCTGTTAGGTTATATTTCAAAACCTAAAGGATATAAGGTGTTTAATAGAAGAACCTTAACTGTAGAACAAACAAGACACTTCTATTTGATGAAACTAACCCTTCTATTAAGAGAGTAGAAGAAGAAGAAGATTGTGTTGAAGATCTGTGCAGGGATCGAGAACAGACATCTCTTGAAGAAGGAGAAAAAGAAGAAGAAAAGGAAGATCCACCACTTGAGGAACTTCAACAACCAGAAAAACCACAAGAAGGACTGCCTAGAGAATTGAGGTATCACAGAGATCATCCAAGAGAAAACATTATAAGTGATCCTCAAGACAGGGTAAGAATAAGAGGTATGACTATTCCTTGTGATTTTTCTGCTATTGTCTCTCAAATTGAACCTAAGACAATCGATGATGCACTGGCTGATGAATCTTGGATCATTGCCATGTAAGAGGAACTTAACCAGTTCCAACGCAGCCAGGTTTAGACTCTTGTCCCTAGACCTTCTGACCATCCAGTTATTGGGACCAGATGGGCCTTCAGAAATAAAATGGATGAATCAGGAGTGATCCCCAGGAACAAGGCCAGACTTGTGGCACAAGGGTATTCTCAAAAGGAAGGCATAGATTTTGATGAAACTTATGCTCCAATTTCTAGATTAGAGGCAATTAGAATTCTTTTAGCATATGCATGCTCTCTTAACATAATTTATTTCAGATAGATGTTAAAAGTGCTTTTCTGAATGGTTTCATAAAAGAAGAAGTTTATGTTGAACAATCACCTGGTTTTGAAGATACTAAATATCCAAATCATGTTCTCCATTTAAAGAAAGTATTGTATGATCTGAAACAAGCCCCAAGAGTTTGGTATGAAAGACTAAGTACTTATCTTATATCACATGATTTCATAAGAGGTAAAGTAGATAGCACATTATTTATTAAGAAATTTTCAGAAGGAATCTTGATAGTGCAAATATATGTTGATGATAATATTTTTTGTTCTACTAATGAATCACTTTGTAAATTCCTTGAAAACCTCATGCGAAGTGAATTTGAGATGAGTATGATGGGTGAGCTTAATTACTTTCTTGGGTTGCAAATCAAGCAGACCAAGGAAGGGACTCACATTTGTCAAACCAATACATTTAGGATTTACTTATCAAATATGGTTTTGACAAGTGTAAGCCCTAGGAACACCCATGAGCTCGGGAATTAAGTTAGATAGTGATCCACTTGGCAAGAAAGTAGATCAAAAGATCTATAGAGGCATGATTGGGTCATTACTCTATCTTACTGCTAGTAGACCAGATATAATGTCAGTGTTTGTTTGTGGCCCAGATTTCAAGCTGATCCTAGAGAATCTCATGTCAATGTTGTTAAAAGAATTTTAGATATCTTATAAACTCAAGCAATTTAGGTTTATGGTATCCTAGATGTTCTAACTTTAAGTTGATTGCATAGTTGTCAAGGCGGACGCCTAGGCGGCGCCTAGGCGCCGCTTAAGCGCCAAGGTGCTTCCTTAGCCGCCTTAAAATACCCCGCCTTTCTAAGAGTAGAAAAGGTGCCCCAAGGCGCCGCTAAGGCGGCCAAGGCGCACGCCAGGGGCGCTTGGGCGCGCCTAGACCCATTAGGGGTCCGCAATATCCTGCTTAGACAGCAGGTTCAAGTCGATTTTCAGGGCTGAGTCCAGCCCGATTCCAGGAAACATCTTATTTACCTGAATATCATTTAAGTAAAAGTTATAATTTGTTGTTTCATTACTTAAGATATTACATGTAAATAATGAGTACCCCCCATTTGAATCCAATAAAAATATCAAAAAAAATCATCTCTTACAAAAAAAAGTCAACTCCTCCATCGAAGAAGAAAATCACGGTTTGGTGATTTTAGCGAATGCTAACTTTCTAATCTCTCATAATTGACCATCTAAAAATTTGATAATTCAAATAAACCATATGGAACACTAAAAATACAAAGTTCGGTAAAAAAAGTCAAACGTGCATGTGACTTCTCCAAGGGAGCCGCTCTCCTACTGAAACCCGAAGTTGACTTTTTTCAGTAGGAGAGCGGCTCCCTGGAGAAGTCACTGCACATTTGACTTTTTTTATCGGACTTTAGATTTTTAGTGTTCCATATGGTTTATTTGAATTATCAAATTTTTAGATAGGTCAAATTATGAGAGTATTAAAGTTAGCATTTCGCTAAATCACCAAAATCGCGATTTTCTTCTTTGATGGAAGAGTTGACTTTTTTTTGTAAGAGAGATTTTTTTGATATTTTTATTGGATTTAAATGGAGGGGGTACTCCTTCTTTTACATGTAATATCTTAAGTAAATGTAACATTTACTTAAATGATATTCAGGTAAATAAGTATGAAGAAGAAACCGTGTTCCCCTATGGGTAATACACACACACACACACACACACACACAACAACATATATATATATATATATATATATATATATATATATATATATATATATTTTTTAAGTGTGTTAAGATATTGCACTTCTTATTTTTATTTAACTATTACACGTATGTGTATTACTGGTTTGTTTTAAAAGTTGGAATTAGTTTTCTAATGATAGAATGATATTTGCACTTCTTGTTCTTATTTAGTGTGCTTATTTATTTGAAGATGTCAATTTAGATTTTTTTGACTTTATGATATATAATGTGAGTTTGTTTACTTGTAGTTTAATTTTTATTGCTTTCATATAATTTTAACCTTTTTATTGTGACATTTTATTTTTTTTGCAAGTATTTTTTTTGTGATACTTAGCTATTATATATTTCTCAATTTATGTATTATTTTAATAAAAATCTACCATATTATGATATGTCATTGTCTTTATGTCAGTCATATTATGATATTTTTTTATTGAATTTTCATCATTATATATATTTATAGATACATAAATATCATGTAAGAGGGACACTTGAAAACAACTCATACTTGGTTCCGTCCTAAACGCCTAGGCACCGCTTAGGCGGGCGCCTAAGAGCTTAGGCGATCCGAGACCCCCAACTACGCCTTGGTCGCCTTGATGCCTTGACAACTATAGTTGATTGGATATAGTGATGCTGATTATGCTGGATGCAAGATAGATAGAAAAAAGCACCAGTGGTACTTATCAAATTCTTGCAGGCGCTTAATTTCATGGTCTTCCAGAAGCAGAATTCAGTAGCATTGTCTACAACAGAAGCAGAATACATTGCAGCTAGAAGCTATTGCACACAACTGTTGTGGACCAAACATCAACTGGAAGATTATGGTCAAATACTTCATGAGATTCCAATGTTGTGTGACAACACAAGCGCAATCAATTTGACCAAGAATCCAATCCAACACTCGAGGATAAAACATATTGCGGTCAGACATCATTTTATCAGGGATCATGTAAGTAATGGTGACATTTTGCTTGATTTTGTGTCTACTGAAAATCAATTAGCTGATTTTTTACTAAACCTCTTCCTGAAGATAGATTTACATCTATTAGAAGATAAATAGGTATGTGTAACCCTGATTGAAATTGCTAAAATTCATGATTAAATTCTTGTAATGTATGTTCTAATTCGTTGCATTTTTTTTTTGTCCTGGAACTGCAGCTATTGTGAAGTCAGAGTGTGGGCTGCGACTCTCAAAAAGTCAGAGTCTACTACGACCCATGAAGCAGGTATGAGATACTGCGACTTTTGTAAAGTCAGAGTGTGCGCTTCGACTCCTAAAAGTAAGAGTCGGCATTTCGACTCTTCCGAAGTCGGAGTCTTTGAAGTCGAAATATATATTAACTAAAAAATATATAATAATAATATAATAATAATTTAAAGAGGAATTTATTATAAAAATGGTTCACTCATTAAATCTTTTCAAGTTACCGCAGATGGCTCAGTAACAGGGTTTGTGAAACGCACCAAGGTCATAGTTACAGAAGATCTTTTGGTTGAAATCTTGGATTGCCCCAACACGGGCCGTAGGATCAGTGAGATTGTGCCTATGGAAAGGTAGAGAATGGGTGTGATTGGAAATCTGGGAACCACTAGCAAGAAAGGTCTTTTGGTGAATGAGTTGTTTTCCGAGAAGAGGATCATCTACTCTATCATTACCAACATCATCACCCCAAGGGCTGGCACCCACTCCTCCATAACTGCCAGAGATGGAAGTTTACTTTTTTGGGCAATTCAAAGACATAGGGTCAACCTGCCCTTAGTCATTTTGGAAAGAATGGCAGGATCCAGAAATCTGCCGGAGTCCCTTCCTTATGGACATCTACTGACCCTGATATTCAAGAGGTTCTCAATAGATCTTAGTGATGAGATTTCAGTAGCTGTGAAAGAAAAGATTGGTTTATCTACTCTAAGAAGAAGCCACTACAATTTGGAAAGCAAGGCTCAAAATTTATGGACAAAGGACTCTGTGCCACAGTGCACTCATGAGAGCTTTCCTGATGAGGCGCAGGGTTCCTCATCTATTCCTGTGATTCAACATGAAGAAGTAAGAGTAGAAGTCCCAGAGCAAGAGCAACAACAAGAAGTAGAGCAACAAGGTCATCAACATGAGCCAGCGCTAGAGCAAGAGCCACTTCAGCAAGAACAAGAACAAGAACAACAAGCTCCTTCCCCATCTCCTGAGCATGTAGTGCCAGATGAAACCATCAACTCAATACTAAGATATTTGAGGGGCAAAGGAGTAGCACAAGAAGAAGAAGATCCTAGTACTACTCCTATTGAGCCTATTTTTGAAGATTACCATCATATTTCTCCTCCTCATTTTAAAACCCGGCCAAGGACTCAGGGGGAGAGTAGCAGTAGTCACAGCATCCTGATGGACTTGATGTTGAAACAGCATGAAGGCCTGTTGGTCCTTCAAATGCAAGTACAACAAGTGGATGTTAAGTTTGATATGCTTTCTGAGGAGGTCCAGCAGATGAAAGATCTTATGCTTCAGCTAGTGTGCCAACAGGGCACAAATAAGTCATTTGCCTCACAAGACCAGCAGCAGCAGTCAAAATAGCAGCAACAGTAGCCAAAGGAACATCATAAGTAGTCTGAAGAGCAGCAGGAAGTGTCTGTGCCAGTTGAGGTTCCAGTAGCTGAGCAGCAACTGGAGAAGGAGTTAGGATCTAAGAGGCCTGTAGAATCTTAGGTTTTGAAGGATGATGTAGACCCTAAGGTTAAGACCTTTAAGAGGAGGGTTAGAAGGAAACTTCTTAAGGGTGGTCAGTCTGTGTCTACTCCCCCACCTTTGACCATTTCCTCTCCACCTACTACTCCAATTTCTCCTACTGCTTCCCCTGCTCCTATACCTCCATCTCCTAAATAGCAACCTTCACCTCCACCGCCATCACAAGTCCCTCCTTCCTCTTCCACATCTCAACCATTGGAAGTTCTTTCCATTGCAACAGATAATACATTCACCTTGTATCCATTGAAATACAACTTTCAACCCATTAAGGTCAAAACTCCCACTCTTACACCTTAGCTCCTCATTTCTTTTCATCTCCTTCTACTTCATCCACTCTTTCTTCTGGAAAACCCATCCACTAACTAGCAGAGACTGTACCTAGTGTGGTACTCTCCTCTAGTTCTGGGCGCCAATTGAAAGATAATCCCAGCACTCTCTTTCCTCCTTTTTGGTATGCCTTTGTACATCATTCTAACCACCATATGACTTTATTCGAAGAATTCTTGACCATAAAAGCATTTCTTGAAGTCCATGGGATGTCAGGTTTCCTATTTGAAAAATGGCTCCCTTCCTTACTTCAAATTTCCAAAACCCTCCAGGCTAATGTCAAAATCATCTCTAAGAAAAGCAACTATCTTTCCCCTTCTGAATTCCTCAGCCAATATCCTGATGAAGCCGCCAGATTCCAAGTCACTCAATCTAGAAATAAGTTCATGGATCTTTCTCTTCACCTGAATCTGAGGTTTTATGACCTGTTTGCTCATTACCTCCGAATCCTTCAGGCCAAGTATAGTAAGATGAAGAGCTTCAATGAAGATAGATTCAAACTGGGGCTGGCATATATGAATAAAGGACAGTGGAGATGATCATAAATGGCCGCAGAGAAATCAACCCCTCAATGCAGATTTGATTGGCCTCAGGAATGTATCCAAGTCTGATAAGTGCCATATCCACTAGAAAGCAGTTTGCCCAACACATATTCAATAGGTACATCAGGCTAGCTGCTAGATTTAGAATTAAGTACAACATTAGGTTGTCCTTTCATAGGTTCGCACTTTTGTAGGCTCCTAAGCATGATCAACACTTATTAGAATTTCATATTTGTTTTGTGGAGTCTGAGAGGTTTTCAGCAGAACAGTGGGCAGTAACATTTCCTGATGCACATGTTGACTGTCAGAAGAGAAAGATGTCAATTGAAGAATATCTATGCAAAGGTTATGAGACACTCTGGAACTCAGTAGCCCATAAGTGGAAGCAAAGATATCTTATCTACTATAGGGCCAAGGACATAGCTTACACTCAGGGACTACATTGGAACATAACCATCTTTGAGTTCCTCTACTTAGCTGCAACCAAGAAGTTTGTACCTCTCAGAATTACCCTTAAGTCTGGCAACTACCATAAAAGAGTTTGTTGGTATCATAATAGGCATCTCAAATCCTATAGGAAGATCCCCTCTATAGGACCCTCCTACCAAATTGAAGATGGCAAATTTGAGAATTTCTTCCCCAAAAATGAGAAGAAAATGTGGGCTCTTATTCAGCCCTTCCTTGCTCAGATTCCATCTTACTTGTATCTGCCTAGTTCTCTCTCTCACTCTTAATGTAATCTTCTTCTTATAGAAATGAATGCAGATCTTAGTTCTTCTCATATGTTATCTCTTACTGTTTCTATCTCTCCTTTCATCTTATCATTTCTGTTAATGCCACAAAAGGGGAGAAAGAGAAAGAAAGTAAGAAACAAATACTTAGATCACAGTTTTGCAAAATCGAATTTGTTTTTCATTGTCGATTTAAAAGTTTTTGTCATTAACAAAAAGGGGGAGAATTGTTGAGCAACTATCCCTTAGAAAAATTGTTTAAAACATTAAACTATTTACCATGATTTTTTTGCTATGGAAAAACCTTTTTAAAAGACTTTTTACAAACAAATCTACTAGAATATATTATAATGAACACAACTTGCTTAAAATTGTATCATACTTATCTTGAAAATTTCCTAAGTCCACAAAGTATACTATGTATCATACTAACTCTAATTGTGGACTCCGACTCCAGAAAATCGAAGTGTTGAAACCAATTGAGAAGTTGAAGACTACACTCCAACTCCTTAGAAGTCGAAGTCATCTCTCCGACTCCTGAGAAGTTGAAGCCTCTAGTAAACTCCAACTTCTGAGAAGTCGAAGTAATCACTTTGATTCCTGAGTCTAGTGTACAACTCCTCGAAGTCGAAGTCATCACTCCAACTTTTTAAAAGTCGAAGTTATCCCTTCGACTCCCAATAAGTCGAATTCTTTGTAATGTATTTCAACTTTCTGAAAGTCGATGTCTACACTCCAACTTCCATAGAAGTTGAAGTATGACCTGTCACTTATCACTCCGACTTTACAAAAGTTGAATTATGTAGTCTCAATGTGGCTTCTGTAGAGTTGAAGCTCATGTCTTTGACTCCGACTTTCCTGACAATGTGTGTACTTGATACTTAGATAATTTTCTCAATAACCTGTCATTTCATTTCATGAAATCTTAATTATTTCAAGCGACTTGCTATCTTTATAGACTTCTATTTAAGAATAAATTTCAATAGAATAATGCTCTACTTGGTACTATTATTTAAATATTCTGATAGTACAATTAAATTCAAATTAATCATATAATATTATCTATGAAGAGATCTAAAATATTTATGCAATTGGTCTCTTGCTTTTTCATCAGAAGTTCAGTTTTCTTTAGTTGCTATGCAGTAAATGCTTTGGTAGGCATATGTCGCATGGACATTCTGACATAGGCTCATCTACCACTGTCTGAACCTTACCTTATCTTCTGATGCAACTATCTATCTGCCCTTATTGCACTGCGCATCTATCCATACGAGGTTGTTTATACTTTACATATATTTCTGACTCACCTACCTCAAAAAATATGGAGGTATCTTGTCTTCTGTCTTGTCCTTTGATGCAGGATATTTATAGAGCATGTTTTACGCATGGAAGAGCACAGAACATTTATGAGGCATGTGTTGCGTATGGAAGTTTTTTTCACAGAACATTAAATGAGACCATATCTCAAACTGTGAAGCTACAAGCATGGTCTGAAGCCATTGGAAAGCTAAAAAGGTTGAAGGCCTAATGGATAACAATTTCAACTAGCATCTAAAGGTTCAAAGATCTCTCCTCAAACGGCTAAATCTCCAATGGATAGTTTCAAATAGAAACATCTTCTGGAAGCCGAAGTTTGAACAAGAAGACCAAGACACCAAGTGTGTGAAACACAGCTAGCAACTCACTCAACTCACTTCTGCCTTCTGCTAGTGAGAGCTTCTACAAGCCTTCTCCTGAGCTGCAAGATTGAGAGCTTCCACAGTCCGAATATTTCCAAGCTCTCCTCTTCACAGAAGTCTTGTTTTGTTTTGGGTGGCATCTGTGCAATCAGATCCTTTTCTTCAGTCCACCCTTGTTAGAGTCAGAAAGAGTCGAGTTGATTTTTTCTTTGTAACTCTTTCTGATTTCTTTGTGTTTGCTCATCTGTGTGAGCAAACACACTAGTCTTTCATACTTTTGTGTAAGGAAACCTGCAGAAGGTTTGCGTCCTGATGTACCTCTCTTGTGAAGGGAAGATGTTGTTTAAGGTTGTCTTTGTACCCCTGTTGAGGGAAGGCTTGCTTGGGAGCAAGTGGACTTGTAATACCTCTCAAGGGTGAGAGAAGGCCAAGTATTCTTGGCAGTTAGTGAAATCACAAGTGGTTTGCTTGAGGATTGGACGTAGGACTTCCATGTGGGAAGGGCTGAACCAGTATAAAATTTCTTGTGCACTTGTGTGATTGTTCCGCCAACTTACACTTGAATCACACACTACACTAAACTCTAACAGTTTTATTTAGTGTTGTCTAATTTCAGATAAAAGCTTTAAAAGCACAAGAAGTCCTATTCACCCCCCCCCTGTAGGACATCATTAGTGCCATCTCGATCCAACAGATAGCACCCACTGCCTCAATCCTACTCACATCTATTGGCAACAGCAGGATGCGCTTGTTCTCTCTTGGATGTTGGCCTCTATGATAGATTCAGTGGCCGCCCTTGTTCCAGAGTGCGAGACGGATCATGCTACCCGGACTGCTCTGCCTGCGCTCTGGCCTCTCACTTCGGTGCTCTTGTTCTCCAGTTGTGCACTCAATTTCAGTCTCTCCGTCGCAGTTCTTCCACTATCACTGAGTATATGCAGACGATAAAAGAGATTGCTGACAGCCTCGCCATCATTGGTGAACCTGTTCACGACAAAGATTTGATTATGTAAGTTCTTGCCCGCGCTCTGGCGTCCGAGATCTGGCGGTATAGGGAGAAGCCTTGATAGAAGGGGATGTCGCTAGAGGAATTGGAACACCGCCATCAAGAACTGGGCCGAGATTACTGTCAGTAGGATTATTGGAGCCAAGGTGACCTGCAAAAGGGAAAACTCCCTCATCGAAAATAACGTCACGAGACACATAAATTCGGTCGGTAAGAGGGTTGAGACAACGATATCCAAGATGATTGGAGCTATAACTGAGGAACACACAATGCTCGGAGCGGGGGATCATTTTGGTGGAGGCATAGGGACGCAGCCAATGGTAGCACGCACACCAAAGACTCGGAGGAAAGTGTAATTTGGGTGTGTGCGAAAGAGAGTATGATAAGGAGTGTCCATATGAAGAAGTGGAGTAGGAAGACGATTGATGAGGTATACAGTTGTACCTCGTCCCAGAAGCGAGTCGGGACAGATGCATGAAGGAGCATGGCGAGTGTAGACTCAATGATATGCCGATGTTTTCGTTCTGCCGTGCCATTTTGCTGAGGTGTGTGGGGGAAATAAACCTGATGTAGGATCCCATTGGAGTCCAGGTGCGCCCGGAGATCTTGAAACTCGCCACCCCAGTCGGAATGAAATATTTTTATGGGCCGATTAAGTAAGCGCTCCACATGACGCTTAAAGCATATAAAAGTAGCACATACATCGGATTTAAGACGTAGGGGAAAATCCAAGTGAAGCGGCTATAATCATCAATAAACAAAACATAATATTTGTAGTGAGAGTGAAAGGTGACAGGCGCAGGGCCCTAAACATCAGCATGAATGAGGTCCAAAGGGCCTGCTGAATGCAAGGTAGACCGGGGAAAAGGAAGCCGATGAGACTTGGCTTGCATACACGCATGACATAAAGAGGATGGAGAAGAAAAACATGGAAGGCCATAGGTAGATAAAACTTGGTGAACAGTCCATACAGTAGGATGACCCAACCGTTCATGCCAAGTGAAGGAAGTGAGCACGTTGGTGAATGCAAGGGCAGAGGATGTAGATGGCGGCTTCATAGATGGCTGTCATGGTGGTAGGGGTATGCGATATAGGCCATGATTATCAAGATGTCCACGCGTCAAAACCGTCCCCGATTGTCGATCCTTAACAAGACAGAAAGAGGGATGGAATTCAAAAAGGATATTATTATCTTTGGCCAGTTGATGAACAGAAATAAGATTGCAAGTTAGTTCGAGAACATGCAAAACGTTCTTTAAGATGAGTGGGAGAGAGAGAGAGAGAGAGAGGGAAGCGTTGTGCATCCAAGGTTAAGAATCTGAAAAATTGAACAGTTCCCAACTCGCACCATGTCCGAGCCATGATATGGGGATGCCGTCAGGAGCTGGCCGTAGTCGGGAGTCACATGATGTGTAGCACCGAGTCTGGGTACCATGCCGATGTTGAGGCAGGCGGGCCAGTGGTCGTCGTCATGGCAGCAAGAGGTGTCCCCGGCAGCAGAGGTAGGGTTGGTGCTGGAATCTGTTGCTGAGATGGTTGAGAGCGAGACCTTTGTTAGAGGATCACCATGAGATGCTCCGCAACGCATGGAATCCGCTGATGTGGATGTGCATTCGCGAATAGCAGAGTGAGCAGAAGGGAAGGCCGCCTCCTCAAGGGATTGCTCACAGTGTTGCATAAAGCTCTCATGAGCGAGCAGTATGGCATGCAAGTTTCAGGAGAAACATCGTGGATACGAGTAGTGACGGAAGGGATAAAAGTGTTGTAAGCAGGACCAAGACCAGCAAGGACCTGCATAATCAGATCTTGGTCACGAACAGGTTCACCAATGATGATGAGACTGTCAGCAATTCCCTTGATCGTCTGCATATACTCGGTGATAGTGAAGGAACCGCGACGGAGAGACTGCAGTTGAGTGCGCAACTAGAGAACACGAGCCTCGGAGTGAGATGCTAGAGCTCGTGTAAGAGCAGTCCATGCAGCATGAGCCATCTCGCACTCTGGAATAAGAGCGGCCACCGAATCTGTCATAGAGGCTAGCATCCAGGAGAGGACAAGCGCATCCCATTGTTGCCAAGAGATGTGCGCATGATTGGGGCAGGGAGTGCTATCTGGTCCAGGTATAGTGGCAGGAGGACGGATATCAGACTCATCAATGATGCCCAGATAACCAGTTGCACGTAGTGCTGCGGAGAACTGACGACGCCAACGAACATAGTTTTCATGGGTGAGCTTAATGGTAAGCAGGGACATGGTGCCTGGCATGACAGGGGAAGTGACGGTCAAGGAAAGAGATTCGAGAGGAAGATTACTGAGAGAGGTAGTAGGTTAAGAGGAGAGTGACGCAGTAGAGGAGGAGTTCGTAGCCATGTCAAGAAGAAGCACAGATCAAGAGCTGTAAAGCAGAGAGCTCTGATACCAAGCTTGTCAACACATGCATGCACCCACTACCAATGATTGGGCGCATGTTAAGCGTATTTTACGCTATCTTCAAGGTACCTCCACATATGGGCTACTTCTACATAACCACTCTCCTCATCAACTTCATACTTTCAATGACGCCGACTGGTAGGGTCAGCCCAGGATCGGCGGTTCACTAGTGGCTACGATGTCTTCCTCGGCCGCAACCTCATCTCATGGAGTTTCAAGAAACAACCAACTGTCTCGCGCTCCAGTACAGAGGCTGAGTATAAAGCAGTGGTAAATACTACTGCATGCTGAGCTCTTATGGCTAATGTCTCTTTTAGGAGAACTCGGATTCTCTACTCCACCTCCTGTTCTTTGGTGTGACAATGTTGGGGCAACTTACCTAGAAGCCAATCCGGTGTTTCATGCACGCACTAAGCATGTGAAGATTGATTTCCACTTTGTTCGAGAACGGGTCGCGGCTAAGGAGTTGGTTGTTACCTATGTTTCTACTAAGGACCAACGTGCTGATATCTTCACAAAGCCCTTACCGAGGTTGCGTTTCTCTGAGTTACGATCCAAGCTCAATGTGGTTCAGACTCCCTTGAGCTTGCGGGGGCGTGATAACATAACTACATGCACCAGTAGTGCTGAGCAGAACAAGTCTTCCAACAGTGTCGAGCAGACCAAATCTCCCGAGCAAACCAAGCTTCCCGAGCAGAGCAAACTTGCCGAGCACCTGCTCCAAAATAAATAAATGCATTTGAGTTGCGTCTGCATGCCTTCTCATTTATTACATCTTTTGATATATATAAGTAAATATTGATAGTTGTCTATTTACAGTTGTAACTCTTCATATTCCTTTACATTATATTTCTTGAGAAATATCTCAAGAGAGCAGTGAGAGAACTTCTGCTCAATTACTTAGTCTCTCCAGTTCCTCCTGTTTTCATAGTAATGTGGCAGAGTCTTCCTCTGATTTCTTCTACCTGTGGAGTCGGTTGTCTCACGTGGTCGGCCAGCGGGCTTCTAGAGTTCTTTACGTTGGCTTCGCTTTCAAATGCGTGGGGGCTATCAACGTCATGGGGAAAGGTGAATTGATGGCACGGCTTTTTGGAAAGAGTGGGAGAAAAACATCCCACGATGTGAGACCGAAGAAATCTCGAAGCAAAAGGGTGTTCTTTTTTAGCACAAGATGCTCTTTGTTGGGGGAATCAAATTATGTGTTTGATGTTATGAACTCGGGCAAAGTAGTGGTAGCCATCATGTTCAGCCGCAAGCAACCACGTATGCTTAATTATGTGGGTCAAAAGGCTAAAACATTTGTTAAATGGCAGGCTTGTTGAGCTAAGAGTTGAGTTGGCAGCACCTCCCCAAGATGTTGTGAGATTGAGTAATTGCTGTGTTGTGAATCTTCCTCTGTTTAATTTGTTTTAATTTATTCAGGGCATCAATAGAGAAAGGAAGGAACAAACCCACTCTGCAGAGCTGGTATGGCTGGCCATGAGACGATGAGATGAAGCTGTATGATCAATTGATAGCAACAATAGTTTCTCTCTTTCCATTTCTTGTGTCAGCAGCAGGATTAAAAATGTAACTTCCCAAACAGTTAGACAGCTTCTGTGTTAAGCATCGATTTTCTTCATGTATACAGGCATGGGATCATCAAATCCAATAAGAAAATCTCGGTACCTACCATGTTTTGTTGGAGACGTGAACTAACAGATGGACCATATAAAGGTCTGTAACAAATCACAAAGCAAGTAGTATTTGAAAATTTAAGATTCTCTGGGAGACAAAGTTAATGAATGCATTTTTTATTCAATAAACTTCACTTTTTTGTTCAAGAATTTTCATTGCATATACAAGGTTGTAGGCAAGACACATAATATTAGGGGTGTCAATGGCTGGGTTAATTGAAACCCAATGGGTAGTCCACTCCAGACTCAATTGGGGTTGGACTCGGGTTAGTCCATGAATCTCTTTGAAGCCCATTGTCAAACCCATCACTTGATGGGTTGGATTTGGGTTAGCCATTGGGCTAAGAGACACAATAACCATTGTACCTATCAATAACCACCATACTTACACATGCTTAAAAACATGCTTAAATAAAAAAACCGATTTCCACCGCACCAATAGTTATCTCTAAATTAAAACATGCTTAAATTAAAATAGTGAATCTATTTACATATTAGTTTGATGGGCTGAAACGGGTCCCAATGGACTAGCATGAGTTTGTTTTACTTTGATCTATAAATTTGGGTTAGACTTGGTTGGGTTATTTTAGTGTTGAGTTGAGCTGAGTTTGAATTGGGCCAGCCCAAGCCCACCATTGACACCCCTACATAATATGCCCGTTTTTGGATAAAATGGTTAAAAAGACAGAGCCGCTACCAAACCTCATAGGTAACATTTACTGCACCTCCAACGTTGTATACCCGAAAAAAACACACTTTTTTCTGCAGTCGGTCCCTCAAAAGTAGTAGTTGTGGAATTCTTCTTTCCTTCTACGAGCAGATGCATCTGATCCATGGAGATAACTAGGGAGAGTATATGATTGCTTGAGAATCTGTCCCGTGAGTAAGTAATGCTTACTTTTCAGCCATCCAATAGGAGTTTGTGAAAATTCATCGTTCCGATCTCAATGAGCCTCTGCTTTCAAGGTTTGCCATTACACCGTCAACAATGCAGTGAAATGTATGTTGTTGTCCAACTAGCAGAGGTGAATGAACCGCTAAAATTAAAAATTTACACTCAACAATAAAAATTTAAACGCGTAGATGTTAGCATTAGATAATCGTGAAAATAGAGGCAAAAAACAATCTTACACAGACATGATGATGATTTATCCTGATTTGGCATAGCTCATTCTCAGTATTACGTATAGTTCTTAAGTAACAATTTGAGATTCCACTAATACAAGAATACAGTCTCTTTTAAGATACTATACCACCCAGTTCAGTTGGTCTTTCCTTCACAGTTTGAAAGCACCAATACACCACTGATCTTCTCTTCTATCCAAGGAGAAAAACTCACTAGTAAATCTTACCAATCTTCTCTTCACACAAGAAAAGGCACAAGATCTAGTATACAAGAGCTTCTACAAGATGTCTCTAAATCAAGCACAGATAATCGCTGGTGTGGCTTGATCTGAGATGGTGTTGAGAAAAGAAGAAAATTACAGTTGTTTCGCTTAGACACTCAATTATTCTCTCTCAAACAATCAACACGAACGTAGGGAGAGAGATTTGGAGACCGGAAAGCTTGAAGAATTTGCTGGAGTTCTTAAGAAGTTGTGCGTGAAAAGAATGAATGAATATTCACAATCATAGTCTCATTTTTATCTGCCTTGAAAAATGACCGTTGATATATTCATTAAGTCTTCTCACATTTATGGATTTTCAAGACAGTTGTTCACAATGTCTAACGTTGTGTGTGTGAGTATCGTAAACGTGTGAATCATTAATAATAGGACACAGATAGAGAGTGAGAAAAATCTTATGTCACTCATCTCACATCTCAACTACTTAGAATCTACTTTTCCTGTTGACGGTATTGTTATATCAAGTATTTTCTTTCTGTGATCCAAGGAGAGAGCAAACATTGTGTCATGCACTTTTCAACTTGACGGTTCACATAGAATATAGGCTATTCAATTTCCTACAACTAAAAAAGGCGTGCCTTCAGCAAGTTATTTTTGAAATCTTAACAATGCGAAAAATTTTTAAGTTAAATGATTTCAAAAAAGATTTAAAATTCGTTCAACATCTTGTTAACGCATCAATACACACTTATATTATTGTTATATTATTGTAAGCAATAACGATTCCTCCGGTAGCAATATTTAAATCTAAGATGTAGCCAATCAATGTAAAATTATGACTAAGACTTCAATAATCAATGCAGACTATAAATATAGAATGTTTAGTTCAACAATCGATGTATCTAAAAATAATCGATGTTTGACTAATGTTAATAGAAAATATATATTAGAGTCAAGTTTAGTAATCAACGTGTTATTCAATAATTGGAACAAAAAAATATCTCAAGTAATCGATATAGATATTTAATTTATAATTGGAATGAAAGTATGAGTTAATTAGATTCTAAATCAAAACACTAACCGATACAATTTCATACCTATAGAAAGGACATGAATATTTATGAAGTAATTGAAAGATCTTTTGTTCAGAAGTCGCTAATCGATAAAATATTGTATATAATAATCACAGATTATTGTATAATCGATATAAATGTTCAATAGTCGCTAATTAATAAGATATTATATACAATAATCACATATTGTTGTATAATCAATACAATGTTCAATAGTCGTTGTGTGACCCAATATTAATCAATACAAAAGACTTTTGTAACTCATATCAAAATAGATGGTGTAAAATAAATGTTGTAAGTAGTAATCGAAACAAGTGTAACAACCAGGGTTTGGCATGGTGAATCGGATCAGCCCGATTCGGCCGAATCGGATCAGGGGAGATCTGATCCATGATTCGGTTGATCCGATCCGATTCGCATGGGTACATACATGTTCTTCTTCATACTTATTTACGTGAATATTTAAGTAAATGTTAGTATTTAGTTTCATTTACTTAAAGATATTACATGTAAATAAGGAAGTACTCCCATTTGAATCCAATAAAAATATCGAAAAAATTATATCTTTACCAATAAAAAGTCAACTCTCCATCGAAGAAGAAAATCATGATTTTCGTGATTTTAGTAAAATGCTAACTTTTTAATCTCTCATAATTTAGCTTATCTAAAAATTTGATAATTCAAATAAACCACATGGAACACTAAAAATCTAAAGTCCGGTAAAAAAAGTCAAACGTGCATGTGACTTCTCCAAGGGAGCCACTCTCCTACTGACAGCACTTAGTTTGCTTGAGACCTCTCAGGATTTGGTCAAACCTAAACTATCATCACTCAAACTCATGAGAATTCACTTTCTAGTTTCTTTTCAATTAGAAAGAGTAAATTCTCATGAGTTTGGGTGATGATAGTTTAAGTTTGATTAAATCTTGAGAGGTCTCAAGCAGACTAAGTGTTGTCAGGAGGAGAGTGGCTCCTTGGAGAAGTCACATGTACGTTGATTTTTTACCGGACTTTAGATTTTTAGTGTTCCATGTGGTTTATTTGAATTATCAATTTTTAGATAGACTAAATTATGAGAGATTAAAAAGTTAACATTTCGCTAAAATCACGAAAATTGTGATTTTCTTCTTCGATGGGAGAGTTGCCTTTTTATTGATAAGAGATATGTATTTTGATTTTTATTAGATTCAAATGGAGGATACTTCTTTATTTACATGTAATATCTTAAGTAAATGAAACAATAAATACTAACATTTACTTAAATGATATTCAAGTAAATAAGTATGAAGAAGAAACCGTGTTTCTCATGGGTAATACACACACACACACACACACACACATATATATATTATATATATATATAATATATATATATATATATATATATATATATATATATATATTGTGGTGGTCAGTTTCTGCACCCAGGCCCATCAATAAAGTTCGCATAAGCCCATGACGAAACGAACTGGCGCTCTATTGTCCTAGGGCATCATCCGTCCTCGGACGACCATCTCCAGCGCATTCGGAAACACTTGTCCTGCTCGGGCTCAGAGCAGCCCTTGCGGTCATCGAGCACCAGGCTCATCTTCTCCCAACAAGTAACCTGCTCGAGAACCACAGTCAAAAACCGCCCGAGCAGCCTCTTCGTATTAGCGACGGTTACAACTGTCGCGGGCCACGCGCCCCACTATCAAGAGGCGCGTTAACTACTAAGCATCCAACGGACATCTGGACGTGTAACCCCCCACTACATGCGCCAATCAAGGCGCCCTTCCAGGCACGACCAGAGACGTTACGTCCGTTCGCTTCAACATCCATGCCTAATAAGACACAGGTATAGAGCCATGCAGAGGTATGTTGATCCTCACACAAACACTCCTGATATACGAGAACTCCCATCCTCTCAGTCATCAACTGACTTAGGCATCGGAGGGTTCTCCCCGGTTCTTCAGTCGGGCCCCCTTTGATCCATTTTCTGGTTTTGCAGGCTTTTGTCCGCCTCCAGCGTTCTTCCTCCCTTCTTCGAGTGTAGGCCCACCAGGTTCCGGCCCAATCAAGAAAAGGCCTCCACACTTTTGGCTCCGTCTGTGGGAACGACGTAGCCATGGCTCGCGGACGATCCTCTTACCAGAACGTTGGGAGCAGGGCGACGAGATCTCGCCAGTCACGTGCAGATTCTCGCCATCGTGCCCCTCCCATTGACGTCGACGTCGCCCCCGCTGGCGTAAACAATGACATCCCTGCACCAGCGGCCCCTGTGCCGGCAACCACCCTGGAGATGGCTGAGCTCCGGGGACAGATGCAGCAGTTGACGGGCATCTGTCTGGCCCTACAGGCTCAGTTGGCTGTGCCACCAGCCCCGGAGCCTTCCCTGCCGCGGGAGAGGCAGGCAGGATCGTCCCGCCAGTGATCTCGAGCCCTTCCGGGGCCCCAGGATCAGCAGGCGGACTCACCGCGCCGATCCCACCGAGCCCCGTCCGAGGAACGGGCACCGGAGCGCCGAGGCCGTTCGCCCCGTCGCTCTGTAGTCGCCCCGCGTCCGCCGCGCTCGGTTGTGGGAGCCAACTCCCAAGGCACTGGTCAACAAGGCTCCGTCCATTCCGAGCAGGAGCTCGCCAGACGCCTCCGTCGTGTGGTCGACCTGGAGCGCCGCATGGATGCAATGGTTCAGCGTGCGGAGGGGAAAGCCCCAGCAGAGGATGACCTAGACTTCCGCTCCCCTTTCAGTGGGGAGATCCTGGAAGCCCGGGTCTCCCCCAAGCTCCCTCTGCCCACCATCGCACCCTACGACGGCACTACCGACCCGGCCGACCACATCTACGGCTTTGAGTCGCACATGGTGTTCCACGGAGCATCTGACGCGGCCAAGTGCCGGGTTTTCCTGCAACTCTCAAGGAGACCGCCAGAGCCTGATTCGAACTCTCCGGCGGGCTCCATTTCCTCCTTCCGCCAACTGAAGAAGTCCTTTCGGGACAACTTCCTTGGTGGGAGGTCGCAGCCGCGAACGGCGGCCTCCCTCCTGACCATACGTCAGAAGAAGAGCGAAGTGCTCTGGGACTTTGTCAAAAGGTTCCGAACGGAGGCGCTTCACATCTCGCGCCTGGACGTCCCTCTAGCCACCAGTGCCCTCATCCAAGGCACTCGTGACAGCTTTTTGTAGAGGACCCTCGGCGTCCAGCAACCTTCCACTCTCGCCGAGCTGCTTTCTATCGCACAACGCCACGCAGCGTGCGAAGAAAGCTTGGCTGCAGGCCGAGCAGAGCAAGGGGAACAGTCGGACAAGAAGAGACCTTCTGACAACGGCTCTGATCGTGATCGGAAGAAAGGACGGCACAATGGCGACTTGCCGCGCCGACCGCGCCCCTTCACCGACTATACCCCCCTCACCGTGGCACCCGAATAGATCCTGGCAGAGATCAGGAACGAACCATATGTCCGATGGCCACAAAGGATGCGCTCCGACCCCTGGAGGCGCGACCAGGCGAAGTACTGTCGCTTTCATCGCGACCACGGCCACGCCCTCCGAATGCCGTCAGCTTAAGGACGAAATCGAAGACCTTATCAAGCGCGGCTACCTCAGGGGATATGTGCGCCGGAATGAAGAACGCCCCAGACGCCGAGAGCGAACTCCCGAGCAGCCGGTCAACAACGAGCCCAACGGGCAAGAAATCAATGTGATCGCGGGAGGCTTCGGCGCGAGCGGAGAGAGCACTCGAAGCCGACGCGATTACGCAAGGCGAGTGCATGTCGTGGACAGGCCATCGGCACTAGGCCTGCTCCATATCCCGTCAGTCCCGCACGCAAACCATCTGAGGAGGCTATAACCTTCTCAGACGAAGACCTTGTAGGGGTCGTTACCCCACATACTGATGCGCTGGTCGTTTCGGCCACCATCAACCATTGTAATGTGCGTCGGATTTTGGTGGATAATGGAAGCGCCCCCGACGTCTTGGCTTACGACTGTTTTGTGCTTATGGGTCTCAAGACCGACCAGCTCACCCCTGTAGAGTCGCCCCTGTTCGGCTTCTCGGGGGTCTCGGTACAACCCATGGGCAAGTTACGCCTCCCAATTACCTTAGGGACGGCGCCGAAGACAGTAACCAAGGTAGTTGACTTCTTGGTCATCAACAACATGCCAGGCTACAACGCCATCCTTGGCAGAGGCCTAATCGGGAGAATCAGAGCAGTACCTTCATCTCTTCATCAGAAGATGAAGTTTCCAACTCCAAGCGGAATAGGCGAAGTGCTCGGGTGTCAGCGCGAGTCTCGTCGATGCTATGTCCTCTTTTTAAGAGACAAGCAACCACTCACGACACCGGACCAAGTTCCGCCGACCGCCGATCAGCCCTCCACTAGCCGAGGAACGCCCGCAGAAGATCTACTACCTATTCAGGTAGATGATGACCCCGAACATGTACTTTACATTGGCGCTCTGCTAACGGACTCCGAACAGCAGTGCTACACGACTTTCCTGTTAGCCAATTTAGATGTGTTCGCGTGGTCTGATGATGAGCTACCAGACATTTCTCCAGATGTCATGGTACATCGCCTCCGTCTGGACCCTCGGGTCCCGCCAGTACAGCAGAGGAGACGACCTGTGAACCGAGAGCGGCAGACAGTGATCCAGGATCACGTCGTCAAAAGCCGATCTGTTGGACTTCTCCGAGAAGCCCAATATCCAAGGTGGATCTCCAATGTGGTCCTCGTGCGCAAGGCCAATGGCAAATGGCGAGTATGTGTGGACTACAAAGATCTCAACAAAGCAACGCCCAAGGACAACTTCCCTCTGCCACGCATCGACCAGTTGGTGGACGCAACGTCTGGGCACGAGCTTCTTAGCTTCTTGGATGCTTATTCTGGTTATCACCAGATTAGCATGCATCCCCCGGACCAAGACGCCACCACGTTCATCACAGACCTAGGGTTATACTGCTTCACCAGGATGCCTTTCGGTCTAAAGAACGCTGGTGCGACATACCAGCGGCTGGTCAATAGGATGTTCGAGCAGCAGATTGAGCGCAACATGGAGGTCTATGTCGATGACATGCTGGTCAAAATGCTTCCAAGCACCGGCCACCTCTTCCACCTCCAAGAAACTTTTGCAACCTTGCGGAAGTACAACATGAAGCTCAACCCGTCCAAATGCGCGTTTGGAGTGCGCTCGGGAAAGTTCCTCGGTTTCCTCGTCTCGAACAGAGGAATAGAGGCGAACCCAGAGAAGATCCAGGCCGTACTTGAGATGGGTAGTCCGAAGACGGTACGGGACGTCCAGCGTCTTACTGGACGCCTTGCCGCCCTGAACCGGTTCATGTCCCGAGCAGCTGAAAGAAGTTTTAACTTCTTCAAGTTGCTGCGAGGCCCTAAAGGTGCCCCACAGCAAGGGGGGCATATACGGTGGACTGCGGAGTGCGAAGCTGCCTTCACCGAGCTGAAGGCATACTTGGCAGCCCCACCGATTCTCTCAAAGCCAGTGCTCGGAGAACCACTGTTCGTATACCTTTCGGTTACCGAACACTCCATCAGCGCGGTTCTGATCAGAGAAGAGGGAGCGGCGCAGCATCCGGTGTACTACATCAGCAGGGTCCTCCAGGAAGCCGAAAGGAGGTACCCTCGAGCAGAAAAACTTGCCCTTGCTCTGGTCACGGCCGCTCGGAAGCTCAGGCCATATTTTCAGGCCCATTCAGTAACAGTCCTCACCGACCAACCCTGAAGTCTATCCTCCAGCGGCCAGAGGCTTCCGGCAGGCTCATCAAGTGGGCCATAGAGCTGGGTGAGTTCGACATCAGCTTCCGACCAAGGACAGCAATCAAGGCGCAAGCGTTGGCGGATTTCATCGCAGAATGCACACTCCCTACTGAGCAGGACCCTCCGTTAACCGATGAGCCCCCATGGGAGCTCTACGTGGATGGGTCCTCTTGTGTTACTGGGAGCAGAGCAGGCTTGGTTCTCACCTCTCCGGAAGGGCTAGAGTTCCAATACGCCCTCCGTTTTCGCTTTGCGGCCTCTAACAACGTCACCGAATACGAAGCATTACTGTCTGGAATTCGCATGGCTCGGCACCTCGGGGCCCTTCGGCTTAGAGTCTTCAGTGACTCCCAGTTGGTCGCCAGCCAGGTGAACGGACAGTTTGAAGCAAGAGAGCCCCGCATGACTCAATACCTTCAGCAGGTCAAGAGCCGAGCAGAGGGTCTCCTCTACTTCGAAGTCATACATGTCCCGCGGGAGCAGAACGCGCGAGCCGATGCATTGGCCAAGTTGGCCTCCTCAGGTGACATCACTCATTCTCGTTCTGTATTCATTGAAGAGCTCGCCTCGCCAAGCACCGAAGTGGACGTTGCTGCTATCGAGACATACCCACCAGCTCCGAGCTGGATGGATCCTCTCCTGGCCTACCTACTTCGAGATGAGCTTCCGCCCGAGCAGGGCGAAGCTCGAAAGATCAGGATGCGCTCTCAGCGCTTCACCCTCGTAGAAGGCAAATTATACCGACGGTCTCTTTCAAGACCTCTTCTACGGTGCCTCAACCCTCAAGAAGCACTGGCCGCCACCGAAGAGATTCACGAAGGGCTGTGCGGGAGTCACTTGGGGGGCAGAGCGCTGGCCCGCAGCATCATTCGAGCAGGGTTCTGGTGGCCTTCTCTGCAAAAGGATTGCTTGACCTTCGCTCGGAGGTGCCCGGAATGTCAGAAGTTTGGGCAACTCATCAAGCAGCCAACCGAGCAACTCCATAGCCTGTTCGAACCTAGCCCTTTCGCTAGATGGGGCATTGATATCATGGGCCCCTTTCCAGAGGCCCAAGGTCGGAAGAAGTTCCTGTTTGTGGCCATCGATTACTTCACCAAGTGGATCGAAGCTGAACCTGTTGCCACGATCACCGAACAGGCCGCATGGAAGTTCGTCTGGAAGAACCTCCTCTGCCGGTTCGGTGTTCCAAAGGTGATCACCTCCGACAACGGAAAGCAGTTCGACAGCACCTTTTCAAGCAAAAGTGCGCTGAGCTCGGGATCTATAACCACTTCACCTCCGTGGCGCATCCCCAGGCAAACGGTTTGGTGGAAAACGCCAACCGAACACTACTGCATGGGATCCGCACAAGGGTGGAGGCTGCAGGAGGTTCGTGGATTGACGAGCTCCTCAACGTGCTTTGGTGTCACCGAACAAAAGCTCGGGTAGCAACGGGAGAAACCCCCTTCCACTTGGCTTACGGCTCAGAAGCCGTTGTGCCTCTGTAAGTAGCTCTCCCCACTCTCCGAACAACCCCCTTCGATGAAGCCGCTAACAACCGTGCTCTTCGGGAAAACCTTGACATGCTCGGCGAACGTCAAAACGACGCCAGCATTCGTCTCGTCTCTACCAGCAACGACTCGCGCAATACTAATACACGAGTTCGGGAAAGGCGCTTCAACGTGAGAGATCTAGTCCTTCGCTGCTGCTCGGCTTCGGATCCCCGAGAGCGGTCGACAAGCTCGCCCAAAAGTGGGAAGGACCTTATCAGGTCACACAAGTCCATGGGAAAGGCTCATAGAAGCTCACTACCCCTAGTGGCGAAGCCATACCCAGGACTTGACATGTATCTCATCTCAAGGCTTATTACTTATAAAAGCCTTTAATCGGCATCCTACTTCTCTTCTCCCTGTTCCTATGGTCTGACTGGAAGAGCGTCGGAAATATCCACGCCTCAAAATATTGGCAATTTCAAGTGGATATAGATACATCGACCCTTCCAGCTCAAACAAGTGTTCAGCATTCACCCCTGGTCGAAACCCTCGTTGCTTGTAGCTGACCTGTGCGGTACATGCGGCGCTCATAAACCAACGAACTCCAGTTCGAACAGGAACAATAGCAAAAGGGAGGAGATAGAAAAAGTATAGAAAAAGTGAAGCCATAAACAAACTCCTGAAAAGGAAGTTTTCATTTGCGAATCTTTTGCTTACAGGTAGGCCCCCTTGGGCCAGGTTACAAAAGCTGACATGAAAAAAAAGGAGGAGAGAAGAACAGAAGGAGCAAGAATGCATTCAAGGGGCCTGTTCGGAGGGGCCAGCGCCATCAGCGGCAGGAGGCATTCGCCCAGACTGAAACTGGGTGAATCGCACTCCGTCTAAACGCACATCGTTCGTACGACGCCGGCACTCCCTTACAGTAGCTTCAAAGGCTTCTCGGGCGCGTTCTGCCCAAGAAATCTTCTCCCCGAACTCCTTTCCGGCTTCGAGGCCCACCTTATAACAGCGGGCCCCGAACTGCTCCAAGTCCTTTTTAAAATCAGGACCTTCTTTGTACTCCGCCACTCCTTGGGCCCTGGCTTCAGCTAGCACCTTCGCGAGCACCTCCTTTTCGGCCCGAGCGACGGTCAAGTTTAACTCAGATGCGTGAAGGGCATTTTGGAGGCTTTTTACCTCCCTCTACAGCTCGGCCTCGCGAGCCCGGTGCACCGATATCAGATCATCGCAGAAGGCTGTTTCCATCTCCCACATCTGCTTCTGGTTCTGGGCACGCAAGGCAAGCTTCTTCAAAAGGCCCATCGAGCTCGTGATGCCATCCACCAACGCCCCCACGTCGACATTTTCGTCTTCGTCGTGCTCGGAGAGGTGCCCTGGGCGGTAGGCCGCACTAGAATGCTCGGGGGTCTTCTCCGGGCTCAGGTCTTGACACCGAGCCATCCTATCCAGATAGGATGCGAACGGGCACAGGAGCAGAACCCTCGAAGCATCGCTCCCAAGCCTTCCCAGCGTCGCCTCCAGCACCGCCACCGAAGGAACCTCGGAAGCTTTTTCTGCAACACTTCCCTAAGGGGCCTCCGATCGTCATCGGAACCCTCAACCCGCCCCTCATCTCCCACCTCCACTGCCTTCCCTCTGGCGCCATCAGTTACCTTGGCGATCGCAACATCAGCAACCGCCTCGGTGGGGGCATGGTGGGCAGGACGGCCCCAGTTGCAATAAGCTTCTCAGCGACCCCCGTCGCTGCGTCCGTTTCCTCGATGGCCCCCGTTGAGGGATCCATCTCTTGACCCTCGCGCGGGGTTGTATTTGGCACTGGAGGCGCCTCCTCTTCGATCGCAGGTACCCCTCCGGTCGTGGCATCCTCCGTTGCGCCAGCACCCGCACCAGGTCCGGCGCCAACCTCGGCCTCCTCGCCATCAGCCACGGCATCGTCCTCGGCACCCCTGGCGCACGAGGCCCCCACGGACACCTCTTCCAAACGACCCCCAACGGGGCCCTACGGCATCAGCGCCCTCGCCTACTCCCCGCCTGAGTTTCCAGACGAGGAGCTTACATCGACAAGTCCGAGGTCGACCGCCATCCTTTTGGCCGCCTCGGGGTTGCGTCGGGCAGGCATCTGGAGCGCCCCCTCCCAGGACGCCCCCGTAGCCTTCCGCTTCCTTTTCCGCTCCAGCGGCGGCACGGCCTCTTCCTCCTCCTCATCCTCTTCGGCAAGAGGACCAGCCGAGCGCTGCGAAGCAAGCACCAGCCTCCGCTTCTTTTTCTTCTGAAGTGGGCTCTTCGCCACCCCTCTCTCAGCCTCGTCCTCGGCCGATTGCTGCTCGGGCAGGGGCCTGGCTACGACCCTCAAAGCCCCTCGTCCGGCAGCCTTCTTCTTCAAGCGTATTCTTTCGGGACCCTTTTCAGGGACCCCCGAGCTGGCAGCGCCCTGTCCTTCGGCAGGGCGGCTTAGGGCGGCAGCAGCAGGACGCTCCTCACCGACCACGGCCACATACGCTGTGACGATGATCTGCTCGGTGTAGAGGGCCATGTCCTCCGTGTCCATGCCCGCCTCCAACTCCTCAGCAGCTGCACAAGGAAAGCAAAGTTAAAAACAAAGAAGAAGTGGTCTCCGAGAACGAAAGAAGAAAGAGGCAAATCAATCACTTACACCATGCTCGGCTGAGCCCATGCTGAACCAGCTGAGCTTCGGTGAGATATTCCTTCGCCTTCTCGACGAAGATGTTGCTAAGGCGCTCTGCAAGCACCACCTCATCTTTTTTCATCTGGGGGTAGATATCCCTGCGCGCGCCCTTCACCCGCGTAGGAACCCCCATTCCGGCGCTTCTGCGCCTCGCGCGAAGAAGAGAATCTGGTGCGTCCACCCCTTGTGGCTGGATAACCAAGCAGAGAACTCAATTCTCATGCGGTCCGGGTGGTGCTTGGTGTAGTATACATTCTGGCTTGTCCCCGGCGACGCAGTCAGAACGAATTGACTCCAAAAAAGGTTGGCGGTAGGCTCGATCCCCCGAACTTTGCACGATATGCAAAAGACGCATATCGTCCGCCAGCTGTTCGGCGCCAGTTGTACTGGGGCAATGCCCCAAGTGTTGAGCAGCTCTCTCGCCACTACCGGCAGCGGTAGCCGGAATCCTGCTTCCAGGATATCATGCGACATCACGATGCATCCGAGCTTCTCCCACCAATACGGTTCTTCCTCCTTCGCGAGCACAATATCGTATTCCGGCCCAACGCGATACCGCTCTCGAAGCCCTTCGAAGAAACGGTACTTCTCCCGTCGGACGGCTCCCGCGCAGCGTCACCACCGCTCGTACCAGCTACGGCCTTTCCCTTTTGCGACATCGCTGGAGATGAAGAGGAGACGAAAAAACAAGAGAGTTCAGGAGGTGTAAGAGCTTTTAGCAGAAGTTTTTTCGAAAGTACGGTTCCCCGCCTTCGCCTCTCTCCTCCCTTATAAAGGGGAGAAGGCGGGAAAACCTAGAAGCTCCGCAACGCCCCTTTCTCTCTAGGCGACCGTTCGGCCGAATCGAACGGCCTCCTCGCTTGCCACGTTCCCCCCTTCATCATGAACCTTCCGGTCCTTTCAAGACGAAAGGTACGAAGCGACAGTGCCGTCGACGTTCACACGTCCGAGGTCGCCATCACATTAAATGCTAGCAGAACATTTGAGTGCTTTACCGCCATTCGAGCGCCTCAGTTCCTGAGCCAGCTCGATAGCGTGGGGGGCAAGCGTGGTGGTCAGTTCCTGCCACCCAGGCCCATCAACAAAGCTCGCATAAGCCCATGACGAAACAAACTGGCGCTCTATTGTCCTAGGGCATCATCCGTCCTCGGACGACCATCCTCCAGCGCATTCGGAACACTTGTCCTGCTCTGGCTCAGAGCAGCCCTCGCGGTCATCGAGCACCAAGCTCATCTTCTCCCAACAAGTAACATGCTCGAGAACCACAGTCAAAGCCGCCCGAGCAGCCTCTTCGTATTAGCGACGGTTACAACCGCCGCGGGCCACGCGCCCCACTATCAAGAGGCGCGTTAACTACTAAGCATCCCAACGGACATCTGGACGTGTAACCCCCCACTACGTGCGCCAATCAAGGCGCCCTTCCAGGCACGACCCAGAGACGTTACGTCCGTTCGCTTCAACATCCATGCCTATATAAGACACAGGTATAGAGCCATGCAGAGGTATGTTGATCCTCACACAAACACTCCTGATATACGAGAACTCACATCCTCTTCAGTCATCACTGACTTAGGCATCGGAGGGTTCTCCCCAGTTCTTCAGCCGGGCCCCCTTTGATCCGTTTTCTGGTTTTGCAGGCTTTCGTCCGCCTCCAGCGTTCTTCCTCCCTTCTTCGAGTGTAGGCCCACCAGGTTCGGCCAATCAAGAAAAGGCCTCCACACTCTATATATATATATATATATATATATATATATTATATATAATATGCTATGCGAATCGAACCGATTCGCTCCGATTCTATGCGAATCGAATCGAATTAGGACGAACCCAATTCGGTCCAAATCGCCGCTCCAGCAAACCATGATAATAACACTAATCGAAACGTTACTTAAATAATAATCGGTGCAGTACTTACTCAATAATTGATACAACACTTAAGCTATAATTGATATAGTACTTCAACTAGAATTGGTAACATGCATAAACAATAATCAATACATGGACTAACCTTAGTCGTTGTGATACTTCAACTATAATCGGTGCAAGTCTTAGTCTATAATCGACGTGATGTTGTGCTCTACAATCGATATGAATTTAAACTACAATTGGTATGAATTGAAGCAATGTATATGAAGTGCATGAGTTTGAAGTTTTTAAAATACTTACAGTGGTAATCCTTAAAGTAAAAAAAATATATATATATATTTTATTCTGTTAACAAACTTAATGAAAAATATATCAAACATATATTCCTAGAGTTTTGTTATCACTAAAATCTAGAAATAAGTGGAGATTTCATCGTATGCCACCTTGATATTTCAAGGAAAAGAACTTGACATGAAACCACACCTGAATTGTCTACTAATAAAAATTTTACCCTGCGTTTGACATTTGCTATCGATTAAACTTCAAGGAGATAAGCACTTACAACAAAAGTTTTGTGAAAGGCAATAGTCACACCAGTGGAATGCGGATTATCTAACATCATGAGCGTGCATAAAAGATTCTCAGCTTCTTTGAACCACCGAACAGAGGAAAGCAGAATGCATCCACCATTATATACTTTTTTGACATCCAGGCGGACCAGGCCTCAATGAGGTGGTGCACACCCACACTTTAGCACGGCAAATACCAAGAGAAAAGTCAGAATGGAACTAACCACAGAGAAGAACTTAAGTTTTACATATTAAAAATGATTATCGAGATGACAGATGAAAAAGGACAAAGAATACCAGAAGAACAATAAGAAAGCCATAACAAAATGGTAAACTGTGTTATGATTGCATAACAACAATTGGTGGTCGGCTTCAGCTGCTCAAAACATTTACTAGCTCAGACAACACTTCAACATGCACACGTGTGGCACCTGACAGTAAAAGCAGATTCATTAAAGAAACATCATCATTTCTAGGGCTTCATGAGACATGTAAGAATAGGATGTACAACATCAGGTATGATACATAAGAAAAATATTTAGAAAGAATAACAAACTTACTGCTTGCTTTGTTGCATATTCCTCTGGTCAATAAAGTATTCATCCAAACACTTCCCCAACTTCTCAACACAACTGCAACTGATGGACATCTGTGCAAATCCTATATACCCAGTACACTATGTAACAGTCTCACCCCTTCCCTAAACTAACATGAGATCATATGCCAACAGTTCCACAACCAAATTCTGGAAGAGTGTAATCAAGACTTTAATGAGGAGGTCCAGAGACCCGTTCACAGATGACGAAAGATGAAGAGGTAGCAATATTTCATGAGAAAATTTTCAATGACACTGATGGTCCCTAATGCACCAAACCACCATAACAGTAAAGAAACTTCATAAAGTGTCTTATATGTGTGCCAAGGTTATTCATGACAAAAACTATATGATGAAAAAGAATGTCAGCCATCATCACTCCTGAAAAAGAAAACACCTAGTCAATGATGTGGGAGCATATTCAACAGCAACGAAATGACAGATGATGGTCATTAGATTGCGATCAAGAGATTTTTTTTTTCTTTTATTACGTACTTTTGTTCTTTTCTAGGTCATGATTTTAAGTCCGAGTTAGAATAGGATTCGTTAGTCTAAAAGCATCCCATTGGTTTAAGATTTCTCATGGTTCCTATTTTTAGAGTCCTAAGAAGTTAATTTTCTATTTGTATTTTAATAATCCAATTTGGTCTTGATGTCTTATTTTAACAACTCAATTAAGAGTTGTACTTTGAGTCGAAATTGTGTATCCTAATTTTATTGTACTTTTCGATGTTATTTCTGCTGTGTTTTAGGAAAACCATAGCTCATATAAGTAAAGTTTGATTAGGATTTAAGAATAGCTGGTTGCTTATTTTGAGTCTTAGCATTAGGGGAAAGAAGAAAGCCCACAATTACCTGCTGTGCTTCAGAATTGGAATCAATAATGAAAGCTTCAAGATTTTTTCTGAAAAAACTACACTTTGAAAAGGAGTCGTGAGAACCCCAACCTATCCTCTTTTCTGTTTTCCTGTTTCTGCTGCAATCCTTTATTCTCTCTCTCTCTCTCTTTCTATTGTGTTCTTCCTGAAACCCAGTGCTATCATAGATGTTTCGCTGCCCCACTGTACTGTACGTGCTTTTGTGTGCCTGCCAACACACGTGCCAGCAGGTCAAAAGCTCCTTTGCTGCTCGGATTCTCCTTCTCCCTCCAGTCTTCTGTTTTCTCTTCAATTTCTTTCTTCTCCAGCCACCATCTTCCATCTCTCTTTATTTTTAATTCTTTGCCACTGCTTTCTCCTCTTCCCATGCCACTGCAACCTTCATATTCACACCTATATTAACTTTGTTATGTTCCAATTTCCATTTTATGTGGTTGTCCCTCATCAAATTTGGCATTGGAGCTTGGGGAATCAACTTGTTTTTACCAAGTTAAGATCCTCAATAATTTTCCAACATGGGTGATGATGTGGCAACCATGTTGAAAGCCAATAAATTGACTTTACAAGTCTGATAGAGAGAATCAAATCTAAAAGAGAGGGGTTAGTTTGAGAAAGAGATGTCAAATAGGTTGACCATGATATAGGCCATGCAAAGGTGTCATGATGGTGATGGAACTGAAAGTAACTACTGTAGTGGCCATGCTCTTAATTGTTGTAGGAAAGAAAGACTTTCACATGGGCCTTTTGACTTGGGAGAAATAGCCCATAAGAGTGTTCGAGTAGAAGCCCCTTATTTAATGGGTTTATAGATCCCAACTCTGCTTTTAATTGGGAGGCTGAAATGGATCACTATTTTGAGTGGTATACTGGTATGATATATTTGATGCTGGGAAGGTCCACTTTACCTGCATGAAGTGTTGATTGGCAGAATGTAAAGAGTTTCATTAGTCGAATGAAGGATAATCCAATAAGGAATTGGGACAAGTTGAAAGAGAAACTGCACGAGAAGTATCTTCCGCATAATTGCCAATGCCTTTCAGATCAAAGGCATAATTGTCCAAGGAAATCAACCTATGGTAAACTACATGCTCCGTTTGATGAGTATATTACACAGTCTGGTGTCATGGAATTTAAGACTTTTGCTTGCACTATTCAGCCACCTCACTAGAAGGCTAAATCTTGCATTATAAATTTTGATCCCACTCATATCAAGTGACCACCGCCAAAACAACTAATGTTGGATAGCAAGCCAAAGGAAACAACACCTATCCCAGATGCACATGAATGCACTAAGTCTGCAATTGAAGATGCATGGAATTTTGCATTACTCTTCGTATCTGGATTTCATTTGATCTCTGATGATGTGCTCCAAGCAGACTTCTTGCTACCAACTACTCATACGGATCCTATTATCTCTATCTGAGATCAACAACTTATGATTGGTGCTGGTCTATATTTGATATCAGATCATCTCTTTGAGAATCAGCCAGTTCCACCTACTGATTTACTTCTTACAGCTGAAGCAAATGGCAAGCTCGATCAGCAGGACTTTGATATGTTGTGGCCTGATGCTGAAGCACACTTTAAAGATTCAAGTTTTCTCAATATGCTTTTCTTTGCAGAAGCACAAGTGTTGCATGAATTTTTATCTCTCATAATTGCTGCCCCCCTCCCCCCAATATTACATTACATCCCCATGCAGAAGAGGTTGTGCTTCTTCGTTAGACTTCGAAGGCTGAAATCCCCGGTACCCCACCTCAGGGGTGGGTATCAGTGAGGGGGAGGAGGAGAAGGAAGGCTTACCAGGCAAGGAGGATGGGAAGGAGCTCTTGGCAATGGTGAAGAGGCTGTTGTTGGATCATTTCAGGGAGCTTGTGGAGAAACTGGGAGACTCTTGTGAAGTGGTAGAGAAGGGCATCAAGGGGTCTCTCACTCTCATCAAGAGTAGATGGCGGCAGGCGGCGTTGGTGAGGGAAGTGAAGAAGGAAGAATCCAATTGAGGGTTGGGTGTAACAGGGAGGAGGGGGGGGGGGAGTGTGGTACAGGAGGGAGGGGAGGAGGCCGTTAGGCATTTTCTATGAGGATCATCTCATGAATGTGAGGGGATTTTTTTTTTTTTTTGTGGGGGGGGGGGGGGGGGGGGGGGGGGTGTTTAAGAAAAGAGGAACATGGTGAGGGAAATAGTTAGAAATGTAGGGCTGATATCTTTTGCCTTCAGGAGAACAAATGTGAAGCAGATGCAAAGGGCTTGATGAGGGAGATAGAGAGTGGAATCCCCGGCAGTGGGTAGGGTGGGTGGTCTTGTGGTTGTTTGGAACCCATTTGAGGTTGAGGAGGTGAAGGAAGATAGACAAGTTGGATGTTGGGTCATTTCTCTTCATTTCAGGTGCATGAGAGATGGTTTTCCCTAGATCTTCTCGAAGGTCTACAGTCCTTAATCTAGGGAAGGTAAGAGAGTTTTATGGTAGGCGTTGCTTGATTTTCACCTTGAGGTGGGACTGCTGTGGTGTGTGGGAGGTGATTTTAATGCGGTGATTGCGGCTTTAGAGAGGATAGAACCTCATTCTCCAACAGGGGAGGCAGAGGACTTTTTGTGATTTCATCCAGTAGGCTGGCCTTATCGATATTGGATTGGTGAATGCACAGTTCACCTAGTTCAACTTGAGGGAAAGCCTTCGTGTTCTGGGCTCGCCAGATTGTTAGTGTCAATGGATTGGGAGGACTACTTCCCCCGTTGCAGCCTTCTTGTCTAGCGAGAGTGACCTCTGGTCACAATTCTATTCTCATTTGGAGTTGTGGGTATGAGAGGAGGCAAGCTTTCAGATTCGAGAAGTACTGGCTCAAGAAGTTAGACTTTTTGGACACTGTCCATGCGCCTTGGTCCTCTTTTAGGCCCCTAGGAGTGGGGATGGCTGTTCTAATCCGAAAATTGAAGAATCTTGCACAAGCTCTGAAAAGATGGGGTGCGATTAAATGGCTTACAGGGAAACAAGCTAAGGAGAACCGTCAACAGCTTCGGGCGTTGGATTTTCTAGAGGAGGTAGGTTAAATGTACGATGCAAATAGGAGGCGTAGAGATTTCATTTGGGCCGAATATGAAGAGATGACGACCAAGGAAGAAATTTACTGGAAGCAGAGATCAAGGGAAAAATGGCTAAGAGAAGGGGACAAGAACACAACTTACTTTCTCAAGATTGTGTCAGGCAAGAGAAGGTTGAACCATATAGCTGCAATCAAGATTGGTGATCAAGTGATCCACAAGGAAGATGATATTAGTGTTGTTCTGCAGCTTCCCTCATCTCTTATGGTTTTGAGTGATGAACAAAATATTTATTATTGAAATAATTTATCACTCTCTGTGTTATATAATATAAAGAGAGATTATCACAGTTTTCCAACGTTACAATACATGAACATTTTTTTTTCTTAAAGATCAGTGAACAAAATATGAAACCATTTTGTTCAAGAACATTAATATCATGTTTTCACTACCACTATGTATCATACTGAACATCAAGTTATTTGAACACCATAAACATAGCTATGGTATCATTTAAATGACACATGGACATCATTAATCAGTATACCACAACACAACGGTCTAAGAAAAATTTTGAGTCCTCAGTAGTCAGTAGTAGATACCTACTAAGTTAATGGACTATGTTTTCATAAAGTTAGTATGAAGTGTATTCAGGACTACACTGAAGGAGTTGATTCTGCTATCCCGATAATCGAGTAAGTGCCTGTATGTTTTTCATACAGTTTCCAAGTACTAGACACATATTGATTAAACTGACTATGTTTTCCGAGTAATTTTTGTAACAGTCGATTTGCTTCCGCCATTAATCGACTAAATCTCCTATAGAGCACTTATATCCCTTAGAGCAAAAAGAATATCATTCAAGGGAACATTTAAGTGATCATAAAGCCAGCTCTGAATTAGACTAAAGTCAATATATTGGTTAAATAAATTGATTACACTTGTCTATGTTTACTTAAATAACTCGATCATGTTTCAGTATTGCTTTTCATTGTGCTTAATGCTACGTCTTTCTCACACATTGTAGTATTGAACAAATAATATTTTCAATGTTGTGATAAAAGACATCTTTGTTGTTAAGATCTAATATTCATCTTGATCAATATGTTTTACGATAAAAATATTTCAGATCAATGTTATTCATAATCTTGATAAGCCTGAAATGTTTACATCATATAATCAAGAGAAAATACAATAATTTGCATGCTCACCCTCTCGACTGCTCCAATGCCAAAAGTTGACATGTGCTTCAAAAGAAATTTATTTGAACACATCTATTTGAAAAACATTATATCTTTATTTCAGTCATATCCTCCCTATCAGAATTATGCCACGTAGTTATGCGAAGATTGGTTAGTTCATGTATGCTATCCAAGTCATGCGAAAACCATATTTCATTCGCTGCAAGGTTATGATATTTGAAAATATTTTATTGCATGCCAAATATCTTGGAAACTAACAATCAACAAAGGAGGTAACCTTTTGTCAGAAAATCTCTTCTTATATGACTACTTACATGCGTATCAGGGAAAGGAGAAAGAAAGTTCCAAACTACATGCAACAAAATGATTTGAAAAAGGGTTATTAAAGGCTTCCATATTGACCAGGTCAACTGCGTCCCTCACCTGTAGCTCGAAGATGATACTACCCTTTTCTTGGCTGAAAAAAATCAGTAGTTGATTAATGCTAGATTGTTGTTAGAGATGGTGCAAGATACCACTGGATTAAATGTGAACCACAATAAAAGTCACTTGGTAGAGATCAACATGGAGGAGTCAGCCATCAGGAGGGCAACACTCAATTTTGGGTGCCAGACTGGGGCCTTTCCTTTTTCATATATAGGGCTCCCCCTATCCCCTAGGCCTATCCATTGCAGGGTTTGGCAGGGGTTGATATTTATATTTGAGTCCAGACTGGCAGGGTGGAAGACTAGACTGCTACCTTATGAAGGTCGCGTGATTCTTTGCAGATCAGTGTTGGATAGCTTGCCAATATACTTCCTATCTACCTTCAGGGTTCAGAAGTCTGTGGGAAGGAAGCTCGAGGTATTCTGGCCAAGTTTTTCTGGCATGACAATGGAAGCAGAGGCAAAGGCGGTATGATATTACTTGGGGTAGAGTTTGTGAGAGCAACAAAGCAGGGGGTGTAGGTATCAAGAATACATGACAATTCAATTTGGCCTTGCTTAGTAAGTGGTTGTGGAGGTTGGGGGTGGAGGATGGGGACATGTGGACCCAATTGATCACTCAGAGGTACTACAACACGTCTATGGTGTGAGATGTATTCACATCACCTTTCTATAATGTCTCCCAATCTGGAGAGGTATTTTGCAGAGTGTTGATTTTGTCAGAGAGAATATCAAGTGTCAGTTGGGAGATGAGCAGAGATGTTTGCTTTGGTAGAATAGATGGTGCGGCGATCACTCACTTGCGAAGGTCGTTCCATCTTTGTTTGTTGTAGCAGGGATGGGATCAGCCGAAATTGACCGGAATAGGCTTGGATCGGCCATGGCTGATCCAATCCGGAATCGGCTAATTCCGATCCGGATCGACGGATTCCACGAACCCTAAGGATGCTTGGGCTACTATGGCATAGTATTTTGATGATCACCTGTCAGGGGGAATTTGGGGAATTTAGGCCCCCACTTTTAGGAGTCCTTCTATTGATAAGATGGCTTAGTTGGAGTGCCTCTTGGATTTTTTGCTGGATTTCAGACCTCTGCTAGATCACAAGGTGTGGAGATGGGAGAGAGAGGAGGTCTATTCTCGGTGAGGTCAGCCTATTTCCGATGGGGGGATTTCTCACCCTTAGGTTAATTAGGGTACCAAAAGCCCTCTTAAGGTGAAGATTTTGGTATGGAGAATCTCTCATGACCGACTACCGACTTGTGATAGATTGGCACCTTTTCTCCTGCAAATTTCTACTCGTTGCTGCATGTGCGGGGATGAGGATGAGAGCTTGGATCACTAATTCACTTCTTGGTCATTCGCGGGGGCCATTTGGACAAGGATTGGACAGAGATTGCAATTGCCCCTTGGGAATTTTGATGTGGTCGAGCAACTCCTCTCCAATTGGCATAGGAGGTGGTCTCTCAAGGGGGATAGGATTACATGGTGCTTATTCTTCATCCCACCCTTTGGGCCTCGTGGAATGAAAGGAATAATAGAATTTTCAATATGGAGGCTAGATCAAAGGACAGGGTTTTTGCTTTTATTTGAGAAATAGTGGCCTTTTGAGCTATGCATAATTGTAAAGTTGGGAACCACAATTCCTCGCTCTTTTTGTTCTTGGGGAGTTACGTGGGCACACTATCTTGGTGTGGTGGTTTTTTGGTGGAGGGATTGTATATGCTCGTGGTACCATCCACATTTCAAAAAATATATATTCAACATTACAAAAGATTGCTGCAGGAGCATATTCAATGGCAATAAAATGGCAAACGATGGTCATTAGATTGTGATCAAGTCAATTTTTTCTTTTAATATGTATTTTCGTAGTTGGAATAGGATTAGTTATTCTATTAGCAATTCCATTGGGTTTAGAATGTCCTATTTTTATGTTTCCTATTATAGAATCCTAACAGAAGCAAAATGTCTATCTTGATTTTAACAGTCCAAGTAGGTTTTGATGTCTCATTTTAACAACCCAATTAAGAGTCTTAATTTGAGTCAAAATCGAGTTTCCCCATTTCATTGTATTTGTGGAATATTTATGTTGTATTTAAGGAAGTCTGAGTGTTGAACCACTCTTATATATTATCATTTTATTTTGGTGATAACAACACTCATATTTATCATAATCATCCTCAATATATTTCAATATCATTATGTATCTCCTGAATATTGTATTTTCCATCACTTCATAAAGATTTACACTGATTTATAACTTAGACATTTGAATTTCAACTCCGGCATGCATGTTTTGATCATGTTCAGTCGAAGCTTACTTCGCCATAAACGAAACTAACTTCGCCATATCTGAAGTTCACTTCGTCATATACGAAACTACACTTCGGCATGCATATTTTTTATCGTGATCAGTCAAAGTCTAATTTCGCCATATCCAAAGTTAACTTCGTCATATCCGAAGCTATATCCGAAGTTTCAGCTTCGACCGACAACGTTGATTTCTATATATCCAAAGTTACACTTCGTCTTATCCGAAGTTTCAGCTTCGACAGACAACGTTGATTTTTGTACACCCTAAGTTACACTTCGTCATATCCAAAGTTAATTTCGTCATATCTAAAGTTTCAGCTTCTACCGACAACGTTGATTTCTGTACATCCAAAGTTACAACTTCAACCGACTACATTGTTTTGATTAACACAATTGCTTGATTAATGAATGCATAACCATCTGCATAAATAATCTTCAAATGCACTAATGATATCACAGAAAAATATATTTTATAAACACTATGTTTGGATGGCGTATATGTTCTGCTACTTGCTCAAAAATTTTCCAAAGTCCACAACTAGTACATATATCATACTGACTCCGACTCAGTGAAAGTCGAACTGGTCTTACTCCGACTCCCAAGAAGTCGAAGTCAGATACCGTGTTAAACTAGACCCACTCCGACTCAGGAGTCGAAGTATGACCTACTCCGACTTCTCTACAGTCGAAGTCCACATATCCAAAGCTTGTTTTTCTAAGTCCACATCGACTACTAATATGTATCATTCCATTCCAACTTCTTAAAAGTTAAAGTGTAATACCTACTCCGACTTCTCTATAGTTGAAGTCTTTATAATTTATCTCACATCGATTACTGTTATTGTTGATCTTACTCAGACTCCTCTAAAGTCGAAGTATGACATCCATTGTTGAACAACTAGAGTAGTACTTCGACTCCTTGAAAGTAAAAGTAAGGTATCAACTTTTGTTATCAACTGTACTTGTTTTCTGTATTGATTGTTGTTACATTTGCAGTGATTAATGTATTAAAAGGTTTGTCATATCGGATCTCGGCTTTGTCTCAGGAGGGTCAAAGAGAAGAGATCTTGGGAGATCAGGATAACATAAAAGTGTGGATCACATAGGTTCACATAGATAATTCCTTAAAGAACATAGATAATTGCATACATTCTCAAGTCTCAACTATGGATGACATATGTTCACATATATCATACAACAAGATGAGGGAATTGGGATTCGAGATGTGTATTTTCATTTTTCTCTCTGTAGGATTTTACTTTCAGCATAAGAGCATTTAATTCATGACATGGGAACCCATGGCAAAATATCTTATTTATCTGAATATCACAGTGGACCATGATTAAGACTTAGTTGCTGTCAGTAGGAGAGTGGCTCCTTAGAAAAGTCATATGCACATTTGACTATTTTCACCGGACTTTTGATTTTTAATATTTTATTAGGTTTATTTGAATTATGAAATTTTTAAGTATGTCAAATTATGAGGGATTAGAAAGATGCTATTTTGATGGAATCATCAAAATCACGATTTTCTTCTTAGATGAGAGAGTTGACTTTTTATTGGTAAGAGATATGATTTTTTTGATATTTTTAGTGGATTCAAATGAGGGGTACTTCCTTATTTATATGTAATATCTTAAGTATACTTAAATGATATTCAGGTAAATAAGGGGATCCTGACAACCCTACCTGAAGAGGATCCTGACAACCCTGCCTAAAGAGGCATCTCGGCCTTCTCGTTCCTCGGGAAGGGGCCGAGACCGAGATTCTCGCGAGATTGCATACCATGATGTATTATCATTATTCCAATAGTCTTTCTAATCCTTATGAAATTTAATGAGCAAGATTAAATATATAGTTTACACTGTGATATTCTCTTTCTTTATTTGTATGATAATCTATCTAATGCAATTGTACTTCTCTACTCTATTTAATATTTCCTGTTATAACCATATCTGAAGTTCAGATTCAGAGTATGTTTTCAAGACAACTACGTGTCTTACAAAGACATCTATAAGCGTCCTTCAGAATGTCAGGTTTCCATATTTTAAGGAAAAGCTCCTTTGCAGCTGTACTGCGCGCCAAACAGGTGTCCATTCCCTTTTAAATGCTCATCTAACTCTGCATTGTTCAATGGACAGACTTTCTCTCTAGAACTGATAGATATCTCTTAACAAAACGACTTGTATCTCACTTTCTGTCAAAACTCCATGTTTTAAGGAAAAGTCTTTGCATGACCTATACAAACGTCTTTAAATGCATTGTACATCTGTTTGTCCGTGACCTTCTAGTTTACATATTCTATGATATCTTGCCTACCTCACAGAGAATGGAGGTACCTACATATTTCTCTTGATCATGCAGACACTTAGCTACCTACAGAAGTATGAAAGCTATCTTTCAGTCATGGATATGGTGCTTGGAGACATTTATTGAACATATCTGAATAGAACCAGCCAATTAACTTTATAGCCTGGAAGCCGTTGAGACTCAAAAGACTCAAAGATTTGAAGATCTGATGATGGATCTCTCAAGATGTCTCAAGTCTCAAGACTCAACGTTCAAATTCAAACGGCTATATTCAAACGGAAGAAAAGAACTCTAAAAGTTATATATGGAGCTGAAATTTGAAACACAAGACAAAGAAATAGATGCGTGAGTGTATACAACTACAAGAAAGAAGAGAAGTATCCACACTCACAAAAAATAGAAGTGATCACAAGATCTCAAGAGAGCCATCTGTTCTAGCTGCGACTTCCAAGCTCTCTTTCTTTCAGAAGTTTTTGGGTGGTGTCCATCTGTTCTAGATATTTTCTCAGTCCACCCTTTAGTCAGAAAAAGTTCAGATATGTCACTCTTATTTGTATATCTCTTTCTGACCTTCTGTGTTTGCTCATTCTCTAAGCAGACACACTGTGTTCATTTTAGTGTTATAACTAGCAGGGGGTTTATTCCTTGCAGTTCTCATTTTGTAGAAGGGAGGGCCTACTGCGGTAGGAGGTTGTAATACCCCTCTGTGAAGGGAAGACTTGTTTGGAGGCAAGTGGGTGTAATACCTCTCAGGGGAGAGAAGGTCAAGTATTCTTGGCAGTTAGTGAAAATCTCAAGGGGTGCTTAGGGATTAGATGTGGGACTCCTGATTCAAAGGAGGTCCGAATCAGGATAAATTCTCTGTGCACTTTGTGCGATTGTTTCCGCCAAATTTTCACTTGTTTTACACACACCACACTAAGTACTAACGATATTATCTAGTGTTATCTTATTTTCAGATAAAGTTTTAAAATGTAAGAAGTCTTATTCACCCTCTTCTAGGACATCTAAAGCTCCATCTCGATCCAACACTAAATTTACAGAAGTTAGAGTTTTATGAAAATTTGAGAATAGCTGGTTGCTTATTTTTTAGTGTTAGTGTTAGCAGGAATAGGATTACATTTTGGAAAGAAGGGTGTCCATAAATACCTGATGTACCTCAGAATTTGGAATCAATGAACCAATGAAAGTTTTGATTTTTCTGAAATTTCATTTCACTGAGAGAGAGGAAACATACACACTGAGAGAGAGAGGGTGAGAGGTCCAACCTTGTGTTCTTTCTGTCTTCCTGTTTCCTGCTGCAATCCTTTTCTTTTTATCTCCTATTGCATTCTTCTTCTTCTGAAAACCCAGTGCTGTCATAGATGTTTCACTGCCGCACTGTACCGTATGTGCTTCTGTGTGCCTGCCAACACTCGTGCCATCAGGTTAAAGGCTCCTTTGCTGCTCCAATTCTTCTTCTCCCTCCCATCTTCTGTACTCTCTTCAACTTCTTTCTTCTCCAGCCACCATCATTATTTTAATTCTTTGCTACTGTCTTTTCATTTTCCTATATTCAATTTGTCATGTTCCACTTTCAATTTTATATGGTCGTTCTTCATCAATCAGAGTCCAAGGATTACCACAGAGCATTAAAATGGAGATTGTCATTAGCCTGTGACAGGTTCTATCTCTTCAAGATCAAGGAATTGAATCCACACCCGACTGTTTGATGGAATCTTCCTGAACAACCTGAAGTTATTGCAGGTCAGCTTTTGAGAGAGAAATGTATAGCAATGACATCAATCTTCTATAACAAGATAAAGCAACAGTAATGGTTACCAGGCAAAGATGAATAGGAAATCCTTTCCTTAATCAATCCTAGTGAATAGAAATTCCTCCAGAATCCGACTGGCATCAATAACTCTACTTTCTGAATTAACAGAATCCTTTGAACCATTTGATGCTGAAGTGTTTGAAACATGGGATTGGGCACTGCCACATGACTTGATTTCCACATTCTGTTGCACCAAAAGGGGTGGATTCAGAAGCAAGCTCAAAGAATTAACCTCATTCACCATAGATGTTGATGTTCCTCTTGACAATTTTTCCACAGGTGAAATAAGCAGATTTTCATTTGCATTTTGCAACGTGCCTGGCATAATTTTCTCTTGTCTTTGAACTTGAATACTATCACATTCCTTCAAATCTAAATCATCAGCTTGCTTATTGATGCTAATTGTTGTCTCCTTACCAAACGAAAGAAAGCAAATTCCTTTTGGCATCCTCGGAGGTTGCTTTTTCATTTGCTTCACTGAGTCCTTGGGCATGGATATGTTTCTGCTTGTAGTAGTATTCAGTGAGGTATTGACAACAGAGGTTGATAAGCTGCTCTCCAGATTTTTGTTTCCAGACAACATCTTTGAATCTGTTTGACGGGATACAGACATTGAGGAAGAAGGTTCTCCAGCGGAGATCTGGAATAGTCAGTGCATAATAATGTCAGAGTAGAATCAAACATGATGGCATGCAAAAACTTTAAAGAAAATGAATATACTGAACAAAATAATTCAAAATAGCTGTTTAAGTTTGAACAAGAATATACCACTAGAGACAACAATATGTCAGTATTAGGTGAATTGAGTACCTTGTGTGAAAACAAGCAACTGTCTCCTCTGCTACATCTGCCTTGCGACATGTAAGTGTGACAGGGGTACTTTGAAAGCTGATGATCAAATGGACAATCATCTCCCTTCAAGCAGATTCCACGTGCAAAAAATGAACATGGCTGCGTGTAGTAAAAAACAAAAATGAATAGCAAGAAAGTATCACAAAATATAGCCAAGATATTCCACAGCATAAATCATGTCAGAAAATTGGCTGAAAAAAGTGATATCAGAAGAAGAAAACTCTCTTTCTTTTCAATGATAACAAAACAACAAAGGTTCCTTATATCCTTTTTAAGTACCCACAAGAATAAAAAGATAGACCAAATATTCAAAAAACAGAAAGTTGGATAAGACCATGTAACATAAGAAGTTAATAAGGTATATGGAAGTTAATAAGGTATACGAAAGACATGTACAAATCTCCCTTTAATGTACGTTTTTCAGCTCTAATGAAATATACATAAAAAGAGTAAATGGATTTGGTAAGTTTGACCTAGAGAAAATCATTTATGAAACCTGCAACCTTCCTGTTCATCTGGGCTCTCTGCAAATGCTCCGGGCATTAGTGTTGCTTCCTTGTTCTATAAGCCCCAGTTTGGCAATGGAATAAATGGGTGGAATAGAAGGTTATCTAGTCATCAGTGTCAAAACATCATTTGGTGACCATGATAATGGGGGTAGAATAATCTGGTCAAAGCCAGAGTAACATGGATGGGGGTGTCGGTTTCAGTTTCCGAAATCAAATCGGTATCTGTTTTGGATTCAGCCGAAACCAGCCGAAACATGGAAAAACCCATTAAAATATGAAAAAATCATAAAAATTATTAAAAAAAAATTATCAATACATCACCAAAATCAGTGGACATGCATTTGAATCTAAATAAATTGGATTAATAAGAAATTGCAATTTACCTGAACGTCATCTCGAGGCATGGTTATTTACCTGAACATCACCTTGAGACATGGTGATGGGAAATGAAGGATGACTAAATCAAAGTTTTTATTATATTTTATTTGGCCGATTAAAAGACCCAATGGTTGTAACTTTATTTAGCTTACAAATTCCTAAGGTCATTAAAATAGTTAAGTTTAAGTCCTTTGAATTTCCTAAATCTTAATTAAGGTCTTTATTAAGTGTCTTTTCGTATGAAGAGTCTCTTTAGTTTGAAGTCTATATATAGAGTCTTATAACAAAGAATGGAAAAATAGAGAAGAAGAAAATTTTGAGTTTTTATGAGTGCCTCAAAAAATAGAGTTTGTGTCTAAGTGTGAAGCCCCCAGGTAAGAAGCCCTAAGGTAGTCCCTGCGAAAGAGAAGGTGTGAAGCCTACACTCCCACCTCCTATTCCTCTTTCCGGTGAGATTCCGGCGACCTTCCCCGTTCCCTCTCTTCCTTAACCTCTTTTCTCTCCCAGTCCCGCATCAATTTTAGTATCAGAGAAAACCTCGATCTAGGGCAGCGCCTTCTCCTTCTTCCCCTGCTCTTCTTATTTGCGTGAAGACCCTCTGGGCGCATCCCCCCCCCTTTCCACTCCTTCGCAAACAACCCCCTCCAAAACGCCGCAACCACTCTGCTCCGCAACACCCCCCCTTCCACCCTCGCCACTGTCGGGACCCCCCTGCTCTTTCTCTCTTCTCACTCACTATCACGCTATTCTCTCTCCCAGTCCCAGAACTCCCTCTCCCTCACTCTCTCCTTGTTCGTAGGTCCGCCACATAAACTATCTCGTGATTCCATCAAAAGTCCCGTGTGAAGCCTCCACGAAACCACCTACGATGCCCGCCCGTACGCAGGGTCACAGTCCGCTGTCGCCGTCCGTGTTGAGCATCGCCGAGCCCACCGCGAGTTCGCCCCTACGAACCTGCCGACAAAGCTTGCAAGCAGGATGCGCCCCACCCGCGAAGCCCTCGCGTACGCGCGACAGACGCCTATCTTTGTTGTCCGCGACCGAGCGAACCTGACCGGTTGCGCCGGTTGCTTCCATACTACCCATCTGGCGTAATGTCGTCGCTGTCGTCTGCCGGTGCCGTCACCGGCAGCCGCCACCACCGTCGTCGCGGCCTCCTCCCTCCCTCCCGCTCTCTGATCTCTCGCTCTCTCTGGCTCCCCTGCCCGAGCTGAGAGAAGTGGGAGGAGGAAGAAGGAGACCCGTCCACTTAAAGTGGACTGGGTCAACCCTGTTTGGCCCATTAGCCAACTATAGTGTCAGGCGATGCACCATAAGCCTTTATTGCACCGCCAACATAGAGGCTTCATCTGTGCTCTGCTTCATGTATTGTTTGCATCGTTGACTTCCTCACAGTGGCGCCAACTTGACTAGTGCACTGACATCGCCAACATGCATCTGTCCCACTTCAAAACTCGAGGACGAGTTTTCTCAAACCAAGAGAGAATGATGGGAAACGAAGGATGGCTAAATCAAAATCTTTATTATGTTTTATTTGGCTATTAAAACACCCAATAGTTGTAACTTTATTTAGCTTTACAAATCCCTAAGGTCATTAAAATAATTAAGTTTAAGTCCTTTGAATTTCCTAAGTCTTAATTTAGTTCTTTATTAAGTGTCTTTTCGTATGAAGAGCCTCTTTGATTTGAAGTCTATATATAAAGTCTTGTAACCAAGGATGGAAAAACAGAGAAAAAGATAATTTTGAGTTTTTGTAAGTGCCTCCAAAAATAGAGTTTGTGTTTGGGTGTGAAGCCCCCCGGGTGAGAAGCCCCAAGGTGGTCACTGCAAAAGGGAGGGTGTGAAGCCTACACTCCCACCTCCTATCCCTCTTTCCGGTGAGATTCCGACGACCTTCCCCTTTCCTTCTCTTCCTTAACCTTTTTTCTCCCCCTGTCCCACATCATATGGTTATTTACATGAACATCACCTTGAGCATGGTTTGCCATATCGGATCTCGACTTCATTTCAGGAGGGTCAAAGAGAAGAGATCTCGGAGAGATCTCGATAAGATCTCGGGAGATCACGATAACATACAAGTGTGGATCACATAGGTTCACATAGATAATTCCTCAAGGAACATAGATAATTGCTTACATTTTCAAGTCTCAACCATAGATGACATAGGTTCACATATATCATACAACAAGAGTGTGGGAATTGGAATTCAGGATGTGCATTTTCATTTTTCTCTCTGTAGGATTTTACTTTAAGCATAAAAAAATTTAGGGCAAATTAATTAGAAGTCTTTATCACACATTTGACTTATTTTTTAGTCCCTGACAGAATTGTAATTCATTACCGTGAGTGTTTTCTTCTATTATAATATACATTAAACCCTATTACAGTAAGGACCTCCTCTGTTACAGTCAGGGATTATTAATTAATTTGCCAAAAAATTTAATTCATGACATGGGAACCCATGGCAAAATATCTTATTTATCTAAATATTACAGTGGACCATGACTAAGACTTAGTTGTTGTCAGTAAGATAGATGACTTCGGCAAGGTCTTTTAACAAACGTATCGTATCAAAGGTCTTCGAGTTTTCACTCAATGTAAATAAAACACTGACTCCGGTCGGTGGGAAACGGTCCAGTACACGACCACCCTGATCGCCTGATAAAACGGACGCGCGCAGAGTATATATATATATATATATATATATATATATATATATATATATATATATATTTATTTATTTATTTATGCAAATGTTCGAGGGCTTAGGGCCTATAACCCTATGCACCTCATAAACTTTAAACTTTGTCTGTTCATTTTAAACAGTCTGGCACGCCCATGCATAACTACATGTGTACGCATATATTTTTCCTACAAAATGGACAATACATGCCCACGTACATATGTATATAAAAATATACACACGCACACGCATACATCCATGTGTACGAGAAATATATCTTTTTCCGTGTCCCCACAAGGAGATTCATACGTTACTAAACAGCAAGCCCACAATGGAACACCTCCAGATGTTGGCATTATCGAAACTCATGGAGATACTGCTCCACCTTTTGGGGGGATTCTCCACAGTGCCAAGGGTTCATCATCTTCTTTACTTGATTACAATGGACTTAATGCCCCATTGTTAGATTTCTCATGCTCTTCTTGCCTTTCCAGTGGTGATATCTACCATAGCGGGGTCTTTAAGTGTTACATCCATGGTTTGTCATGGCGAATTAGAGCGGGCCGATCCGGCCGAATCGGAGCGGATCAGGAGAAACCCGATTCGCAATTCGCCTGATTCGGTCCGATTCGCATGTATATATAATATATATATATATAATATATATATATATATATAATATATATATATATATAATATATATATATATATATATATATATATGTAAGACATATATGTAACATATGTATTGTTAGATATAAGAATGGGCTCAGGGATTCACATGGGATGACATGGAACTCATACCTTATTTACATTCCGTATCATTTAAGTAAATGATATTTGTGTTTCATTTACTTGAGATATTATATGTAAATAAAGAAGTACCCCTTACTTGAATCTAATAAAAATATCAAAAAAATCATATCTCTTACTAATAAAAAGTCAGCTCTCTCGTCCAAGAAGAAAACAGCGATTTTGGTGATTTTATCAAAATAGCGACTTTCCAATCCCTCATAATTTGACTTATGTAAAAATTTCATAATTCAAATAAACATAATAGAACACTATAAATCCAAAGTCCGCTGGAAAAAGTCAAACGTGCATATAACTTCTCCAAAGAAGCCACTCTCCTACTAACTGAGACTTGGTTGCAAGAGGGGATGACTCGGACTTCGGGTCCCCAGTCACCCGAGATGGGGTGCCATCATGGTTTTCATCCTCATGGCATTTCTTGGCAGGACACTACCCAAGCTGCGGCCAAAACGGACAGAATGTAAACTCGCAGAGCATAATGTAAACTCGCATGGGGATAACACGACCAAAACAGAGATGACACAAACGTCAAATAGATTCTGCCAGAGTGCCACCATCAACACTGAGGCCCCAAGCGACCCCTGTTAAAAGGCTTCACTTCCCGTGGCGGAGTGCATTGTATCATTAAGTTTCCTTCAAACAAATGCGAACTCTCACACAATTAGACTTCCAAGGTAATCCATTCCCCAACTCTTATGTTATAAACTCTTTGAATGAAGAGAAATAACGTCGCAAGAGAGACGAAATATATTCCTTTTATGTGAAGCTCGCATGTAGACATACATGTATGCCACTAGGTATTAGACGTAATATGAGTGACACATGTCTCACATCTCTTACAATAAATATTTCTCTTGAAAGATACCCCAGCCACTAAAGAAAAATTGTTAATTTTACCCCTTACCCAACTCGGGAAGATCTCTAAATAGCAAAAACCAAAAATTGACCCAATGTCTAAATGTTTCTGATATATAAGATAAGGGAGAGGTCATTGTCAGAGTTGTGCCCACCCCAACGAGGAGTGTAGTTTGGTGCACCAAGACAGACTAATATGATAATTGTACACACCAAAATCGTCACATGGAAACCCCAACATCATTCATCGTATTCCTCCCCAGCGATTCCAAATTTGAAATAAAACAAACAAATCATCAGGGGCACATGAACATGGGTAATAAAATAGAGGTTTACAAGAGGGGGTGACTCAAGCTTCGGGTCCCCAGTCACCCAAGACGGGGTGCCATCATGGTTTTCATCCTCATGGCATTTCCTAGGCGAACACTCCGAGACTGCGGTAATATCCGATGCCGAGATTTTGCTGGAGATGTTCGTGAAGTTGATCCAAGGCACCTTTCCAACAAAGGTGCCTCTTTGTATTAGGACGGTGCGGCAGCATATTGTGGCCTCTCATTCACTGGGGCTTCCACAAGACCGCTGGATGGCCATGTTGGATTCCCTCTGAGAAGAGGTCCGGCTATCACATGAGAAGGCTACAAGGGAAGCTACCCAAGTGGAGATTTGGCAACTGGAGGCAGAGATCTCCCCTTTAAGGCAGCCAGCTGCTGATTTTGATGCCCAAGCAGAAGTAGCTCAGGCCTAAAGGGACACATTGATCACCAGCGAGGCTACCAGTCCCTTGTTGTAGGTTTCGTCCGAAACTGACACGCCGAAACGTGTCGGTTTCGGCCTTGGGCGACACGAAACCCGACTGGAACACTGTTCTGGTCCCGAGACTTAAAAAACAATATTTTAATGGTTTCGGGAGAAACCAAAAACCGATATCGCCTAGTGTCGGTCTGAAACCGCCGACACCGAGCGAAACGGGTTGAGATTTGGTTTTGGGTTTGGCCGAACTTTACGGTTTATTGGTCATGGGACAAGGTCACAATAAAAAGACTCATAAATGAGATTTTTTTCTTTTTTTTTTCACATTACCAATCCCGATGCCCTTTCGGGTTTTCACTAGAATTGGCCCCCTTTAACTTTTTCCAACACGCTCTTACAAGTTTTCGTGTTGAGGGGTTACTCATTTTTGCTTCAGGCGCCCTTTCGAGTTTTTGCCTCAACCGAGCTTTTAGGCCTTTTAGCCTTTAGCCACTCCTAAAGATGGGGGCGATTAAGTTCGTCGGCGCACCTCTATTTTAAGCCCCATTTTTTTTTCTTTCTTCCTTTTTTTTGACATTGATATCGATGGACATCTGCTAACGGAATTCATGTTCCGGAGCAATTTCAAATGTCTGTCGTTCAACGACGGGAAGGGAATTTCA